>OX578152.1:123466672-124024172 GCA_951213105.1 Amaurobius ferox
CTCATCATGCACTTTGAAAGCCGAGACTCCTGTGTTTCTGACGTAAATAACTCGTTATATGATTGTGTATGAGATATTAATTGTGTTTACAATCTTCTCCACTAGATTGCAGTAGTAGTCCTACAAACTAGATTTTATTCGGCGATTTCTCGTCCTCTGTTTTAATTTTGTCATGAATTTAAGTTTAAGCCCGCCCATTCTACCATTACTATGTCATTTAATCGTATTCGTTCTGATAAATGTAAAGATAAAAATAACTTCATATGTCAGGCAGGGGTGTATGTTGTCCCCTTTTACCTTCTGAAAGTAATTATAAGTTCTATATTGGTACTACTAAACGTACTGTCTGTATTAATTTAGCCGAGCATACTCGTGATATTAATAGAAAACTGTCCACGGCTCTTGTCCATTTGGTTATTAACGATAACTTTCATCTTATGTTGGATAAGACTTTTCTCTTAATTTATATTTACCGTGATTCTATTTGCAATTTTGATCCCGTTCAGACCCTCAGTTATGCTTAACGTATCGTTCTTGACTCACTGCGCATTAAATCATTGTATGATTTTCTGAATGTTTAGTACATTTTTTCTTTTGTTTTTGATGACATATCTATTGGCTACCCTGTAATTTATGTTCTTTTATCATTTATGTATTTTATAATTAAATTATGTATTTTAAATGTATCAAATTTAAAATGATTAATATGCAAATCTTGTCTTGCGGTCATGGTCTGTCTATTAAAGCTCATGTTCGCTACCTATTTTTACTCTACCATTGATGAAGGGCATAAGTGAAAGCATTGAAAGTGCTCTGGTTATAATTTTAATGTATGTCATGAAGAGTTTATTTAAGACATTTAATAATAGCCAACTTTGGCTATCTTTATTTTTTAAAGCTTTAAAAGTGCTTGCCAGGTAAACTTAGATTTGGGTGCATGGGCTTTTTCATATAATGTGTATGGTGTGAACATTTTATAAGAGTGATACATGTAAGAGCTTTTTCAGGTTATTCTAAACATTTGTTATTTTTTGCAGGTTGAAAAAATACACAATGAACTAACTAGTCGTATTCTTCAAAGACATTCAGAGCTGTGAAAATATCATAAATTGGAACAATTTTTGCATTTATTTTTTTAATCTCATTTTTTGCTTTACAGTAAAATCATGATAACAACCACAACTGTCTTATTTTAATGAAAATCAATTTTTATGTACAAAGATCATTTGAATCTGTGGTTTTTGATGTTACAGAGCTGATTAAAAAATGTACTGTTGTTAAAAGATTATTTTCTTCTTGACATATACAATTAGTGGTATATTTTCTTAGAATAAACTTTGTTAAATATATGTAGTAAACAAAGGGAAATATATTTTGCTTTGTGCACATATAAAACATGTAACATGAAATGTTATTACGCAGCTGAATTTTCTAAATTTGATAGGAGTATAAAATGTATATTAAAATTAATAAAAGTCAAAAAAGCAGTCATCAACTTTTTTAATCACCATTTTTTATATTAATACTCATTACTAGTGGAAGAATTTTTATTTGAATTTTTATGCTCATTGCAATATGACTATTCAAGCTTAAATACTTCTTTTTCAATTAAATGAGATATAAAAACAAAATACAGTGGATTCTCGTTAAGACGGCACCTGTTTAAGATGGATTTCTCGTTTTTATATACAAAAATGGATTCCCCAGATAAGGTCTATAAGTGTTGTATATTGTAAACATCGCTTAAAATGTTTGTTCATTCGTTAAGATAGACAAACTTTGTTTAATTTTTTAATCAGTAGATATTCCGGAACATACTTTTGAGCAATTGACTAAAATTGAGAATGACATAAAAAATTATTATTTGCCCAGAAGAAACACATAATGATTACTTCATTTTAAAAATAGTAATATGTACAACTTTATTTTGTTTATGCCAACGGCCGTACCATGCTGAAAACACCGGTTCTCATTAGATCACCAAAGTCAAGCAGCATCGGGCGTGGTTAGTACTTGGGTTGGTGACCACCTGGGAACACCGCATGCTGTTGGCACATTTTGGATGCGGTAGCCCGGTGGTTTGCGCACTGGATTTGCACGCTGCCACAACTGTCGCTGTGTTCATGCAAGGTACGATCACGTTAAACATGTGGGTCCATAAGTCTTTCCGAGAGGTTGGTGGTAGGGGAAGGAGGATACGATCCCTGTGGATGCCTCCCCCACTGGGTTCCGGTCTAAATTGGGTGGCACTTCCTGGCCGTCCAAACGGTTACCTTACACCTTTCTGGTAGGTTGAACGGTCTGGGTCTCAACAACAACTTCATTTTGTTTATGCTTTGAATGTTAATATTTTTCCATTTTTACCTCATTACACATATTAAAAATTTTTGATTAAAATTTTTTGTTTTAAGGTTGTATTTTTCAATGTACCTACTATGTTATATAGATTTGAGGATAACAAACTTTCATTACCATTTTACTGTTTTATTACTATTTTACATATGATTTATGGACTCCTGCTATAATTGATTCTCACTAATACATACAATAAATGTTGGCTCTTGACTGTACCATCTTAATGAGAGATCACTGTACTTCAGGAACTCTCTGGCTATTTTACTACTTTCAAATATCTTCTAGATGTATGAAAATTCATACATATAGGTATTACACATCATACACCTCATAAAATTTCTATATTTTAATACATTGACTGCACACACAGGAGGTTCATCAAGTTCAACTTCAGATGTTCTATAAACTACTTTATTCAATAGGAAAATTTTAAATAATGATTTTTTTGATACTTTTTGTGATAAAATGTTGAAAACTCAGACTACACGGCAGACCCGAAGTTAGCAGTTGTGATAAAATGTGTCTTATTTTTGAAGCCAGCTGCATAGTAGGAATGACTTTGTCAGTCACCACAGAGATTTCATGAGTTTTCTTCCTTGCAGTACTGTTAGCTATTGACTGTTGATGAGCTCCAATAAAAGCAAAACCCAATGCAGTAAGCACCATTAGTGTAATGATGCCATTTGCTACAGTGGGGATGCGACCGGTGGTGTTTGCTATGCCTTTTTTGGGCAGGTTTACAAACTGAACAAACATGTTTCTAAGCCAAAATTATTGATACTTTGGTATGTAATGAGTCTGTTTTTGAAGTCTAATGCAAACCATTTTAAAGTAATAAAACAAGTATGAATACAAAGAACACATTTTTACAGGTAAATGAATTTATACATTTTAGTGCAATATAAGTAGTATTTATTTGTACATAAAAGTGTCATGAAGTCTTTTTAAAGAAGTGATGCTTCCCAGTGCAAATCTAGTGAAATCTGTGTAGCACCAAGAATTTTTAATCTACAAAATGTTCATCAAAAGCAATCTAGTATAATAAAATATTCAAATATGTCATTAAACTTACTCCCAGAAATAACTTTTCTGATTTGCTTTTAATAACTATAAAACAGATATACAACAATATAGTCTATAACTTATTTTTCTTCAAGTTTTTCTTCTAATTTCTTAAATTCTGATTCTGCAATTTCATCCACTTCATCAGTCACCTATAATCAAGAAAAGATTTTCAGCAAGATGAATTTAAAACACAAAATTTAACTGAATTCATTTAATGATATATACAAATAAACTTTATAATATTAAACCAAATATAAAAGTTAAGAAAGTACAAATAAAAAAAAAAGTATTCATGAGAAAATTAAAGGATTGTCAATATATTTTTTTTTACATTTACTTTTTTAACATTATTGTATAAAGAAAATAGTGTGTTCCTGAAAATTTTAACATTTGAGATGTTGACTGATCAGCACATTCTGAGATCGCCTGAACTTATTTTGAGCACTTTGGGATTATTGAGTTTATTTTTTCACATTACAAGCCGCCTGTATGTCTGTGGATGTCTGTGTGAGGATGTCCACTTGTGTGTCTGGATGTTTGTGTCGAACACCCAGACCACTCGACTGACCCTAGGGTTTACAGCCGGGAACGAAATTAAGAATGGATGTTTGTGTGAGGATGTGCACCTGTGTGTCTGTGGATGTCCATGTGAGGATGTGTACCTGTGTGTCTATAGATGTCCATGTGAGGATGTGTATTTGTGTGTCTATAGATGCCCATGTGAGGATGTGTGCCTGTGTGTGTGTGAGGATGTCCGTGTGAGGATGTCCACCTGTGTGTCTGTGGATGTCAATCTGTATATGAGATATAAACACAATAATTGAAGAACAAATGTATCTACCATTATCCAATGTTATGTGTAGAAACATTATATGAAAAGCTAGAACTATGTAGAATTTTCAGTCATCCTGTTCTGATTAGAAATCAAATTATTTAAATTTAAAGATTTTCTTAATATTTATTTCCCCATAGGAAATGCTAATTTTCAGAACAAGTATGGTCACTATATAGTACAAGGGAGGAAATAGATAATTTGAACTATGCTATGGATGTTAATGGTATCAAAATTGTTTATATTAACACAAATACGTCAAATGCATTCATAGGCATCATTAAGCTATTGCAATGTGATGCTTTAAAAGAAACTTCCACAAGAAATAATGTGGTGAAAATCTTGAAATTTCTTTTCCTTTTAATCTGATAATAATTGTGATACAAGTAACTGAAATCTATATTAATAAAAGGAAGAATCTATATGTATGTTTATCCATGATGCCACATGATATATACGGAACTTGCAGGTCTGAGGTTTTTCATGCAGTAGCATCTATACCTGAACAAGTCAGTAGCATCTATACCTCAAAGTCCTTCTTCCAAATTTTAATTAGATTTTTTTAAATAAAAATTTAAAACTTTTCAAAGTGTTCAAGTTGACCGTTTGCCACCAACCAACAATAGGGTAAATCTTCATTGCCTGGTGTGTGTCCTTTTAACATGTGACAATACAAAAGTTTAATAACCATTGTTGTAAGATAGTTACGAGTCCAATATACAACTTCACTTCTATACATATTTTTAATATGCAAAATGAGGTATTTTGGGGTGTTTCACTTCCATGCATTTGGCTTCATTTTTGTAGATATGTATAATTAAAGTCAAAACGATTGTACTGTCGTAGTTTGCTATAATGTACTTAGAAGTGCATGGAGTGCCAATGAAACTATAAATAAATGAAGTTGATAGATTTCAATGGGCTGAAGAAAATATTGAAATAAGTATCAGCCAAAGAAGAAATACAAAACATAAAGCCAGTTACATTGTTATCTTGCCAAATACATTGTTATGCTAAAACCAAAGAATACTTTATCCACATGCCTGCTTATAATAGTAAAATAATAATAAGTAGAAAAACTGCTGCATGGGCACATTACACCATGACCCCTGGCAACACTGGGTACATTTTCTAGTAAGAAAATATAAAAAAAAAATCGAGTAGAGACTCATACTACAAATATTTAATTTGTGTTTAAATTAAATGTAATAAAAATAAATTATAAAAAACTTAAAATAGGGTTGTCACCTCAAAAGCACAATAAAATTTAACTTTTAAAATTTAACTTTTTTTTTTTTTTTTTTTTTTTTTTTTTAAGTTTATAAAAGAATTTTAACTATAAAAAGAAAACTAACAGGTCAAAGAAATTAAGCAGAATAGCAAAATACAAGTGTGTCTGCGCAAGTGCAATGTAATGCACTTATCCAGGGACAAACAGAACACCAACCAAGGAACTTCATAAAATGAGTTTAAAAAAAAAAACAGTAGCTACAATTTATTAATTCTGATTGTTTTGGATTTTGGACTTTTCATAAGATTTCGCCAACCCTTTGACACATTTTTTTTACTACTATTGACAAATTTAGGTTTTCTGTTTTCTAAATAGGATGACAAAGTCATTCAAAATAATGAAATTATAAAACAATATGGAAACAAGTCAACTAATTAATATTTTAAAATTAAAGACAATCAAAAAATAGGTTTAAAAGTCATAAAATCTCCTTTTTACGACGTACTAAAATCACACAGCCATAGCGCTTTCAGGCGCTATTATGCCCTTCATCAGTGGTGAAGTACTTTGTCACAGATGAAGGGCATAATAGTACAATTTTAAGCACCCATATTCACCCTGATTTTAATAGCAGATTGTGAGTGTGATTTTTGCATCTCAATTGAACAATAAAAAATGTTCCTATGTTCAAGCAGAATTTCTGTAAAGAACTTGGATTTAATAGGAATAAATTTATAAACATGTTTCGATAGAAGATTAAAAAAATATACCTGAAGAACTCCCATAACTTCAGGTATATAAAACTGCAGCATATTTTGAACACCATTCTTCAGAGTTACTATGGAACTGGGGCAGCTTGTGCATGCTCCTTGCATTTTCAGCTTTACCACGCCATCCTCAAAACCCTGAAATATACAGGAGTATATAATACATATAAAACATATATAAGTTACAATTTTATCTTACTCAATATATCTTGAGATGGCGGAAAAAAGTACTTAAGTCAAAAATTCCAATTTTTTTACTTTCCTTATATACATAATGTATAAGGAAAGTATTGCAACAGGGTTGAAAATTCGAATTAGAGTTTTCAACGGGTGAGCACATTTCAAGCATCCCTGATCATGAATCGAACATTTTTCAGGTGATGTCTGTGTGTGTGTGTCAGTGGAGACAATATCTCACGAATGAATGGAGCGATTCGAATGAAATTTGGTGCAAAAATTACAATTCGTAAATACTGGAAACCTATTGTTTTTAAACACAATCGAATGTTCAGAACCCCCCCCCCCCCCTCCCCTCTAAATTTTCGAGTGAAATTTTTAAAAGATTATCAAAAAATCAAAACCTTTAATGAAGTTAAGCAAATAAACATTTCTTGTGTAATTTTTCCTTAGAAAACGATTGACATAAACTTTAGAATGCTAACATGAACCGCTCTCGAGATATTGCACATTTTTTAAATAAATATATCAAAAAATCAAATAAATTAAAAAAAAATATTGACTGTTGAGAAATATTTTCCCTTTTCATATGTAATATCATGCGAAAAATTTGGTGACATCATTCTCGTGGATCTAGCTCGTTCCACTCATGAGTAAAGATACTTTGAGTAATAATTTTGTATTTGAATGCCAATAGTCATTTATCTGCTATAACTTATTTCTCTATCCATAACACTTGACAAAATTTTGGCGACTTTTTTAAATGTTGCCAAATGGATAAAAATGATGCTATATCAATGAAAATGTTGATTAATTGATGAATATTCAATATCTTGGATAGAATATAAGTATCTACTATAAGAATAACCTATTTTGTTTTACTGTAAAAGCAGTAAATTCATTGCATCATATAAGGAAAGTCATTTGTTGCCCACATCAGATCTTTTTTATAACATATTTAATTTTAAAATGTATGATAGTTTTTTTTTTTTTTTTTTTTTTTTTTTTTTTTTTTTTTTTTTTAAAATCCTACGTCGGGGAGGAGGCCATATCGGCCATGAGCCCTCTGGCAGCCCAATAAAAACCAGCCTTGTTATAAAAGTTGTCAAGAAGAGAACAATTTATAAAAGAAAGTGCAGGACAGCTTGTCAGATGATTAAAATCCATAATGGCGTCAGTAGAACAAAGAACACAGGCAAATCAACCACGCTAATACGATAGAGGTGTCCTTGAAGAAAGTCATGTCCAGTTAAAAGTCTAAAATTTGCAGTGAAGACAGAGCGAGGAAGGCCCATAGGGACCTGAGAATGATAATTTATGATAGTTGTTGTGGGAAAAGCACATAAGTCAGTTAAGCTTCTAAGATGTTAGAAAAAGAAAAACTTTAAACCCTTGTTAAATTCTGTAAGGATAGCAGTGGGGCAAAAAATATAAAGAAAAGTTATTGTTTATTTAGCTCATAAATGCATAACAAACTCCATAAAAATTAAATTTGTATCCTGAAAACAAAAAAATTAAATTAAGAAAAAGTTCTCCTGAAAGCATCAAAATTTTCTTTCCTCAATATTTCAAAATCCTTGTTTTTCACTTATGTGCTTTTCCCCACCAGCTCTAGGTATTTTAGTCTCATAGTATTTACGTTCATTTAACATTTCTATTCCATTTGAATTTTTACCACCTCAAAATTCTGAATTTAAGCACCATTAAAAATATCAAAATTTATAAATGTGAACAAGGAAAAAAAGGGGGCGAGTGATGGGTAGCATGCATTTTGCAATAAACCAGCCTGCTTTGAAGAACTAAGTCCAAGGAGGCAAGGAATTAGATTTTTATCCTAAAGATAAAATGTATACATTTCTAAAATTGAAACAAGGACATGGCACAGACAAAAAAAAAAATGACATTCAAATCAAATTAAAATTTAAGAGAATATTAGATCCTCCATTTTTATTTATTATATGTAGTCAAAATTTAAGTTCACTGCAGACATTACACCTACTTCGATGCATCAAGACACAGCACAAGGCTATACACAACAGTTTCATTCTTTCAAAAAATATGTAAGCACTTCAGGATGCAGGAACTACTCTTCTCTTCAGGTTGTTTGTTTGGTTGATTAGGATTTTTTGGCACAAGATCCGAAGAGGGTATGCTGTGCCATACAATATATGAATAAAACATGACAAAAGAATATGTACAACAATGCAAACAAGATGAAAAATGGCTAAAAGGTTATAAAAAATGACGTTAAAAATGATGGAAAAAACCGATGTCCAACAAGAATGGGAAAAGCCCCAAATGAGGCTTTTCTCCAATCAATTCTGCCAAAGTTATAGCGTAATTCTTGAAATGCTTAAAACAAAAGTATTTATATTTAGTACAAGTAATTAAAATATGTTTGACACTTGCTGAGGTCAAACCATTGCAATAGGGTTCAATTTCTCCTAAAAGGAACTGCACAAGGGTAAAACGAGTATGACCAATGTGCAAATGAGTTAAAATTATATCAAGTTTCCTACATTGGAAACGAGTCCATTATTTGTACTAAAGGTTTTATCTCGTGCATCTTATTATGAGATTGCTGGTTCCAGGAATACTGCCATTTGTTATACATATTTTTTAAAACAAATTGTTTGATGTCAGTTAAAGGGATTGTCAGATTTAAAATTTGAGTAGCTGATTTAGCAGCAATCTCTGCCAACTTATTACCTCTGATACCAACATGTGCTGAGACGAAATTCAGTATGGTATCCTTGTACCTTCAGATGATACTCATATTTAAGGATATCAGAGGCAATGTGGTAATTCATAGCAAACTTAGATGATAAGAGCTGTAATGAACTCAATGAGTCAGTATAAATGATGTGCTTTTTGGAATTTTGATGAGATATGATCTTCCGTTCAGGCAAAGAAAATAGGACAGAGGAGAGTGAAGATCGAAGCTTTACATCCCTCATGAAGAAAAACAGGCCCATTCTCATGCAGATACCTCACAGCAGTGGTCCACTACTATAGGGTGTCTCGTTCCCCAGGGTGTACATAAGTCAATACATGGGGGTATGCCAAAAAAATTTAATATTTTCTATTTGAATATTTTTCCTAAAACTAGTTTCAGATGCACACACACACACAAAAAAAATAATTAAATAAAGAATGACAAATATTAAATTCAAAAGTATTTTTAAATTACACGATCATGAACACAATAATATTATAAGAAAGACTTGAGCAACATATAAATGCACAAATAATACAATAATGCAGTATACAGCTGTTTCGAGGGTACGCTGGATCCTTTTTTGTCGGAGCACGAGGACCAACAAACCTGAAGTCCAAAAGAGGAATGTGTGCAAAAGGAAGAAGCAGGGGGGATTATATAACCAAGAACTGAATTAAGAGAGAGCCAATCAGAAAGCAGCATGAAGAATCCCCCCCCCCACACACACACACACTGCTTTTTCCTTTTGCACCCATGCCTCTTTTGGATTTCGGGTTTGTTGGTCCTCTTGCACTGACAAAGGGGATCCAGCATATCCTCGAAACAGTTATATGTGGCATTATTATATTATTTGTGTTTTTATATCTAGAGGTTGCGGGGAAAAGTACATAAGTCAAAATTTTCAATTTTTTTATAACATACATACTTGTTTTAAGAAATTTATGAACTGTTGTGGAAAAAATGCATAAGTCATTTGGGCTTTCAAGATGTTAAGAAAAGAAAAACCTTAAACACCTATTAGATTTTGCACAGATATCAGTGGGGTAATAAAATATAAATTAAGAAAAAATATTATTTAGTTAGCTTATGAATATATAACAACTTTCATAAAAATACAATCTGTATTTTGAAAACTAAAAATTAAAATTTTAAAAAAGTTCTCTAAAAGTATAAAAATGTTCATTCTTTGATATTTCAAAATCCTTGATTTTGACTTGAGTGCTTTTTTCCTCCGCCAGGTCAAGATATGTTACTCAAGTTTTTATTATCCTTCACACAAAGAGTATTGTATTTACTGACAATAATATTATGTTGTTGTCACATACGGCTTTATTGATAATCAATCCATTACATAACCGGCATCTCACAATGACACAAAGGTAGAAAACAATTAAATAAACTAACTAAACACAAAATAAGAATATTACAAATTAGACAAACACAAAGCCCTATGAGAAGAGGTCGAAGAAGGGGACGCAACCACAGGAACAGTTCAAGTTAAAATTACACAATAATAACATGATTATATGAATATCACTTTACTAGAATGCTTGTTCAGCACAAAACACACTATTGTGTTATTCTAATATGGAGCTTCTGTATTAGAACTAATACCTATTTAGAATTTTTAAAAAATTCTGCATATGTAGTTGCTACAGCAATTTCGAAAATATCATCTGCTACACATTCTCACACACAAAAAAAGAACTTTTAGTGAAAGAAGTAGACGCTGTGACAATCATCTAAAGGGAATAAATAGGATTTTAAAAAACAAATAATTGAAAAGACAAAAAGAAGCAGCAACACTTTAGTTCACACATAAAGAGTTGGACAACAAGTCTTCGTAGCTAACTGTAGAGTCTCTGCTAAATGCTTATTACACTAACTACGGATGATGAAAATATTTATTTCATTTAAGTCAGTTCTTACTGGATTCATATATGTTAGATTCATATAATAGAAATACTGTCTGTTTCAAAATTATAAGACCACTCAAAATTCCACCCTTTCTCAACAAAGACAACATTGAATGTGAATTTCAAAGAAGGTGTATGAAATGAAACAATTTTGCAGTGTTGATTCAGCTTAGAAAAAAAAAGAGATCGAATATTATTTTCGTGCCAAACGATTTTTCGAAATCAGGGTGTTACATAAATATAAGACCACTTTAGATTTTCTAATAATGCAGATGATTTTTGTTTAACTTCGGAGTTTAACTGTAACCTAAACCATCTGGAAAGGTTGGAAAAAAGGTAGAAATTCAGAATTGAACTGTTTGATTCGCTGGATTATTAAAATGCCTAATGGAAGTGATTTCTCTGAAGTAGAAGTGCGAAAAGTTTGGTTCTACAATGGAAAAGGAAAGTAGGAACGTAAAATAAGTAAGATTCTTAATCGTTCTAAAACGGCTATTCACAATTTTTTGAGTAAAAACGAATTGTATGGAAAGCAGAAAAGATCTGGCAGCAAAAAGCAGTTACCAGCTCGTGATAATAAGCAAATTTTCCAGCTTGCAATGAAAAACTACCAGTCCACTTATAAAATAGCACAGCAGACAAGTAAACAAGTGTCTCATGTAACTGTGTGGCGAAGTTTGAAGACGAATGTTGATGTTAAACTTCGGAAACTAAAAAGCAAACCACGACTTCTTAAACATCATAAAGAAGCACGTCTGAAGTGGGCAAAGAATGTCATGTCCCGGAACTCTACATGAAAAAATATAATATTTTCGAACGAGAAAAAGTTTAACTTAGACGGTCCGGACAGCAATAACTACTACTGGCATGACTTAAGGCAAGAATCTCGTGAGTTCTTCAGTAGGCAGATGGGAGACGGTTCCGTTATGGTGTGGGGTCCTTTCTCATATGCAGGAAAATGCGATCTGCAAAGCGTTTATGGCAAAATGAACCCAAACAGTTATCAACAAATGTTATACGGAAGTCTGATACCCTTCGTCCACTTTTAGGAGGGCCAAAATGGAAGTTCCAACAAGATAATGCTCCCAGTCATGAATCTAAATCAACAAAAGCATGGCTCAAAAGAGAAAAGATTGATGTTATATCTTGGCCGAGCCTTAGCCCTGACCTAAATCTCTTAGAAAACCTGTGGGGTTATTTGTTTCGCCAAGTATACGAAAACAACAAACAATATCATTCGGCAAATGAATTGGAAGTTACCATTATGGAGAAATGGGACAATATTCCGGAATCTGTCTTTAAAAATTTAATTAAATCGATGCCAAATTGTGGGTTTCAAGTTATTCAGAAAAATGGTGGAGCAACAACTTACTAAATATGCTAAAACTTTCTTTTTTCACATGTGGTCTTATAATTTTGTAACTGGTATTTGTGCCACTTTTTGTTATATTTCTTTCTAAATGAATTTTGTACATGTAAGTTGCTACATTTTATTTAAAACTTGTTCTGACATGGAGTAGTTTTGATTTTGAATAAAAAAATATTTCATTAATTACCTTAATAACAAAAAGTTTCGTGGTCTTATACTTTTGTAACAGACTGTAAGGAGGACCGTTTATTCAGATTTGAACCAAAATATAACCACTGCAGAATAAGTCACTAAAAGTTATTAACATCCGGAGAATAGATTTTGAGCATGAGTGGTTATATAACATTGCACAAGAACACTATGTTAACAATAAATGATTCGTATTTTTGAGTACTCAAACCATGCAATTTTAACTAACTCAAAGTATATAATGGGCTCAAACATTTAATATTTGAGCCGAAAACAATATTTTCTGTATTTATATACATGTATTTTGGGGGTAAAAAGATAAAATTCATTAATACCTTGAATATAATATCTCCTCCATCTTCTTGTACAACAGGTCGTATTCTAGTTTCAAGTAATTCCTTTATCATTTGAACAGTTTCATCATCATCATCATCTACACCATCATCTAATCAATAAAAATATATCAATCGAGCTGTAGTATTTGATAAAAGCACGAGTATAATGTTTACATTTTTATTAACAAAAAGTAGTTTTCAAAATGCTAATAAAGTGCAGAATGGCCTTAACACCTAAACTATAAAAGGCAAAATTCTGTAGCTCTATAAGTCACTTTTCAGTTGTAATATATATTATATCAAAAAATGTTTGTGATTTTTACTGACTGGAAACATTATTGGTAGATATTTCAACGATCATTTCCCCATAACTTGCCAAATAAAAATTAACTTAAATGCAATTAAAAAAAAATTCAATCAGAGAAGCATGGAGATAAAGGGAAGGGATCAAAATTTCATGTTAAGAAAACGTCAACATCATTTGAGACAATCATTCGGGTGGTGTTGAGATATGGTAAGTCTCACTGCATTGCATTTATTTCTATGGTGAAAGGTTTATATTGAATCAAATAATATTTATTTAAATTGTTAATTTTGAAACAAAATATCAGTGTAGGGAAAATAAGAACTCAAAGTAGAGCTTTACTACATATTTAACTGTATATTACCAAATACCAATCATACAATATATTTAATTTTTATCAACATATAATCTATATCCTGTTCTACAACCAGGAAAAAAATACTTATTACTTCTATTCATAATTAGGGAACATTAATTTAAAAATAATCAAATATATATATATACTAAACACTATGCCTTTCTGTTGTGTAAAATAATGATAACAACTGACATTAGCAACACCTACATATAATTCTCAAAACATTATGGTATTTTCAAACTTTTCATCCACAGTTTTATCTCCTTCTCTGCAACTACACATTTGAGAGCATTGTACATTGTCAAAATGGATCAAGGGTATCCAATTATGCAAAAAAATCCTATACAATAATTGAAAAGTGAAGCACCAACTGGAAAGTTTTTAATCATAATATGCATTTTATTTGAATAACAAAGATGAAGGTATTCATTATTGTAATACAAGTTAGTTAACAAGACTTATTTTTAAGTAGACCTCATATCCAAACACTGAGCATGATAGAGGTGGTCATATGACAGCACTTAAGGTAGTATTCTTGATTGTTTGACCCCCTCCCCCCCCCTATGCATTTAGTCTAACAAATGAAATATGTGGGGGGAAAATTTGCTTAATATGTAATGATATAAATTTTATGAGCCAAAAATATGGTGAACTAACTGAAACAATGCATTTTTTTCTATATATATATATATATATATATATATATTAATTAATTAATTTAACTCAATTGAACAATGGTAAGCTTATATTAACATATTAAAAAAAAAGCACATAGCTTGTGATGTTCCTAGCCAATCTACAAAATTAGTGAAGTTTTTAAAACTCGCCAAAAGTTGCCAAGGTCATCAATTCTGTTATCAAGATCAAGGGACTGAGACCTTTAAATAAAAACATTGGTTTTCTGTTTAGACCATTAAATTATAAAAATGGTTTTCTGTTACATATTTTTAACAATATGTTGCAAACATGATAAACTGAACTAACAGACTTTTTAATTAATTAATAATGACTAATTAATAAATTAATATAAATAATTAATATTAATGAATAATTAATAAATAACTATTAATAAATAATGACCCCCCCCCCCCACACACACACACACACTCTGTTCACTCCCACAAAATCAAACCTGGTACAAATAATTTATCTAATCATTCACTATGTGTTGATATCAATACTATTGAGTCACAACTATTAAAAACATAGTGAAATGAACTTTTTTTTAGATATATATAACTGATTTTCAATAGTAAACTTATTAGAAAACCTCTTAATATAGCTATGATTTGCTATAACACCATCCATGACTATTTTAACATATATTATACGTTCATCAGCAAATAAGCATAAAACTTGTCCATAGATACTGCTATCTGCAATGGAAGTATATTCCATATTTTGGGGGACACCCCCTACAAGCAAGTTGTATGGCTATAAATGTTTCATTAGCCTATAACAGTAGTATATGTTACTAGTGATTGATAAAAATTTGTAGAAACAGAACACAGACTGAGAAGTAAAAGCTTCACTTTAAAAACATGCAATGTGTAAGCAGGGCCGGTTCATGGATATTTTCCTGTGTGGGCAAAATTGTTTGGGGTCGCCCTTCACACACACACACACACACACATATATATATATATATATATAATATGAAAATTCAATGATAGAATAGAGTTATATATAAATTGAGCTACAGCCACGCAACTGAGCATGCAAATTCCGTTTTAAGAGTTATGCAAATGATCAAACTGCCAAAGTCAATGACGTTATAGGGCTCATGCAACGCGCATGAGAACGACGTATCATGCAGCATTTAAAACAACCGAGCTTCTTACGGACAATTCGAACAGGATTTTCTACTTTAATTCTGAAAATTGTGTACAAAGATGCCTTTGAGACGTACTCAACAGCACTACGAACAATTGTCTGATTTTGAGAGAAGTTGCATCATTGACCCAAGGGAACTGGTTGGTCCAACAGACGAATAGGTCGCAATCTTGGTCGGAGCGATTTGGTACTTGCTCGGTGATGAAAACAATGGATCAGAGAAGACCTATGTACCCGCAGTAGAGTCTCAGAACGCCCCAGACAGGCAACTAACTGCTCGAGAGGATCGTGCAGTCAGGAGAGGAGCCCCGTCTACTCCAATGGCGTCGCTATTAGCCAATCGAAAGCATTTGGCATCCCCATGCATCCTGTCTCAATATATATCATTCGAAGACGAGTGGGTGAAGGTGGGATTAAGTGTCGACGTCCATTAACGCGTCTACCACTTACCCCTCAACATAGGCAGGGCCGCCTGGATTGGTATTTAACTCGGTTGGCCTAGACAGTGTCCGATTAGAGGCATGTTTAGAGACGAATCCCGCGTCCCTCTCAGTACTGATGACTTCTGCATAAGTGTGTAAATAAGATCTGGACTTTTTTCATAATTATACGAGAAAGCTATTAAGAGCAAAGCATCCTAGATAGGCAAGAGCAGGAGGGGACTAATCCCCCTTAGAAACAGGATCACCATCACCTTACGAAAATTATTTAATTTCAATGACCTATCAAATGTTATTCTCATCTAAGTTTATAGCTCTAATTAGCGGTTTAGAAAATGTAATGCTTTACATTTATTTCTACATACATATACATATATAATACAGCAATAATTTATAATACATAACTGAATTTTCGACTTTATTTGTAATTTCCCTGCACACAAATAATATATAGGAAAAATATTGATGGGGTCGAAAACTGGAATTTTCGACAGATTAATATACGTTTTGGGCATCCTTTAACCCGAATCAATTATTTTTAAAGGGATGTCTGTGCGTATGTGAGTATAATGTTAGAATGAATGGAATGAAGCGAATAAAATTTATGATTTTAAAGGGCAAAGAACACTCGGAAGGTCGCAAATTTTCAAACTTCTTTTAAATCATGAAAAAAACGACATCCAAAAATATTGAAGAAACAATCATGTTATATGCAAGTTTTCAGTAGAAATCAAATGGAACTTACTTTAGACAACATGAACCGTTCTCGTGCTATTACACGTTTTTCGAATATATGGATAAAAAATGATGCATAAAATTAATAAAAAAGTATTTATACGATACATCTATTAGCGACATTCTCGTATATATAGCGCATTTCATTCACGAGGAAAGACAAGTCAATTTTGTTTTGTTCAATAATGCTATAAATTTCTGTTTACGTTAATTAATACACTGCTAATATGATTGTGAAATAAATTCTAGGACGTGGATATAAGCATTTTTTTTTTTTTTTTACGTGAATAACATCTTTGTTTGGGGTTTCTGTGTACGGAAATCGAAGCGATACGAAAAACGAAGCGATACGATCTTTGGGCGCTAATAATAATGATTTCAATATTTAGAACATTTTTCTAGAAAAAAAAAGTATCTGTCCGAGCGAGTGGTTTTTTTTTATTCTTGTTTTCATTTTAAACTAACAAATATAGATATAAATAGTAAACGACAAAAATACGTACTAGGAAATTTAGCATAAAAATCTATATTTGTTATTACGAAAAGCTTTTATAGTTCTCGAGTAAGCAATCGCCTTGCCAAATTGAAGAAGACTGGAAATTTTCTAATTTTCAAATTTGTTACATCTCAAAAATTAAAAGATCTAGACTTGAACAATAAGCATGAATTTGAAGCTCTTTGAAATCCCTACAAGTGTATATAATTGGATCGAACTTACTTTTTTTTTTTTTAGAGGTGGAGGGGGGGGGGGAGGAAAAACTTAAACTTTGAAATTTAAAAAAAAATGTTTTTCCATGTTTCAGACTTTCACTCGAAATATCACCGAAAGTATAAACGATCGATATAATTAGTAAGCGACAAAAATATGTATGAGGAAATTTAGTTTCTACATTTATATGTATATTTAAAAAACCTTTTATAGTTTCCAAGTAATCATCTTTAGAAAGTTTGAAAGAAGTTTGAAAATGTGATGTTTTTCAAGTTTGTAATGCTTATATCTTAAAAAGTAGAAGTGATAGCTATAAACAATAAGCATGAATTTATTGCTCTTTAAAACTCCTACAATTGTATATAATTGGATTTTAGGTCACTTTCCTGATGTTTGAAGTTTGAAGTATAGTGGTTATAATTTCGATATTTTAACATATCGAAATTATAACCACTATACTGCAAAATTCAAGTTTTCCAATGGGTGGAAAAGCTGTAATATTTGAAAAGCCACGATTGTTGCAACTCATTTTGGTTACTTACTCTTTTGTGAAATATTGGTATACAACCACACGATATTTTGTTTTGTTTTAAAAATAATTTAGGAAGTTAGATGAACATGGGGATTCTAAAGATGTTTAATGATTGGCGAGGTTTGATCAGAATAGGTGGAAATATACGTACTCAAGTACGTATTTATGTGCCTCAAGTTTATAGATTAGCTAGAATATAAAATCTCGTCAGTAAGTTTAATTTTTATACCGCAAATCAAGTTAGTAAAATAATCGAATATATTAAAGTGGAGTCCATGGTTGGAGTTTTCAGATGAAATTGGGGCGAAAACTAAAAGAGCTAGCTATCTATAAATAGTTAGCTAGTAATTTATATTGCTTTGCAAGCCTGTAAACGAAACAAATAAATCTGAAGAAATCGAATAAACTTATTGAACTTTACTGGAGTTTTATCTTACCAGTATATTATTCACGTAAAGCAATTTCAGCTCCATTGGATTTGAGCCACCGCCCATTATATTTTTCTGAATTTATCAGGAGTCAGAAGTAACTTACTGCACTGCATGTAGTGCCATGAAAGTTACCCTCACCATTATTTTTTCTAATAAAATTTGAATTTGTAATTACATAAATCTTATGAATTATTTGTACATTTTACAGTGATACATTATAAACAAATCAAACAAATGATCTCATGAACAAATTAGTAAAAGGGAGAGATAAAGGAAAAGCATTTCAATCTCTAAAAAGCAAATATATAATATAACAGGACAATTCAGAATTTTACAGGTTATTATCAGTAATTTATTTAAATAGCTAATATTTAAATATTAGATTAAAAACACAAAAACATTTTAATTTATTGCGTTTCTGATTTCGCAGATAAAAACCTGAAATCCTATTTCGAAGCTGTTTGTTATTGTCCATTGTAGCCCCTCTAAAATCTGATTCAAATTCTGTAGGGACATAGATGCAGAATAATGGAATACTAGCCAAATTACAAGAAAGTTTTACGCCTTGACGAATTTAACAGTTATTTTTATCAATGGAACGAATTACTCAGAGTTGACTCGGACGTAAATAAATCCCCGCTACTTAAATAATACATTTACAGATAACACTATTCAATTTTCTTTAAATCTCAAACCGATGACAAATTACTAGTACGCTATCCGCAAAGTAAAAAGAAAATACAGGCTCTCCGTAATGCAAAAAATAAATGAATGAAAGATTAATAACTTGTAGGAGATGAACGTGGCATTAGATCGTTACGGTAGCTGTTAAATCGTATGGGTATCTGTTAGATCATATCGATGACTGGAGGTTCTGTAACTGTTAAATCGCGAATATAGCTGCTAGATCATATCGGTAGCTAGAGATTAACTGATTTTAGAATTTAAAAATTTCTCAAAAAATCTAATTTAAATTTTTAAAAAAGCCTTCGAGATGCGTTAGTTCAGGCAATGCGACTGTGTGAAAAAATTCAGTGGGATACTTAGAATAGAAAAGGGGGATAACAATTAGGAAGGAAAGGGGAAGGGGAGTAAAAATAAAAAAAATATTCTATTTTTCTGCCAAAAGATAAAATGCATCACAAAACTAAGAGGGGGGGGGGGGGATCATATTTGCAATTATTGAGGAGGAAAAGGCGGTAAAAAACTCAATATTACTTTTCTTATATACATAACGTATAAGGAAAGTATTGTGACGGGGTCGAAAATTCGAATTAGAGTTTTCGACGGGAGAGCACGTTTCAAGCATTCCTGATCACGAATCAAACATTTTTGAAGTGATGTCTGTGTGTGTGTCAGTGAGTCTGTGGAGACGATAACTCACGAACGAATAAACCGATTCGCACCAAATTTGGTACAAAAATCACAATCAGTAAACACTGGAAGCCTATTGTTTTTATATGCAATCGAATGTTCAGAACCCCCCTAAATTTTCGAATGATATTTTGAAAAAATCGTCAAAAAATCAAAACCACTAATAAAGTTACGCAAATAGACATTTCTTATGTAATTTTTCATTAGAAAACGATTGTCATAAATTTTAGAACGCTAACATGAACCGTTCTCGAGATATTGTACATTTTTTAAAAAAATTATCAAAATGTCATAAAATAAAAAAAAATATTTCTTATTGAGAAACATATTCACTTTTCATATGTAATACCATGCGATAAATTGGGTGACATCATTGACGTGGATCTAGCTCGTTCCATTCATGAAAAAAGATACTTTGAGTAATGCTTTTGTATTTGAAAGCCAATAGTCATTTATCTGCTGTAAGAATAACTTATTTCTTAGTGCATAACGCTTGGCGAGATTTTGGCGACGAATTTGGTGGAATGTCGCCAACTTGGCGACTTTTTGAAATGTTGCCAAATTAACGAAAATCTCGCCAAATGGATAAAAATGACTCTAAATCAATGAAAATGACGACTAATTTTCGAAAATTCAATATCTTGGAAAGAATATTAGTATCTACTATAAGAAAAACCTATTTTTTTACTGCCAAAGTAGTAAATTCATTGCATTATATAAGGAAAGTCATGTGTTGCCTACATCAGATTTTTTTTTAGTAATTTTGTAAAAGATAATAAACGAAAACATATGGAAAGAATTTAGAGATACATTGGCCCAACAGAAACACAGGGAAATACCCAAATGCTTTTAAATAAATTCAAAAACAGGGGGGGGGGGGGGGGGGAGAGATTAAAAAATGTGAATTTCGAGTGGGGTAATAAAGAATTTCCATTCGTTGGGAAAGAGGAGGGCCAATATTTCATTTTATTCTGGGTTTTGAAAAAAAAAATGGACAAAGCAATACCGCATATCATAAAATAAAACTTTATATAAGAATAATAATAACACGAATGTTTTAAGTTGACTAAAACATGGGGATAGGGGTAATGAATTGTTTGAGTAGAAATAAAAAAAATCACAGTATCATAATGTATATTACAAATGTTAAGATTGTATACTTAACATTTTACCTAAAAGTGTATTACACTATAATTATAACTAAAAGTGTAATTACGCAAAATTAAAATAATATTTACAGATTATTGAACGTATATCTAGACAGAAATTTGTATGCATGAGCAAAAGAATCTGTCAAATTCGCAGACTGGGTCTATAGAATAAATTTATTAATTTATAAAACAGCTCTAACAATTTAGAAACAACTTTTCCACTTTTATGCAAATATTCATAAAGGAATATTTTGCTTCTCAAAAACCTTTTATACCATTTTTTTTTCTTTCCTTTTACAATAAACTTAAAAAATTACAAAATTAAGATCATTTTACACCATTGCTTAATTATTTGCGATTGCGTCTGAAGATTTTTCATAGAACAGCCATGGGGCCTATAGATATTATTTTGGATAAAAACGTGAAAAAATTATTCTTTTATCAGTATTATTCTGGGGCTAATGCCATAGACTAAATTCAGCATCAAATTTATTTTATTTGTTAAAACACATTAAAAATCAACAAAAGACATAGTCAATTAAGAAATTTTACGAAAATATTTTAAATAATTGAAAAAAAAGTTACCCGAATACTTAAAAGAAGCCATATTTCACGAAGATGAATTTGGGAATCTTGCACAGCAGCATCATAACACAACACTCTGAATACCAAGAAGTAGCTTTTTACTTCTAGTCACTGTGTTATCTGCAACTGCAATGGCCTCCTGCTAGGCTCAATGCCGAAATGAGGTAAAATGGTAGATGACCAAAATAATGACCATCTTATTGGAAAATTTAAAATTTGAAGATAGCAAAGCACGCACTGTC
Organism: Amaurobius ferox; assembly: GCA_951213105.1. Taxonomy (NCBI): domain Eukaryota; kingdom Metazoa; phylum Arthropoda; class Arachnida; order Araneae; family Amaurobiidae; genus Amaurobius; species Amaurobius ferox. The sequence continues at coordinate 123,488,322 of OX578152.1, forward strand.
AGAGTCAATAAGTGTTGGCTGGGTTATGAAAGTACACAAGTCCAGTTTTAAAGAAAAACTTCGTTCACTTTATTTGGTGAAAAACACAACTCGGCATATTATACGTACCTGGTAATTTTCCATGCCGTAAAACATCAAAAATATACTATGTACAAAAGATTTTTAGTTGTAAATGACTAGACAGAGATTCCTTGAAGCATCTGGTAGTAAGTTACTATACTACCTCTATCACTTGCGTGTATTTCAGCCACCATCACTTGGCAAAGGGAAACCAAAGGATAGAACATCAGGAAAATATTTAAAGCGGCTTCCGAACGTTTGTAAGTAAATTTAACGTTCAATACATGCTGGTCCAAACTGACCACATCTGCATCCGTTTCGACTATTCACCGTCGTCAAACGATATTCCGCAGTGCTTCTGTCAAAAAAAAACATTTCTGTCTGCCTGCATCAGACCATCAGTGTCTATCTCGTCTGACTTCTTCAGACGTCGGATCTGATCTCATCGATCTGTCTGATCTCGATCGACTCTTTCGACCTTCTCATTTGCTTCAAGAAACCTCTGCCCTATATATCCGAGAATGGACAGTTCCGGAAACGCCCCCGGATATGCAAATCAGATGCGTATGCATTGAGAACTGATTTGCATGAAACCTCATGTTGAAAAACGTCACGGTTCACGCCGGTGAACAGGAAGAGTCGTTCATATTAAATTTGCATAAACGCCCGTTCACAGGAACGTGAATCGCGATGTATTGATTATTTCCAACAATCGGCCCCCTCATGCAAATCCTTAAGTCTCAATGCATATGCAAAAGAAAACTTACTCTGAGAAACCAAGGTATATCAATAAACACCAAGGCCCCCAGTATCCTATCAAACATATAATGAAGGAAAAAATTTAAAGTATTATATCATTATTAAATTTAAAATAAAATGCATAAGTACTTATAGCATCTGAAAAATAGTCAAGTATTGTCGAAAATATTGTAACAACAACATTTCACATCAAGTAGAAATTTATATACAACACAACTTCAATGCTTAAGTATCAGCATTCAAAAATTGAAATTTTAGTTTAAATTTAATTATAAGTATCCAAAATTTAAGTATAAGCACATTATCATATTAAACAAGTCAACTTTAAAAGATTAAGATTTTGTATAAGCATAGAATTTAAGTTTACTTTAAATTTGAGTATAAACACTAATTCAAAAAGCTTAAAAAAATTTAGTCTATTAACACAATATAAGTATACATAATTAATACTATTAGACTGCATTGATATACCAAATATTTAAAAATACATGATGCAAGTAATTAGATAATAAAATTCCTTTATCAAAACTTTCAACACATACTTTTTACCAAGTTGAAAAATACAAAATTTTATACACATAAGCTATTATCTAGCATCATGTGGGTCATGGAAAATGGATGTATATACAAAGGTGTAAAGTGAAAAAGATTCAATATCACAAAAATTTATACTCAAGATATACTATCTTATATCAATGAGGTTTAAGATAAACAATAATGTATATATATGACATCTTTTTTAAAAAATTCCCAAGTTGTAAATTCAATTTAGTATTTAAAATTTTCTTTAGACTAAACATTTAATCTCAAAAAGTTTTGATTTAGTTTTTAAAAATTTTATTACAAAATTTAAGTATTATTTCCTTAGTCATTGGTTTAGTAAAGTGATCTGCTAAGTTATCTTTACTATTTACAAATTTAACATTAAAAGATTCATTGACTATTAAATTTCTTAGGAAATGATATCTAACATCAATATGCTTAGTTCTATTGTTTTCAATTGGAGAGTTAGAAAAATTAATGGCTGCTTGGTTGTCGCTAAAAATAACACTGTTACTTTTATTAAAGTTTAACCCAAGTAAATGACATTCTTCAATTATGTTTTGTACCCATACCATTTCCTTAGCGGCTTCAGTTAGTGATACGTATTCAGCTTCCATGGTTGATAAGCTGACACACTTATGTTTAAAGGTACGCCAAGAAATAGGTACATTGTCAATAAAGAGTATCATGCCTCCAAGTGAAACACGGTCATCTCGGTTTGCAGCAAAGTCAGAATCTGAATAACAATTCAATTTTAACTCCTGAATGTTAGATAAATTCAACATATAGTTTTTAGTCTTTTCAACATATCCTAAAAGTCTTAACAATGCATCCCAATGCTTAATTCCAGGGTTTTCTTGAAATTGAGATAATATATTGATGGCGTAACAAATATCAGGTCTAGTCCTACTAGATATAAAAGCCAAACACCCAATTAAGCTCCTGTAAGGAAAACTTTGCATTTGCTTTATTTCTTCACTTGTCTTTGGACAATCTATTTTACTTAGAATATTCCCTTTAGAAATGGGAAGTGAAGTAACTGGATATTTATACTGTTGAAACATTTGACATACTTTATACTGACTTTGATGTATAAAAAATTTATTGTCACACTCTTAAATTCCACGCCTAAAAGTTTTCTAATTTTTCCTAATACCTTGATATCAAATTCTATGCTAAGTAATGAAACAATGTGGTCTATGTCCCTTTGATACTTTGAGAAGAGAATTATGTCATCCACATAGACTAGCATAAGAACTTTGCTATTGTAAATATATGCACAATTACACCATTGAAGTTTTAAAAAATTTAATTCTTTTAATTTGGTGTCAAGTTCATTAAACCATTCTCTTCCACTTTGATGAAGACCGTAAATGGCTTTCTTCAACAAACAAACATAATCAGGCTGTTCCTGATTGACATAACCTTGAGGCTGTTTCATACATACCTTTTGACTCAATTTAGCATAGAGATAGGCAGATTTGATATCTAATTGGAAATGCATCCAGCCAAGCATGCATACGAAAATTGAGAAGAATGCTCTAATTAATTTGAAGTTAACAACAGGGCTAAAAACTTCATCGTATGATTCTCCCTTTTTCTGACCATACCCCTGGGCTACCAAACGAGCTTTAAACCTCTTGATTTTCCCATTCTCGTCTTTCTTAATAGTGTAGACCCATCTACTGCCTATACGCTTTTGTGAGGTGGATGCAGGAACTAGTTCCCAGACACCCCTCTCTTGCATTACGGCCATTTCTTCATCCATAGCATTACACCATTTTTCGGACTGGGAAGATTTAATAGCAGCGTTGTACCCTTTTGGTATATTTATTTCAATATTGCTTGCTTCTGGTCTGCCTCTGACCCTTTTAAGACCTTTATTTTCCCGAAAATTAAACAGTTGCTGATCAAATTGTATATTCCTTTTATCACAATATTTCTTAACATCATTGTGTGACCTCAGCCTTTTATTATCTCCTTGAGCGTAATAATACACATCGGTTCTACTCCCATCGGGTCTTGGAACCGTCTTTCGCTGCCAAGCAATATCCGAGCAAGGAGTCATACTGGAGTCAGCAGGAGAGTCCATTTCCTCACTGGATTCAGACGGATCGTCACCAGTGTCTTCACTCTCTCCTGCCCCCCCCATCAGACTGCTCTCTCGGATATTCCCCGTCGGAGTATTCTGAAAGGTTATCTCTTGATATCCCTGAGGAGATATTTCTGGGACAAATTGGGTCCAGGATGCCTTCCACTACATCACCCTCATCAAACCTCACATTGCAGGTCTCAATTGTTCGTTTCTCTCCTGACAAAAATATCCTATAGCCCTTAGTTTTAGTAGCATAGCCTACCATCACCCCTTCTGTAGCTTTCATGTCTAACTTCTTTCTGAGCTGACTGGGTTTGCCTACATATGCTCTACAACCAAAGGTTCTAAGATGTTTGACTGAAGGTTTTCTACCACTGTAGAGTTCATGTGGAGTTTTTGTCTTAAATTTGTGACATATTCGATTTTTAGTGTATGCAAAACACAATATTGCTTCCGCCCAGAATCTGTCATGTAATTTGCTGTCGTTCAACATGGCTCTAACACAGTCAAATGCGGTTAAGTTGAATCGCTCTGATACTCCATTTTGCTGTGGGGTATATGTGTTAGTCCTCTCAGCCTTAATACCGATATCCTTCAGGTAATTTTTGAACTTATCATGGCAGAATTCCATCCCATTATCCGTCCGGATACATAGAATTTTAGTACCTAACTGCCTTTCTTCTCTGGCCTGAAACTCTTTAAAATGTGAAAATACTTCTGACTTCTATTTCATGAGGTAAACAAAAACTTTTCTACTATAATCATCTGTTATAGTTAAGACATACTTGTTCCCACCATATGAGGCTGTGGGTAAGGGACCACACACATCCATGTGTAACAATTGCAATGGTTTAGTGGACCTTATCCTACCAGTGGGTTTATACGATACTCTCCTAGACTTAGCCAATTTACACGATTTACAATTTAACTTTTTGTATTTAAGCCTAGGAAGTCCGTTTACAGCAGAAACTTTGCTGGTTTGGAGAAGATATTCAGCGTTTATGTGGCAATATCGTTTATGCCAAAGACAGTTTGTACTATTAAGTTAAGTTACTGAACTGCTAGGCTTAGATATTGAACTATTCACATTTTCATTCTGATTAGTTTTTGTTTTGTCAGATTTAAATTTAGTTTCTTTAAGATTAGGTGCTATTTTTACTTTGTCTATTTTTCTGGAAGCACTAGGATCCCTATCCTTGGATTTCTTATCCTTTTTGTGTTTCTTGTCTCCATCTCGATCCCTATCTTTAGATTGACGGTTTTCTACGTTATGTTGTTCCTGGGTACTATACTTAGGTTTTAAAAAATACAACCCATCCTTTCTTTTTGCATAAAAGAATTTCTCCCCTTTAGGTGTAAAAAACCATAGAACCCCATTAGCTCCATTAAAACTAAAATTTTGTTCCTCAAGAACAGATGCAGCTAATAAATTTCTCCTAAGTTTAGGAGAATACATAACATTTTCCAATTTGATAATACTTTGCTTATCCTTAAATTGTACATACATTTCCACCGTCCCGATAGCCTCAACTGGACTTTCGACATCCCCTACTGCTAGCGACATTGAAGTGCCTTTGCACTCATTAAATTTTGAAAATAACTTAATGTTATTACAGAAATGTCGCGTAGCAGCAGTGTCTACTACCCAGCTGAGTCTATCGCTAGGATCGATTACAGTATTAGCCTCAATCTGTGGAGACCCAAGAAATTCCACAATACTAGATCCATTATTTCTACTGCAATTAGATTTAGTATGACCTAGTTTGTTACACTTAATTTTACTTTTAGAAATATTTACATTATGACTAGAAGTATTTACATTAGACACATTATGAGATACATTTGGAAATTTAAGTTTAGACACTTTTACTCTATTTACAAATTTCTTAAAAGTAAAATATGCAGAATTTGAACTCACAGTTTTGGAAAAGTCACTTGCTTGCTGCCTCAGCCGGCTCTCCTCCGCTGCTAGCTCTGCTTGTATTTTGCTGAGCTTGAAGTCCGAGTCATTCCATCGATATATAAGCTGAACGATACCTCGGAATTCTTCCGGAAGGTACCGTATCGACTGGAATGCTACATACAGGTCTTCAATGGGGTGTTTCGCGTCTTTAAGCCTCGTCACGGCCTTCCGCAGTCTTGAGCAAAAAATGTCAACAGGCTCGTCTGGCTCCGGCCGAACGTCGAAGAACTCATCTAGTAATCTAACCAGGTTGGCTCGGGAAGGCGCTTGAAAATGTTCTTTCAAGGTATTCCATACTTGACTAGGTTCGTCGGTGACGTTTATCAACTCCTTGTATTCCGAGGATAAACTTTGATAAATGATGGCGAGCGCTCGGTCTTTCCTCCGATAAAAATCATCGTAGTCACGACGACTCGCGGTTGCGTCTTCTTCGATAGGCTTAGCACTTCCATCTACGTGTCCGAAACATCCTTCTCCCTTGAGGACGAATGAGATGTCGGTACGCCAGGTGACGTAGTTGTCCCGCGTCAGCAACTCCATTCTACTTGCCTCCATGGCCACTCGTAGTTTTGAAGAAGCAGAAGTAAAAGTTCTTGTACACTGTTTACGTTTACACTGTTGCGTTTCGTTGTTCACACGAACTTCAAAATGGTGCCAGGTGCGGCCCCCATCTGAACACTGGAACGATTTCTTTAAAGATACTTGCACTTATGACTCTATTGGGCGTTGAACTGGCCCATAACCGTTTCTATTGGAAAATTTAAAATTTGAAGATAGCAAAGCACGCACTGTCAGAGTCAATAAGTGTTGGCTGGGTTATGAAAGTACACAAGTCCAGTTTTAAAGAAAAACTTCGTTCACTTTATTTGGTGAAAAACACAACTCGGCATATTACACGTACCTGGTAATTTTCCATGCCGTAAAACATCAAAAATATACTATGTACAAAAGATTTTTAGTTGTAAATGACTAGACAGAGATTCCTTGAAGCATCTGGTAGTAAGTTACTATACTACCTCTATCACTTGCGTGTATTTCAGCCACCATCACTTGGCAAAGGGAAACCAAAGGATAGAACATCAGGAAAATATTTAAAGCGGCTTCCGAACGTTTGTAAGTAAATTTAACGTTCAATACATGCTGGTCCAAACTGACCACATCTGCATCCGTTTCGACTATTCACCGTCGTCAAACGATATTCCGCAGTGCTTCTGTCAAAAAAAAAATTTCTGTCTGCCTGCATCAGACCATCAGTGTCTATCTCGTCTGACTTCTTCAGACGTCGGATCTGATCTCATCGATCTGTCTGATCTCGATCGACTCTTTCGACCTTCTCATTTGCTTCAAGAAACCTCTGCCCTATATATCCGAGAATGGACAGTTCCGGAAACGCCCCCGGATATGCAAATCAGATGCGTACGCATTGAGAACTGATTTGCATGAAACCTCATGTTGAAAAACGTCACGGTTCACGCCGGTGAACGGGAAGAGTCGTTCATATTAAATTTGCATAAACGCCCGTTCACAGGAACGTGAATCGCGATGTATTGATTATTTCCAACACATCTGAACTAATCTTCTCCCTCCCGTCCTTTTAGAAGTGCGATCATAGAGACCGCATCCATGTGTTTACAATTTGAATTTGGAAGCAGGAACAAATTCTGAGAATCGACCCTTGGATTTTTTCCGGTGTTTAGGTCGTCAGCTTCAGGGAATGCAGGCTGCACCCAGATGCAAGTTGTATAAAATCTAGTAATATCCTAAGTGTTTGAGCTTAGTACTTTCAAACAGAACTATACATTGCTTCAAAAAAGATATAATTTTGGGAGAAAAACGATTTTTTTTATCCTTTTAATGTTTTAATACTATCTAAAAGAGTACATTAATTCATTTACATTAAAGTGGCACAAAATTGATTCAATTTCAATTTTTTTTTAATACGACCACAAAAGTCATTCTTACTACACATAATTTCACTTCCAAATGGCCGCCTCTAATTCGGCCGCCGTGGGCAATTGCCCACGCCTTAAACCGGGCCTGTGTGTAAGTGTGAAAAATATATTACACATTTATTTTTATGTATTCTAGTTTCATTTTTTGCTTAGAACATTTTGTAAAACAAATCCCTCTTTTAATGCACCTTTATTTACATGATATTTTTGTAGAATGTTGGTCAAGATTTAATACAGCAGTGGGAACTAGGAGCTTTATGAAAAGTCAATTTCAGAAATCCTGTAAGAATTTGTTTTTGAAATGAATTTTGTGAAGGGCACAAAAACAGCCCACAATTATATAACAGTCTAGAACACTAATAACTGTTTATAAGTAAATAATTGATTTGGACAGATGTTTTTCTGCTTTTTGCTGGTGTGGCTGTTATATTTATTCTTCTCTCAAGAACACTAATGACTTTTTATAATTAAGCAATTGATTTGGACAGATATTATTCTGCTTTTTGCTGGAGTGGATGTTATATTTATTTTATTGTGAAAGAGGAAGCTTTTGGTACATTTACAATTTTTGTTTTATTCTGTTTTACTTAAGATTTTCATTCACAGATATTTGCAAAAAAAAAAGGGGGGGGGGATAAAAGATTCTCTGTATAGTGAAAAGATAATTAGAAAAGTTAACTATTTTAATAAAAAAGAACTAAATACCCACTTAGAAAGATATATACAAATCTTGCACAAACTGTTTTATATATTAATTAGTTATTAGTGAAAAGTTACTTGTGTCAGATGATGTCTGCTCTGCCGAGACAACTGGTAAACCTGTAGCAAAAAAGTCCATGATGGTAGCATATACTTGAGGTTTCAGTACCTTCCATTCAATATCATCATCAGCCTATATACAACATGCTAAAGTTACTCTAAATAATGTAAAAACTAAACAATAAATTCAAGAACTAAAAATGAAAAAAATCAATTATATTATGTATAGCAAATAAAATAACATAAAACATCTCTTAGTGAGAACATTTTAATGAAATGGATTTCAAATACCATAGACATGATACTAATTTCTCCTTATTACACCAGATTTCCCACTGTAGGTGACAAAGGGTTTGGCTATTTTATTATTAAGATCTCAGCATATTTATATTCTGTTAACAAAGTAAAAATTGAAGCACTGCTTGTTTTTCATGTTTCTTGGTAGAAGTCTACATGGATCGAAATTTCAGACTTTTACACAGCCTGGCATGAAAGTACCATACCAGTGCTCAAACCCTGACTAAACCTGAAGAAATTTACAAATGTAGCACTTCACCCTGTCTCAGAATGATGACTATGAGCCTTAGCCTGGTTTGACCTGAAATGTTTATCTAAATGTACCAAACACATTAATTTATGCAAATTTGTACAAATAATTAAGAGGCTCCCAGTAATTTGATTAATTGACTGTTGATTGGCAAGAAGTATTTTTATTGCCACCTTAGAAAGTAAAATAACCCTTATATAATAGTAATCATTTCAAATAATACAAGCAACGGAACAAAAGTATCCTTAGTTATGTAAACTATGGGTATTACTCAGTTACTTCCTAACCATGATGATATTTATATGCAATATTAAAATCTTAAAGTAGCAATACAAATAAAAAAAATCTGATGTGGGCAGCACATGACTTTTCTTATATAATGCAATCAATTTACTACTTTTAGAGCAAAAAAATAGCTTATTCTTATAGTAGATACTTCTATTCTTTTCAAGATATAGAATTTTCGTCAATGAGACGTTATTTTTATTGATTTAGCGTCATTTTAAACCATTTGGCGAGATTTTTCATTAATTTGGCAACATTTAAAAAAGTCGCCAAGTTGGCGACATTCCGTCAAATTCGTCGCCAAAATCTCGCCAAGCGTTATGGAAGGAGAAATAAGTTATTCTTATAGCAGATAAATGACTATTGGAGTTCAAATACAAAAGTATTACTCAAAGTACCTTTTCTAATGAATGGAACGAGCTAGATCCACGAAAATGATGTCACCAAATTTATAGCATGATATTACATATGAAAAGTGAACATATTTCTAAACAGTTAATATACTTTTTTTAATTTATGGGATTTTTTGATAAATTTATTTGAAAAATGTGCAATATCTCGAGAACGGTTCATGCTAGCATTCTAACTTTTATGTCAATCGTTTTCTAAGGAAAAATTACATAAGAAATGTCTATTGGCATAACTATGTTATAGGTTTTCATTTTTTGATGATTTTTTTCAAAATTTCACTCAAGAATATAGGGGGTTCTAAACAGTCGATTGCGTTTAAAAACAATAGACTTCCAGTATTCACAGATTGAGATTTTTGTACTAAATTTCATTCGAATCACTCCATTCGTTCGTGAGATATCGTCTCCACAGACTCACTGACACACACATACACATACACAGACATCACCTCAAAAATGTTCAATTCGTGATCAGGGATGCTTGAAACGTGCTCTCCCGTCGAAAACTCGAATTCGAATTTTCAACCCTGTCACAATACTTTCCTTATACATTATGTATATGGAAGGAAAGTAATAATATGTTATGTAGGAAAGTAATAATTAATATGAAAGGTATATGATTTTTTTTTATGATCTATAATTTTACATCTTATCATTTTTGTTTCCAATTTTCTTAAACTTTTCTGCTGTTTTGTATGTAGAAAATTACAGATAAAATAGAATTATAGGAAACTGATAACTCAAAGTAAACAGTTTATGTATAAAGACAAGTAATAACACTAATTAGAAACATTTTGAATTAAGTGATGTAGGTAGCAGTTTAAAAACTTCTTTGAAATTGTTACATCAGTTTTTTAACTGTCACATTCCACCTATTCTCGCTTTCATGGTATTTAGAACATGGTATAAAATAACGATTGAGCAGTAATTACCTTCGAAATCGTAATAAAATCGGGACCAAAAAATACAGACTTGACCCCTTCAATCTGAAACAGCTGGCGAGCTAAAGGTGACTTCAAAGCTTCTCTGGCATTTGGAACATCAAAAGTTCCAGACTCAAGAACTGTTACTCCTGGCAGGAATTTAAGGCTGTTTGGATTGGGAGTTTCTTGTATCTGGATAAATAAAGACCTTCCTAAAAGAGAAAGCATGCGGTGATATTACTTGTTAAATTTAAGCAGAGCGTAAAACCCTACAAAAGGGTATAAAATAAATCATGATATATACATATTTTTTTATTAAAAGAAATCAGTATCATTTGATTAACATCAGATTTTTAAAAAAATTTGAAATTTTCAATGTCTACAAGGAAAATACAATTCTGATGTGGGCAGCACGTGACTACAGACTTAAAATTCATAATCCATTAAATTGAGTTTTATTGCTCAAATTGATATGGATACTTACTTGATATTATACTTTTATCCTTACTTATATCCAATTTACAGTCTTAATACATCTTTTTATTAGGCAACTTAATTCATTTTAAACATTTATAACTCCTCAATATTCTAAAAACTTAAATATCTCGAAAGCAGTTCATCCCAGAGTACTGTAGTGTGTCTTATTTGTTTGATCATTGAAAATTACATATAAGACACTCGAAAATTACATATAGGTATACACTCGAAAGCACTAAAGGCTAAAATGTAATATAATACATTTGATATGCCATAAATAAAGTTTTCAATACTAGCCACAGTGTTTGTTGACAAACTGATGTTTTTAAATAAATTAGCTTTATCTGGACACATTTCTTCTGCTGCTGCAATCATGCAATCCTTAATTAATTCACAGTCAGTAAATGGTTTCCCATGTTTCGCTATTGAATGAGCCATGCAGAAACTAGTATAAGTTGCTGCTTCTTGTTCAGCATTTACTTTCTTAAACAATTGCTGAGATTTCAACCTGCATTTCAAAGATTCACATTTTTCTAACCGTAGGCTTCCTGTAAATTTGGAGTAATTCTGAGAATGTTTAGTTGCATAATGATGTTTTATATTGTATTCTTTGAGGACTGATATTGTTTTATTGCAAATTATACACATTGCCTTATTACTTGACTCAATCACGAAATATTGATATCCCCATTGCTCTTTAAATGTTTTGCACTCACTAACTATCTTTCGTTTCTTTTCCATATTTATACAAATCCACATAAAAGGGACGTAACTTCGATTCAAAATAATGCCAATTAATATTATTAAGAGCAGGGGTTCGGAGTAAACAAAATGCACCGGATTTATCTTTAAGACACTTTTAATTAAATCAAACACTCACAATTAAACACACTGTATTTTCACTAAGAAACTATAGTCTCAAAACACACTAGTCGCACTATATTTCACTTTTCAGATCGCACTTGTTGCTCTGAATTTAAACTTGAAGGAACTGTCCAACACTTGGTTGTCTCCCGTATTTGTACCATGCGCCCTCGGTGCGTAGAACATATTCGAAAACGCTCGAAAGTACTCGAATCTTTCAGACAAGTGATCATATTTGGAGTTGTATACTTCGATTAACCAAGCATAATTGATGTTTTTGCGTAATTCCGACGCTCCTCACAAGATGGCGCTGTACTACTGTAGCTTTGTCACATCCTGCACTTAACTTCTCTACTCTCCGCAAGATGTCACTACTATACATTTAGCATGGTCGTAAGTAGTTGTAACAATACGTAACACACAACATGCGCATCGGCTATCTCCGCTGCAATGAAATATCCTTGACACTTGCCCATAAGTATTAACTGAAATTGCGAACGGAGCGGAGCTCACCCCCATGACATAGATATCTCACTCAGCTAGTCTCGAATTGAAAATTTTCGCGTAATTCAAAACTACAGTATGTTGGTATGATGAGCTAGCTAGGTCTTGGCCCTTGGGACTTAGTGGGGGAGTCAGTGTGGCCCTTAGGCTAAAAAGTTTGGAGAGACTCTTGGTCTAAAACAAAAGAATTTTCACATGAAGGCTGAGACTTTATTACATAAGAGGGAAAAATTTTGTAACTTTCTTTTGAACAATTGAATTTACAATGCATTTGCATAACTCTTTTTCCAGTGCACTTAAATTATCACGGCAATCAATGTTACAAGATTCAAAGAATGCACACAAATTTTAAAGACTGTCCATGGCAGATTTTGATGTCACTAATTGTATATTTACTTCAATATCAATGTCTTCCTCTTCGGAATCATCAGAAGTATTTTATAATACTGCTGCAATAATGTCATCGTCTGTTTCTTGTTCTTCAATTTCCACGTTGCAATCGCTAGCAACATAATCAGCAAAAGTAACATCTTTACTCAAAATTCCTTTTTCCTGTAAATTTTTCCACAGGGAGCTTTCTTCAGAAACAGGTTCAGAAATGAAATCTGAGTCCCCAAGTCCTCCTAAAAATCCTGCATGTTTCAAGCAGTTTTGGATGGTTTTCAGTTGAACCAAATGCCAGGCATCATCTAAAAATTGGCAAGCAATTTTAATGTCCACAACAAAATGCATATCAGTTTCTAGATTCAAAAGAACACGTCACATAATCTGAGATCTGTAATACACTTTCATGCATTTTATTATGCATACACTTTCATGCATTTTATCTAAGGGCTGCAATTTTGATGTAACATTCAGTGGAAAGTGACACACTGTAATGTTTTTTAGTTTGATATTCGTAGTATGAGCAGTGCAGTTATCAAGAAAAAGCAAAATGTGTCTACCTTTTATTGACATTTCGTCATCACATTCTTTCAGCCATTCTTCAAAAATTACAGAAGTCATCCAAGCCTTTTTATTGTTCCGGTATATTACGGGTAGATTTTTGCAATTCTTGAAACATCGTGGGTTTTTTGATTTTCCTATAACTAAAATCTTCCTTTTTTCTGACCCATCCATATTGCAGCAAAGAAGCGCCATTAGCCTGACTTTGAAATGTTTTCCCCCTTTACAAGGCTCTCCTTTCAATGCAAATGATTTTTCAGGCAAAAGTTAGTAAAAAAAGACCAGTTTCGTAAGCCCCTGCTCTCCAGGATGTCCGTACTTCTTCTTACTTCAAAACGCTCTCCACCCCTGGAGATACTTCGTATTTATATTGGACTGCAAGACTTCTTATGCTCGAGAGAGCAAATGATGAGGGACGTAATTAAAAAAAAAAAAAAAGTTTCATAAACATTAAAAACATCTGATGGTTTAAACTGTTCAATTAAACTTTGATTACTTTTAAACCAGTCCTGTACAGTAGCATTGTCGAATTGTGCACTTTCTCTACTCACTGTTTTAAAAGCAATCCCATGTCGATTCTTAAACCACTGTAGCCATCCATTCCATTCCCTAGAACAAAATTTGGCTTTCCCAAAATCTGTGCAAAATTAATGACTCTTTCTTTTAGAATGGGTCCATTAATCGACATATTTTTGCTTCGCACAGTCCTAAACCATTCAAGTAAAGCACTCTTGATATCTTCATACATCGATCCATGAAATAGTTTCCTGTGGGAAACAATCGAGCTTTGATGATACATTTTTAACAATTGAATTTTATGTTTTAAGATTATAGACAAAGAATTTGCAGCGATTTCTAATTTTTTCGCTACCTCACATTTTTTCATACGACCTTCATCTACTAATTTTATTGTTTCGATTTTGGTCTCAAGTGGCAAACACTTTCTCTTTTCACCAGACATTATAAAAACACTTACTAAAACTTCCCAAAGAACTATTCTGCACCTTGTAACAAGACAAAATCACAGCTGTCACCCTATATCCAGTTTACAACTCAAGGTCAAAACAAGTGACCCTAGTAACCAATAAACAACCAACAAGCGAAACCTCTTCACATTTCTCAGAAATTTTTCTCCCTTGCCACTCTCCCCTCTCATTTTTTTCGTCCACAATTGGGGAAAAAAAGGGGTTTTGGATCCTTGCCAGAACAAAAACTTCGCAGTATCCGATATTCAAGCTCCAATACTTCGCTATATGCGATCTTTCTAACACTGTTTAATATTGCAGTTCCAAAGGGACAGAAAATAATTCATAATAACAAATACTTCGCTATATCAGAGCTCACAATAAGTGGGATCGGCTGTAATATGTATAGATTACAGAGGTGACAAAATTTTAGTTAATATGGGGTTGATTCCATTTTTGAGTTCAAGATACCTCATCTTACAGTATTAGTTTTTACAACTAATGATAAAATGTCTCTGAACAGAAGTTTAAAATATCTTAATTTAAATCAATTATTTTATTTTTAAAAGTCCACTGATTTAAATCAAGATACCCTAATCGTACCTAATTCGGGATAAGAAAATGCTGCCCTACAATGATTATGCTACAATGACTATGCAAATTTTTAGGGCAATTTAAGCATAAATATAGACAAGTTATATGCACACCTCAAGATCTGTACCTCCCATTTAAAACAAACTTCATTTTTCTATGCCAAGAATTCTAATTTTAAATCTTTGGAATTTCAAATGTTAAAAATTTTTGGGGTGGTTTATTGCAAATAAAAAACCCTAATTTATTTTTATTTTTCAAAAATTCCATATATATTTCAAGACTTGTACAATTCCCATTTAAGACAGCCCATTGAGTTCTATACTAAGAATTCACATTTTAAATCCCTTGACAGTCTGACATATATACATGGCTGGATCTATTTTAATAGTGTAGATCAGTGGTTCCCAAACTTTCCGCTCCGCGGACCCCCTCAGAGAAAGAAAAAATTCGCGGACCCCTTAAAACCATATTGCAAGGGCGTGTTTCCATTGGATATGTACAACAAGCATAATTTAGTGTGAACAGTGAGGGAGAGGGGGGAGATGTTCGCTACGCCTCCCCCCCTCTATTCAAAGCTGACGTCATCCGGTCTCTAGTAGTATTAATGCTTGAAGTTACAAGTGCTTTGACGTCCGAGCTACATCAGAGTATCGTCACCGTTAATCATGGCATTGTGTCAAAACGAAACCTACTCCCAAACAATTTAATTCTGTTTGAAGATATAACCTATCAGTTTGAAATTAATTTCATGAATGTATTTAATTCAAAGTTATTTAGAAAAAAAGTTCATTATTATTTTATTTTAAAAAGTAAAATAAAAAAAGAGTGCAGAAAAATAGTGAGTTTTTCTTTTAAAGCTAACTATTTATTAGTTAAATATTGCGTGTTGTTCGCGGACCCCCTAAAACCTCGTCGCGGACCCCCAGGGGTCCGGGGACCCCAGTTTGGGAACCACTGGTGTAGATGTATAATAAGAAAGCACACCAAACATTGAAATAAAAAGTATAAAATGACAGATAAAATAACAAGTCAAAGCAAGAAGGAAAACTAAGTATTAAAACTTACTAATATGATATTTTTTCCAGAATAAATTTCCAATTCTTGTAGATTTACATAAAACTGGGTGATACAAGCGAACAATGTGATGAAAACTAGAAAAGAAAAATCTATAAAATTTACACTGTTTAATCCCTTTTAGTCAAGTACAAAACTATGCAAGCACAATTAATCTGTGTTCAATATTTAGGAAATACAGAGACACATTATGAAAAAATCATTGTTGAAACTAATTGAAAACCAGTCCAATGTGTTCTTCCTTACTTAAACTAAATATTTCTTACACATTTTATCAAATCTTTCTAATTATCTGAATGACATTAGGTTTTAGATATTTAAACCAATAAGTCTCCTTGATTTAAGCTTAATAATAGATTAGTTTTATTTTACTGGAAATTAAATTAGTGCTGGTAGATCATAGAAAATTTTCTACAGATTGGGAATTCTTTTATTCAAAATTAACCACTCGAAAAAGAGCAAAACAGAGAAACATAAGATAACATTTCTCCTATGAAATATACATTTTCATCTCTAGTCTATATATAGTAATGTAATTTACTGTTTTGTATAAGAAGATGCAATCAATTAATTCAAGAAAGAATTAGAACTTTAAACATTTTCAACAAAATGAAATGCATTTCCTTTATTTACGAAATAAGCATTAATAGTAAGACTCCAAGAAATTCAAACATCAAAGTCAGTGAAGAATGTTGATAAAATCTTTTGCATTTAACAAAAAATTGTAACACTTTGCATGGAAAATTGGAATTTGATATATGCATCTGTAGCCTAAAGAAACAGTTTATAAGTGCCTTCATTCATGCCTTTCAACCCCTATCAGCCCTGCTAATAGAGCAGAGGAATGTGAAGATCCACTGCAATATCTTAGGGAGACGACAAAGTTTCCACTGAACCTTGTACCAAATAAGTGTTTATACATATGTGGCTTGCTGATAGAGGAATTTATTAACCCACAAATTGGCAGTATACCAGGTCATGCACCCAAATTCCTGCCCTACTAAATGTCTGAACAAAATTTTCCAGGTCACAGCGGGTAACACTCATGAGTAAATATTATTTACAGTGCAGTAATATCCTTTGTTATACTGTAGTTTAGTTGATGGTAAAGCAGCTTAATATTTTTCCTGCTCTTAAAACTTTTTAACTGAAAAATGAGTTTGTGCCAAATCAATCATGTATTACTCAAGAATTATTAGAAATACCCTTTTCAAACAGAAATGTAGCAGAAAAGATAAAAATAATAAAGGCCAGAAGACCCACTCCACCTTTGCCAAACCTCAAGCATGTATATAAGGATAAAAAAGACACTTTTACTCAGAATTTTCAGGTTGCTGAATATGATTTAAACCTCGAATGGAATGTTCTTCAAATCATAGCACGGATTGCTAGAATCTAACCGAACATCGTCAAAAATAAAAAAGGGATTATACTACATCTGTTCCAAATTAAATAAAAATGACTGGCACATCATTAATGTATTCAAGTAACTCATATTTTAGGAACGTTACAACGTTCTGTCCCGTTAAATCGTCATGTCCGAATCCATAACTAGCAAGTGTATATTATCCTAGAATTAATAAATTCTGATTTTTGTTAATGTTTACACTTTACAAAATGTTTTTCTATTTATGCTATATTAAGTGTTACAATCATTTAAAATTAAACGAACCTTGAATTTTTTATGGCAGCTCGACAATAACGACTAGACAAACTTAGAATTCGAAATACATTTAAAGCAGACATCCTGCGTCGAATTCTTGCATTTTTCAAAACAAACAAAACATAAGTTCTTGTGGTTACAGTTAGAATACCAGAATTCATTAAGACTCATTCCGTCTAAATCTCAGGATCCAGCGGAATCATTTTACGCAATTCGGCAAACGATGCGTCAGTAAAATTGCGAAGCAACTTTGGGAAATTTAGGATTGAAGCAGAATTCGAAATCCCTTTCGCCTTCATACGTCCCTCTCACAAACGCGAAATTTGCTTTTTATCTCATTCTGATGCTACCTTATATATATTATATTTATTTAATCATTAGAAATAATACAAATAAACCGAAGAATATTGAATAAACTAATATAGCAGTACTACTGCAAATGGAAAGTTAATTTTTGTATGATTTCGTTTCACACGCATTTATAAATAAAGAAGAGAGTATGCTTGGAGGCTTCATATAAAATAAAAAAAAATGTATATCCTATTGAGAAACATGTTCATTTTTCATATGTAAAATCATGCGATCAATTGGGTGGCATCATTCTCGTGGATCTAGCTCGTTCCATTCATGAAAAAAGATACTTTGAGTAATACTTTTGTATTTGAACGCGGATAGTCATTTATCTACTGTAAGAATAATTTATTTCTCCGTCCATAACGCTTGGCGAAATTTTGCCGACGAATTGGGTGGAATGTCGCCAACTTGGCGAGTTTTTATATATTGCTAAATTAACGAAAAACTCGCCAAATGGATAAAAATGACGCTAAATCAATGAAAATAACGACTGATTGACGAAAATTCAATATTTTAGAAAGAATATAAATATCGCTATTATAAGAATAATCTATTTTTACTTTCCTTATATACATAATGTATAAGGAAAGTATTGTGACGGGGCCGAAAATTCGAATTCGAGTTTTCAACGAGAGAGCACGTTTCAAGCATCCCTGATCACGAATCAAACATTTTTGAGGTGATGTCTGTGTGTGTGTGTCAGTGAGTCTGTGGAGACGATATCCCACGAACGAATGCAGCGATTCCAATAAAATTTGGTACAAAAATCACAATCCACGAACACTGGAAGCCTATTGTTTTTAAACACAATCGAATGTCCAGAACCCCCTGAATTTTCGAGTGAAAACTGGAAAAAATCATCAAAGAATATCAAATTATCAAAACATCAAGTAAAATAAAAAAAATATTAACTCTTAAGAAACATGTTTACTTTTCATATTTAATATCATGCGATAAATTTGGTGATATCATTCTCGTGGATCTAACTCTTTCCATTCACGAGAAAAGATACTTTGAATAATACTTTTGTATTTGAACGCCAATAGTCATTTATCTGCTGTAAAAATAACTTATTTCTCCGTCCATAACGCTTGGCGAGATTTTGGCGACGAATGATGAAAAGTCGCAAACTCGGCGACTTTTTTAAATGTTGCCAAATTACCGAAAATTTCCCCTAATGAATGAAAATGACGTTAAATCAGTGAAAATAACGACTAATTGAAGAAAATTCAATATCTGAGAAAGAATATAAGTATCTACTATAAGAATAACATTTTTTTAACTGTAAAAGTAGTAAATTCATTGCATTATATAAGGAAAGTCATGTGCTGCCCACATCAGATTTTTTTTTACTTTAAAAGTAGTAGATTCATTGCATTATATAAGGAAAGTCATGTGCTGGCCACATCAGATTTTTTATTTTCCTTATATACATAATTTATAAGGAAAGTATTGTGATGGGGTCGAAAATTCGAATTCGAGTTTTCGACGGGAGAGCACGTTTCAAGCATCCTTGATCACGAATCAAACATTTTTGAAGTGACGTCTGTGTGTGTGTGTGTGTGGAGACGATAACTGACGAACGAAAGGACCGATTCAAACGAAATTTGGTACAAAAATCATAATCCGTAAACACTGGAAGCCTATTGTTTTTATACGCAATCGAATGTTCAGAACCCCCCCTAAATTTTCAAGTAAAATTTTGAAAAAAATCGTCAGAAAATTAAAACCACTAATAAAGTTACGAAAATAGACATTTCTTATGTAATTTTTCATTAGAAAACGATTGGCATAAATTTTAGAACGCTGACATGAACCGTTTTCGAGATATTGCACATTTTTCAAAAAAATTATCAAAAAGTCATATAAAAAAAAAATATTTCCTATTGAGAAACATGTTCACTTTTTATATGTAATACCATGCGATAACTTGGGTGACATCATTCTCGTGGATCTAGCTTGTTCCATTCATGAGAAAAGATACTTTGAGTAATACTTTTGTATTTGAACGCCAATAGTCATTTATCTGCTGTAAGAAAAACTTATTTCTCCGTCCATAACGCTTGGCAATATTTTGGCGACGAATTTGGCGGAATGTCGCCAATTTGGCGACATTTTTAATTATTGACAAATTGACAAAAATATCGCTAAATGGATAAGAATGACGCTAAATCAATGAAAATGACGACTCATTGAAGAAAATTCAATATCTTAGAAATAATATAAGTATCTACTATAAGAATAACATTTTTTTTAACTGTAAAAGTAGTAAATTCATTGCATTATATAAGGAAAGTCATGTGTTGCCCACATCAGATTTTTTTCAGGATAAATTATCGACTTTTATTTTAAAACATTAAGAAATTAAGACATTATAACATTAAGACATTAAAAAATAACTGTTAAACTATTATACTTTCAGAATCAACTAATATAAGAGGAACAAGGTTATTGATAATTTTCGGATGTTTTTACTAAATATCTTTGTAGCATAACACTTTCATATATTGGTTATATTATTGTATTATGTGTAACATTATATTGCATTATATAGAATATTCCTTAAAACATTTTTATTCCATTATTGTTATTTTAAAATATTATGGCAGAATTTCTTAAAATAGCAATAATAGAATAAATAAAACATTTCTTCCAGAATAAAATATTTTATTTCATTTTGGCAAAGTTTTTAGAATAAAATATTAACCGAAAAAAATTTTAGAATGACTGATGTAACGTTACATAAAATATAATTTTTTGAATCCCTGCATTAAATTATCCCAGAGATCTAAATGTAAAAAAAAAAAAAAAAAACATATGCATGCAGCGTTTAAGCATTACATCGTCATGTACCATTATATTTAAACTTTATTCAAATTATATTACATGTGAAATAGTAAATTAATATTCCATATTTGATTCAAATCCGAGAAATATGTTTTCAAATTGTGCCTACGCATACCGTAGCTGACAAAGGCACATAAAAAAATAAATAAATAAATAAATAAAATAAAATAAATTCATCTACGTATTGAAATTAAATTTATGTAGCAACTTATCCTCGAAACAAATGTTTTTTATTATTCAGAAATATTTTCCGGAAATTATTATTATCATTATTATTCCTGAAATATTTGTCAAGAATTCGTCTCTGAGCGAAGAGTGGTATCACCGATCTCCTATGACTTTCCATCTATTTAGCTACGTATCTTTCTTTCTATACTTAAAAGGGACCATTCTTAGCTCTCAGATCGAAATCTGATGGATACATCGTCTGAATCTGCATAACCTCCTCAATCTCCTGCTCTTTTTACTTTCCCTACATACATAGTACAATGTATAGGGGAAATATTGTGACGGGATCGAACTATCGAATTCGAGGTTTCGACGAAAGAGCACATTTTAAGCATCCATAACCACGAATCGAACGTTTCTGAAGTGAAGTCTGTGTGTGTTTATATCACCAATTTGATGAATTTTGAAAACTGATAAAATATTCTAGTTTGGTTAAGAATTTTAAGAGTTGCGTCGATTTTTCGAGATCTTTCCACAGAGGGTATACAAGTGGGTCGTAGTTCACTTTGACGAGTTAGCGTGATACGATAAAAATGAATTCTTAAATACGTTTTGAGAATATAATCTTCTGTTTTGTGCATGAGTTGAGCACTGAATGTCTGTTTTATTGTTTACCTGAGAATTGTTTTGCGACCTTGTAAGATAGCGAGAAAGTTATTAGCCGTATGATGTTCCTGTTAACATTTACTGGTGCTTAATTGTCCAGAAATTCGTACTCATTCTCGTATCCTACGAATGCACTCACCATTCCAGAGGATATGTCGTAACAGTATTGAGAACAGGAGAACATCAATCATGTGCATGTCACGTAAGATGTTGGCCCAGTGTTTCTTTTAGGCATACACCCGCAGAGCTGCTTCTCCTCTCCCCCGGAAACATTTTAAGTTACCCAGATAAATGTTAATAAATTCAGATTATTAGGGAAAAAAACATTCTTATATGACAGAAAATGTAAGGAATTGTGATGTGAATCGTATTTGTTCATTAACGAAATTTCTTTCAGCGTGAGAGTAACGGTCATAAAAAAGAGTGTAATTAAATGAAAGCAATTAAGTAAACTGTACATTAATGGATTATTTCCTACTTTCTTACTTTCCTATTCCGATATTTTCCTATTTGTTTTTTATAAGGTTTTTGGCTCATTATGCTGGATTGAATTGTGGCGATGTATTGTTTACATTGGGTGGTGGTTGGGACCACAATGAAAAAATTTAAACTCTGAAAAAATAAAAAAATAAAAAAAAAAGTTATGGAGATTGTTGCGATGCCTTCAAATTTTATTATTAGTTTTAGTGTCATTAAACTAAACCAAACTTTGTTAACTCCACGGGGTTGAGGGCGCGGGAATTGCACTCGGTAGGCCCGGGTTCGATTCCCAACACTGCCAAAACAAAACTGCTGCCGTGTTCACGCGAAGTACAATCATGTTAAACATGTGGGTCCGTAAGTCCTTCCGAGAAGTTGGTGGTAGGGGAAGGAGGGTACGGTCCCTGTGGATGCCTCCCCCACTGGGTTCCGGTCTAAATTGGGTGGCACTTCCTGGCCGTCCAAATAGTTACCTTACACCATTCTGGTAGGTCGGATGGTCTGGGTCTCAACAACAACTCCACGGGGTTATGGAGCTAGCGAGTTTGCTACGGTCAGAATTTTCAAGGGAAGCGAACAGGTTGGTCGCCGAAGGCGGTTAGTACATAATATTTAACCATATGAGTTCTTGACTGGATTTTACAGAACACTGCTGAAATTATAGCCGAGCTTTATAGCTTATTTAGAATTATAATACTTGAAGGATTGATATTTTTATAATAATACTGTTCTTATATAACTCTTGTACAAATACTATACTTTGATTATTATACTTTTCAATGCTGAAAGTTACTAATTTTATTTATTTATTCTTAATTATCACTTTCAATTTTATTAATTGACTTTTTAATGCTTGTTAAATTGATATTCAGTTAAAGTAGATAGTGGTATATTTCAGGGTATTTTTGAAGACACTATCTGGAAATATCAGGGAATTTTTTATCAGAGATCCTGTAGCCCCCTGAGTTGAAGAAGTGTGACAATTTGACGTTTTTGAAATTTGTAATGCTTATACCTTAAAATCTAAAAGTGATAGCTATAAACAAAAAGCAAGAATTTGTATCTCTAACTGTATATAATCAGATTTTAGGTCGAACTTTTCTTTTCTTTTTCTATATTACAAAAGTTTAGTTTTATTTTGCAAAACGGTATTCACGCAAAACCATTTCGGCTTCATCGAACTAGAATTTTTGCATTCGAAATCGGTCGGCATCCAATTTTGTATTGTATGTCGTAGTTATACGAATATTTTACATTTATTTGTTTCTAAAAGCTGTTAACGTAGTAATTTTGCTCCAGAAGTTATAATTAGATCATTTAACTATAGTTATAATATGGTTTTGATCATATAAAGTTCATAGTCTTCACAGTTTTTTTTTTTTTTTTTTTTTTTTTTTAATGTTGTGTTTAAATGACCATCTGTTGTGTTTAAATGACTTTTGATATTAAAATTTTAACATTTTTCTTCTGAAATGCAAGACATTTTATGCTCTTAGATTTTACTTTTATTTAAACTACAAGTATATGTTATGTGATAATAATTAAAAATGTGCTTCTATATTTTTGCTTTGTCATTCCATTACTGTGCATCTGTGTCCATTGGCATAGATAGAGAGGTCTGGGCCTCCCTCCCGAAATTTAGGTCCTTTATATATATATATATATATATATATATATATATATATACAAATAAAAATACTAAAAATGACTTAAAAAGCCAAACTCCCTTCCAAAAAATTTAAAAGAACAATTTATATACAACGGTAAAGCGCCATGCTGCTTTATACAAATGTATATCCAAATAATCTCCCAAAAAGGACTAGTACCCATATACCCATAAAGATGTTAAAAGAGTATTTATGAAGTGACGGCCCGACCCCCAACTCTCCGGTTAAAGCTTTTACTGCCATGGCGAAACGCTCCCGGTAGCCGAAACTTTCAAACCACATCCAACAAGACACTCACCATTACCTCAATAAACGTAAAAACACTTTAAAAACCAAGTCATTAATATAAAAACCCTTAAATTACTTTAAACAACAATTAAAACTATGCACAGATCTGAAAAGGCGAGGGGGGGGGGGGGAAATCCCACATCAGCACATTAAAACCATTGTATGGAATCTCAAACTAAGTGGTTATATAATGTATTTGCAAAACTATATTAAAACACCGTAAAAGAATTGTACAAATAAAAATATTTTTCCAAACCTGACTGTAATAGTCATGTAAACTATTTTGACTCGCCCATTGAAACTACTAGTGTATGAAATCATTAATAATGTGGATTAATGATTTCAGCGTGCTGGGAATTAAAGAATACTTGGAGCTTGTCACACGAGAACGAGCGTCCCTAAAACAGACGGGAGAAAACGCTCGTATGTCATAGGCCTACTTGTCTGGAATCGGACTTTTATTCCAAATTAAATCGGACTTTTATTCCAAATTAAATCGGACTTTTATTCCAAATTAAATCGGACTTTTATTCTATATTACTTCCCAAAAAATATTTACGAAATTTTCAGTTTCCAAAAAAATCATTCGCCATTTTTTTCGCCAAAGTATTTTTTTTATCGCCAGTTTTGCGATTTTTTCGCATTTGGCGCGTAGGCGAATGGCTAGCGCGGACGCTATATATATACATATATGCATATATATATACATATATATACATATATATATATATACATATATATATATATATATACATATATATATTGTTATGTGGGTTTTAACCACACGTCCTGTTAGAACGCATAATCCAGTGGTATTGTTCATTAAAACAATCTCCGACATTGGCCGTGTCGAATAAAAATACATAAAAATCAAATTATTGGAAAATGAGGACAACGGGCATGATATAAAACATTAACATTATTTATTGACAAAAGGAAATTAAAATAATAATAATAAAAGAACATATTTAATTAATTCAATTAACACTCTTACTACAACATAAATATTCTCTACTGACATATGTGTTTGGCATTTCCTAAATCATAAATATTTAAAATATATATATTTAAGTCCCCTTCATTTAAGTTTTATCGTGAATTCATTCTAATTATTTACTCAAGTATAAATTGACTATAGATGTCGAGAGAGTGTACAAATTAACTAACAAATCGTCATCAGACTAGTAGTATAAGAGACATGCATTCCGTACCTTCAAAAACATCGTCGCTGGATGTGGATCCCTTCGAACGCGGAAACGCCGGTCATCGCTGCAGACCTTTTTTGGGAGAACTTTTCTCTCCGGAGCACACAACCAATTCTCCGTCCTCTTTGAAAAATCTCACACTCTCTCGATCATCGGAAAAATGTCTCCTCCTACACAATTAAGCCCCAGGTTTGTTACTGGTCCCCCCAATTGAAGCCCCTGGTATTTTCATTGGATATTTCCAAAAATGTCCAGATTGGGTGCTGTGATGACAGGAGGATGGCGATCATCCCAGAATTAATATCTGGCAGGTGGACCGCGGGTTCTCACGACCTTGCGTGCACGTGCAGCCGAACCGGACAAGGGTCAGCTCTCCCCAAGAGCGCCCTGCTGTGCGCCCCTTTGTAACTGGGCGATCGTTGTCCATATTTCCCAGAAACATGGCTTGCTCATCCTTTTGCAGGTGTTCTCTTAGGGAACTGTATATGAATTAAAGGAGAAGTACAGGGACCATCTTTGTAGGTTACGCTCCTCCACAATTTGCAATGTCCCAAATTTGCCTTGGGACATATATATATATATATATATATATATATATATATATATATATATATATATATATATATATATATATATATATATATATATATATATATATATATATATATATATACATATATATATATATATATACATATATATATATATATATATATATATACATATATACATATATATATATATATATATATACATATATATATATATATATATATATATATATATATATATATATATATAAATATAAATTATTAAATCTAAAGTTAGAATGTATGTAGTAACTCATAATACACTATTCCAAAATTTTCTACAAATACAAAGAAATAAAAGAAATTAAGACAAAAAGAGGAAATAATAAAGCATAATGCAAGTCATAAGGACAAAGACAATCAACAAATTTCTTGGTCGTGTGGTCAGGGTCTTCAATCAATCAACAAATTTCAAAAATGAGGAATGCAAATAAGAAAACAAAAAAATCAAGCAAAAAAGCTTGCACATGGAGGAGATTTAGGCTTACGAGATTAGGCTTACGAAAAGTTCATTTCGAAAAAATTCTCGTCGGGTCCATATATCCTTTCGAAATGAACACAAAAATGCTTGTTTCTGAAACACAAGATAGATTTTATCTATAAACTTGTGTTATATGGACGACAAGCATATAGATTGGAACAATAAAGGAAACATAAATACCTCAAAACACACCTCTTCAGCGCAACCATGACGAGCAAAATATGACTGGATCAATGTTGCCATATGCCAAAATGAAAAGATGTGATTTGCTGTTGCCAAAGAGAGTAATAAAAACTGTATATATACATATATATATATATACATATATATATATATATATATATATATATATATATATATATATATATATATATACATACACATATATATATATATATATATATATATATATATATATATATATATATATATATATATATATATATATATATATATATATATATTTAGGCCATCTCCTGAAAGAACGTGCTTTTGCCAACATTTTCTATTTAATGTGTTATGTTTTTACCGAGAAATTGTGCCCTCTCCCCCCACCCCTTAATTTTTTTTCTGGCTACGTGCCTGTCTGTGTCACTTCGTTACTTGACAGCCACCAATAGAATTTAGCCATAAAAATATCATATTATTTTATACCCCAACATGCTTTGAAACCAAAAGAGCAAGCTCAATTAAAATACAATTAGAAGGAAATATGTATATATATATCTCTTTCAACTGATCAGGCAATGATCTTAATCATTCGCTTATACAGCGGCCAAAGTGTGATTCATATTTTTTGTCACACAACGTTGCCCCGGTGCATCACAACTTTAAACCCAATTTTGACAGGAACACAGATAGGGCATCATTCACAGGGCCCGTCACATCTTTCCCCTGCCACCAACCTCTCGGAAGGACTTTTGAACCCACAGGTTTTGCATGCCCTTACTCCGAGTAGTCATAGGGATAGTAGGGCACCTTCGACAATCGATCCCGCGTCCTCTGTTTACAATCTCCGTGACTTAACCACTGAGCTATCTCACTCTTTTAGTAGGAAATATATTTCCCCTTATTTTTAATTTTAAATTTTTTGGTAACGGAATGATATTTGCACCTGAAGTCAATTCAACTCTGTATTAAGTTTGAAAAGTGGTTTAAATGATGAAATGTTTATTATTATTATTTTATTATTATTATTATTTAATATTTAAGAAAACATTTGGGAGGCTACAGTTATGCATGTTGTAAATTTTTAAAATTCAAAATTGAAATCAAGCTGAATGTGTAAAAACTGCTATTTCAGGTTCATATCTCAAGTAAATGATAATTCACTGCATAATGATAATGGACAGCTAATTGCTATCTATTTTCTAAAAACTATCAGTATTCTTCCATAGATAATAATGCTATCAAAATTCGAAATTTCGAATGGTGTCTGTTCTATTTTAACCGTGCAAATTACGAGATATTCTACTTTGTAGTTGCAGTTATCACTAGAACTCCGTATTTTGCAGCAATATGCTTCGTTCCCTCAACTGTCGATAACTTCAATTGCCCCACTGTTGAGACGATATTACAATTATGTCATATATCCCTGCCTGTCTCCTAGCTGGAAGGTAGCCATTACGATGAAGTCCGAACCGCATTAACTTGGCGACAAATCAAATTGACGAAATGTCAAAAACGTTTTCTAGAGTTCTAGAAACTAAGAGATTGCTCAGGAATTTGCCGAGTTACCTAGATTTTTCCACAGAGGGTATGCAGGATGCTCCAGCATATTCGCTTTATTTAGGTTATCTCGTTTTCAAATTTCAATAAATGAATTTAGACACATACTCCCAATTTGAAATTTTGTTAAAATTAAATGCTATTTCTTTTAATGCAATTTTTTCCCCCGGTGGGTGATAATTTGCACGAAAATTGGAGGTTTACATTTTTTCAGTGTCTTTTGAACAAAAAACAAAGTTTAATTAGAAAAAGTTGAGCTGTACAGTAGCTAGTCAAAGGAGGGGGGGGGGGGGGAACCCGATGCTATTATTCCTGATAGATAATATTCCTGATATTATAGATAATATTCGTGATACATTATCTATAATATTCGTGATATATTATCTATAATATTCTTATAATATTCATGAAGATATTTACAATAGATAGGATAAAGATCTTACTAACAAAATCATAAAGATATTTACTAACAAAATCGTCTAAAATTGGAAAATTGGAATCGGGTTATCCTTTGACTTTGACTCCTGTTGCAGAATCTAATTTCAAATTGAAATCAGACATTGTATGAAACATGTCTGTACAAATTTATTTTCAGCCCATCCCGGATTTGCGAGAAATTTTTCTTAAAATAAGCAATACCTTGCCGAATATTGCAGATAACTGCATCAGGATCCATTAGACTAATTAATGCCCAATTCAACTTTTTATTAATTGATATTTTACTTTCCGTGCAATACATGGTAATGTATAGGGAAAGTATTGGAATCATGCCGAAAATCGCAACTCGAGTTTTCGACGGATCTATGCCTTTCGAGACGTCTAGAATACGAAAAACTATTTTTAGCGTAACGTCTGTGTGTCTGTGCAGATTTTGTATCCACTCTAACTAAAAAACTAATTGACCGAATTTCAAATAATTGGGTTGGTAAGTCACTTGTGGGCGAATCTGGTGTTGATTAGTTTTGGGTACGATTCGGGATAAAAGAACCCGCCTTGTTTTGCGAAATGGCCAGCAAAAGCCTGTATCCACTCTAGCTGAAAAACTAATGAACCGAATTTCACAAAATTTCGAATGTGGGCTACTCTGGTGCTGATTAGATTTTGGAACGCTTCGGAAAAAAATAAACTGCATTTTTTTGCAAATTGACAAGCAAAAATCGACAAAATCTAAAATAGAAACTACGTATGCTCAAATATATCCATTACATGCTTGTTTTATACGTGATTTTTATCGAAGAAAAGAATAAGACCAACCCCATTACACTAGGACTAGCCGTTCTCGAGATATTTAAGTTTCTTCATATTTTCTCTACGTCACCTTTGAAAAAAATCTAATGTGGACGACACATGACTTTCCTTATATAATGCAATGAATTTAATACTTTTACAGTAAAAAAAAATCTGATGTGGGCAGCACATGACTTTCCCTGCAGACTCAAATTCATATTTACTTTATTTCTTTAATAATTCATTAGATTGAGTTTAATTGCACCAAATAACACTAAATTTGCATTTTTAATTCAATTTTTGTTTTTATTTGGTAATTGGATATTTTTCCAACTTCGGCGTAACAAAAATGCAAGACATCTCAAATATCTTGAGAAAGGTTAGTTCTAAAGTATAATGGAGTGTGTTATACTCTTTTCCTCGTCAAAAATTGCGTGTAAAACAAGAATTTTATTGATACATTTGAGCATACGTAGTCTTTTTTCTTTAGATTTTGGCGATTTTTGAGGGCCATTTCGTAAACAAAGGCAGGTTGTTCTTTTCCGAATCGTATCAAAATCTAATCAGCACCAGAGTATCCCACAAGTAACTTATCTACCAAATTTTGTGAAATTTGGTCAAATAGTATGTTAGCTGGGGTGGATACATGACATTTTTGCTGGCCATTTCGTAAAAAAAAGACAGGTTGTTCTTTTCCGAATCGTATCAAAATCTAATCAGCACCAGAGTATCCTACAAGTAACTTATCTAGTAAATTTTGTGAAATTTGGTCAATTAGTATTTTAGCGAGAGTGGATGCATGACACTTTTGTGGGCCATTTTTCAAAAAAGGCGGGTTCTATTTTTACGAATCCTACCAAAACTAATCAGCACCAGGGTCGCACCCAAGTGGCTTATCTACCAAATTTTATGAAATTCGGTCCATTAGTTAGAGTGGATGCATACATTGCACAGACAGACAGCCAAACAGATACACTGACACACAGACAGACACACACGCACATACGTCACGCTAAAAATAGTATTTTCGTATTCGAGAGGTCTCGAAACGTGCAGGTCCGTCGAAAACTCGAGTTGCAATTTTCGACATGATTCCAATACTTTCCCTATACATTACCATGTATTGCAGGGAAAGTAAAAATCTGATGTGTGCAGTACATAACTTTCCCTGCAGACTTATTAATATCCTCGTCCTCTTTATTTTAATTAAATTTAATTCACTTTTAATTCAATTTTCGTTCTCATTTGGTAACTGGACTTATTTTCAAAGGTGGCGTAGAGAAAATATGAAAAACTAAAATATCTCGAGAGCGGCTAATCCTGGTAGTAGTAGAGGAATGACAGTTGAAGCCCCGCAGGCGGAGCTGCGGCGCGCATTCCAATGCGATGACGTCATCGGAGGATGACGTCGCGTTATCTTATCTTCATAGAGTTTCGTCCAGAACAGAGCACCAGGCGCGAAGCGCCTTTAATCTCCAATCTCTAGGTGTGGTTCTTATCTTCATACTGTGACATTATTTCATTGGTCCATAGTTGGAGGTTCGAGGTTTTTGATTTACTGTTTTTATTATTTGTCCTAGCTCCTAGTGTGGCAGTTTGTTGCACATTAAGAGTTTAAGCAGTTTGGGGGGGTTGATGCAGATCTGAGGGTAACCTAGCATTTTAGCAGTTTAGGATTTTAAACATTTTGTAGAAAACCAAAGATCGCGAGTTTTCTTTAATATCAACTGATTAAGGTGGGACGTTCCTAGTACCGAATATCAAAGTTAAGTACCGAGCGGGGTCTCTTACGAGATTTAGCCTTGCGATGATCATAGTCATGCAGATTAAATAATAGTTCATTTGGGACAGATGGCAGATTTTTGTAGAATTTAAGCGCTAGCTTTTTGATTTGGGCTCTAACAGTTTTTATTTTGAAGTCTTTCCTAATTACCGAGTTTCTTAAGTATCTAGGGGCTTTCCTTATAATCCTTAGGGTTTTGTTTTGTCTTGTCTCTAATAAGTCTATGGTAGTTTTACAGGCATATCCCCATACGGGTGCTGCATACAGCATTCCCGGGCAGATGACCGATTTATAAATTAGGAGTTTATTTTGATAACTTAGATTTCCGTTTCCTATCATTGGGTATAAGGCTCCTATGGTTATATACGCTTTTTTGATTATGTTCGTTACGTGCAGTTTCCAAGTTAAGTGGGAGTCTATCGTTACACCTAGGTATTTAGTAGATTTTTCCGCTTTTAGGGCATGGTTGTTTATGTGCAGAGGAGGCGGAGGTTTACGTTTTCTTGAGAAATAAATCCAATGACATTTATTGGGATTCAATTTTATTCGCCATTTTTCCAGCCATGTTTGGAGTATGTCTAAGTGTTGTTGTAGCTGTCTGTGCATTACTGAGACGTAAGGGTGTTTTGCAAGTATCGCGCTGTCGTCTGCATAGAGTGCCAGCTCCGTGTCTGGGGTCCTGGGAATGTCATTTAGATATATGTTAAAGAGTGTCGGGCCCAGGATGGATCCTTGCGGTACACTACTTTTAATGAGCTTGGGTGTAGATAAGTTATTTTTTACTCTGACTTGAAAGTGTCTGTTATTTAGGTATGAAATTAAAAGTTTGACAAGTGCGTCAGGGACTTTTAGAGTGATCAATTTGTAAGCTAATCCACAGTGCCACACTTTATCAAAGGCTTTTTGGATGTCAAGAAAAATCGCAGCTGTGGGTGTCTTATTATTAAAACCAGAAGAAATGTACTCTACCACTCTCAGCAATTGATGAGTGGTGGAGTGTTTTGGCCGAAATCCAAACTGCTCCGGAATGATAATGTCATTCTCACTAAGGTGCGTGTTCAGTCTCTTAAGAATTATTTTCTCAGTAATTTTACTAAGTGTCGGCAACAAACTGATTGGTCTGTAGTTGGCTGGAATTGAGGCATCCTCACCAGGTTTATGGATCGCTATAATTATCGCTTCCTTCCATTCTTTGGGGAAATAATTTAGTTCTAGTATTTTATTTATTAAGATGGTCAAGTAAAATATTATATTTAAGGGTAGGTTTTTTACCGCGATATTCCTGATTTTGTCGTGCCCTGGGCTTTTACGGTTTTTAAGGTTTTTGATAATCTCTACTATTTCTTGCGGGGTGGCTGGGTTAAGTTATCTTATCTGATCTGATCTTATCGGGTGACGTCATTTGATAAGCTTATCTTATCGGATGACGTCACTAGATAAGATTATCGGATGACGTCATGTGTTGACACAGAGTGGGGTCCGATGATGGAGGACATCTTGGAAATTTTGGTGGCGCCCTCTATTGACAGGTTGGAGAACTGTGTTGGCTAAAAGGAAAGAATTGGTTCTGAACTGAGCTGGATTCGAACTCGGGATCATTCGCACCACAGAATACTATATTCAGAAGGTTCACGCCCATAGGACCCTATGGAAACATTTTTAACATGAGATGTCGCATAGACACTAGAGCTCGTGAGTTGGACCAACTGAACTACGATGTAAACAAAATACGTCTGCCAGATTTGGCGCATTATCTCTCGCTTGTCGATTTTTTTTTAAAACGGGAGGGGAACAAAATGTTGAGGACTGTACTTTCATAATTTTTTAAACTATAGAAATGATCAGGATTTAAAAATACATTAATCTGCAACATAAATATATTCATTAGTTTAAGTAAATTTAAATAAACATAGTTATATATTTAATTCAAATAATCATAAAATGGATTAAAAAATAGACGCATTGCATTGTCTCACTATAAAACATAATGCACAAAAAATTATAAGCTAACATACTCAAAAGACTGAAATATTATGTAATATTTTCAGTCTAAAAGGTATACTAGCGTGTTGATCATTAAATTACTTGATCCTTAATTTGTTCTGGGATACTGATAATAGACTTTTTTTTAAATATAAAAATATTCATATAGTAAATAATTTGACCCTTTTAGAAGAGATGTGTGTGTATACCGACCAAGATTTATGTTTTAAAAGCACCCAAGATTTTAGGGATAGGTTATAATACTCACTGAACACGTTTCGACAATTTTTATTTTTAATTTTACTGGGAATGTTTTAACGATATTCATAAAAATGTTATGAAACGCGAAACTTTAACTGTTTTAAATTGCGCTGAATGTCTATTTTCACATACCATGTGTGATTTTAATGCTAGGTTATATTACTTACTGAATACGACTCGACACTTTTCAGAATGATTGTGTGTACCACGCGATTTTTTTATGCCAAATTTCAGAACCTGCTGAATCCATTTCGACTGTTTTTAGCTATGAAAAATGGCTGTATTGATTTCTTTTCAAATATATGGGCAATGGAGAATTCAAGACTTTGCTATATTTAAGGACGTAGTTAAAATGAATAGGTGTACTGAATTATCAGTGAATGTAAAACTTGGGAGATATTTTTAAAATAAGAAAAATGCAAAGTATTGAAAGCTTCACAAGCTAATGTTGTGCACAGATGTGACTTGCATATGTATGGAGCAAATGTGTGACATGGATGTTCTTACCAAAGTCTTCTAAAAGTCCAAAGAATGGAATCCATATTATTTTTAATAGTATACTGGGTTATTTTAAGAGTCATCTAAGAGTAAAATGTTATGTATTAGAAAATAGCAAGATCCATTTCTGTGTAGAAATAGTACATGCATGTTATACATTAGAAAAAATATGACGCTAAGATACCATTGAGTGAGTGAATTTTAATTGAATAGAGGAGTAATGAATTTTAGGGTACTTGGATAATTTCGGTATGAATGGATCGGTTTAATTATGTTAAGTGCGTTGCTAATTAATTTTTTAACGCTAAGACGCTAATGAGTGAATTTTGTGACAAATTTTCAGTGTTAGGGTTTAAATGATGTTGGCGACAATCATTAATTTTTCCCGCTAAGTTACTAATGATTGAATGAATTTTAATTGAGTTATAAAAATGAGTTGAATTTTAAGGACGACGATCATGTTCTGTGTTAAAATAGTGATTATTTTTTTAAAATTAAATAATAGGTTTCAATATGAAGAATCGAATGTTTACGGAATACACAGTGTGATCATTATTTTTTTTGACGCTGGGATTTTAATGAATTTTAATTGAGTTATAAAAATGAAGTAAATTTAACTGTAAACAATGAAATAGTGTATCTCATCCATGATTTTAACGATATAGTGCATTGTATACGATTTAACCATTTTTAAAGTGATGGATGTAATTTTAACACCGAGGTTTAGAATTTAACAAGCTAAGGAACACGAATCGAGCATTTTTACAGACATGAATGTATCCGTAAAATTTTACTATTTTACCGAATTGCTTAGCTCTTAGCGAATGTTTGATAAACTAGGAGTTTTTTTTTTAATCTTACACAAAGCCTAAGACTCCTTTATCGCTTAAAATTATGGCATTTAAATTAAATTTAGCAAAAATTACTCGACACATAGTGCATGTTCGAGGAATTAGAAGTATGTGTTTTCGATATTCCAAGAGGTCTAAGACCCTAAAATTTCATGATTTTAGTGAATTGTTTGGTTCTTAGCATATGTTTGGAGAGTGAATTTTTTAATGTTACATAGCCGTAAGACTCCTTTAGTGCTTAAAATTATGATATTTTAATGAAATTTGCAAAAATTGCACAATACTTAGTGGATAATTACTGAATAAGAGATATGTTTTTAATGTTACAGCAACATTTAAAGCCCTTAAATCGGTATATTTTAAAAACTGTCATGAATTTTAGGGGAATAGAATATCACTTAACGATTTTTTAAGGATATGCGATTGTCAACATTGAATTTAAATGAAAGAATGACCCTCTAGGCCAAGTGTAGTACATTGTAATAATATTAAAATACGAAAGATATGCATTTTACCCATTAAAAGAAACATGTAATGAGTTTTGATATTTTAATACGAGACATTATTGACATACGAATAGGAATATTATGATTTCGCGGCTGTAGGTGCACCATAAAACCATTCAATTCATAATGAATGCTCACATTTGAATGTACATATTTAACAACACGTGGAAAATGACAGGGCGAAACTGAGATCTGAGACAAAATTTTACACTTCCTACGAAATAAATCCCAAACTTCGTAGACTTTTAGGAAACTAGGGATGAATTTTCACCTATTCTTAGAGATTGAAACGCCACATTCTTTATGAATCTTCATACTTTTAGAGAACTTAGCATTTATTTATAATGAATAAGTGTATATAATTTCAGAATTTTAACACTAAATATAAATTTTATAAATTAATCTCTGTAAAGTGTAAATATCGTTCATTACGAAACTCACACTGTAAACATTTGATATGATTCGAATAAATTTAGTTTTAATTTTTTTTTGAATTTTATTTTAAAAAGCGATATTAGTAAACCTGTTATACTTGAATGTATAGATACATAGCCTACGTGCACATAGCATTTTTAAATAGAACATGTTAAAAATGAGTTGATGAACGTGAATAAGGAGTTCAGTTTGAAAGATAAAAATCCGCTTAATGAATCTATTCTTCATAAAATACACATTAAGCATTATTTGTTGCACATTTAAACAAACAAGTTAAAATAATTTCCTTATCGCACATTCATAGTCCTCTGATTTGAATGACTTCAAAAAATTTCGCTCATACCAGTAAAAGACTTCTTCACCACGCAACAAAACTTTCTTTGCTATGTTATTAATGTCAAGATTTAGAAGTACCTGTTCAGCCACTCTGTTGTACATTTCTAATGGAGTACTGTAAAGACATTCGTGGTAACTTTGGTCTTCAATTTGAGCAACACAGCCAACACATTTGAAAAGTTTTCTTACATGATACATCATGCTCTCATGAATACAAGAGATTAATTGCTCGAATGCAGAATTTTTGTCATAAATAATTGATGGTAGAAAGGTTATACTGTCCTTTATTCTTAATATTTGAGCAGGAAGCTACTCTATAAATATACTTTCTCGAAGTTCCATACTAATATTGTTGACACAATTCATTAAGCATGTTATTTGATTTTTATCTAAGGTAATATATTTTGAATCATATAATTGAATTATCTTCTGTAAATGCAGTTTTCCATTGTCATTGAAACAGAACAACTCATTGCGACTGACGAAAGAGGTATCAGCATATAGACTATTGAACGACCACAGTTTTTGTGAAAATTCACTCCATGTAGCAGCTGACAATGTAACCCATTCACGCGTAGGCACTAGTTCATTTCGTTCGTTAGAGATATATCTCCATATATGCACTTTTAGCTTCCAATGGCGAACTTTCAAATATACATAGACCCCAGAACCTAAATGCCAATGACGGAGCGTATCGTGCATGGAATCTGAAGAAATAAATTCAGTCCAAACAGATTCTGTAGTGGGGGATAACACTCCGCTGTGTGTTAGGGCACAAGAAAGCAGATCTTGAGATGAGTTTCCGACCTCGGTGGAGACTTGTGAATTGGCAGTGCTGGGTGTTTCTGCTGGGGTTGTGGAAGACATAAGATTGGTGTCTAACCAATCCACCGCAAACTTCTGTGAAGGTGAATTAATCACATCTAGGACAATATCCACAGATTTTGTTTCATCTAGGACAGGAACCGACAACTCCACACTATTTCCACTAGAAATTAACTGTTCGAGTGATGGCATACTTTGAATTTTAGGCATTATTTGCAGATAGTATCATCCAAGTACCACATTCACAAGATTTACTTTTAAAACACTAAGATCTTAAAATACCATAAATTTGTCGCAGCAATGAGCGAACCGAACCTATCCACGCAACGCCCAAGGTTGAAATGTCTTATCAGGCTACGTCATAAGACTAATCACGTGACCTAAATCGAGTGTCGTGTGCAA
Source organism: Amaurobius ferox (assembly GCA_951213105.1). Taxonomy (NCBI): domain Eukaryota; kingdom Metazoa; phylum Arthropoda; class Arachnida; order Araneae; family Amaurobiidae; genus Amaurobius; species Amaurobius ferox. The sequence continues at coordinate 123,525,285 of OX578152.1, forward strand.
GTAGATTACATAAGATAAGACATGAAGGGGTTAGAACTTGTAATTTTCAATGAATCGTACAACATTGGTTTGTGCTAATCGCAATTGTTACCTACGTGGGAGACTATCTACATTATTTTATTCATCTTCGAAATCATAAAGTGAAAATATGTACCAAATCTTAGTGAAAATTCATAATTTTTAACCACGCTATCATTAAATACATAGGAAAATTTTGTATATTTTTGACTTTAGGGGATATGCTTACCACATCGCACGGAATATACAAGAACAGTTAGTAAAAACATGAAAATAAACTTACAGAACGAGGTCTTCACCAACCGACATCCAAACTTGAAATGAACTGCAATACTAAAAAGAGAGCTTATCTTGTCTAACCGATGACGTCATAGCTGATTATAAGTAATAAAAAATAGGAAGTAATTAAAAAATAAGCAGTAATTAAAAAATAAGTAATTAGGAAAGATCTGCTTTGGACTATGACGCCATCTTGTAAACTTTGGACAGATGAATAACCGATAATTTGGACCGATGAATTTTTATGAATATCGTTAAAACATTCCCAGTAAAATTAAAAAAATCGTCGAAACGTGTTCAGTGAGTATTATAACCTATCCCTAAAATCTTAGGTGCTTTTAAAACATAAATCTTGGCCGGTATACACACACATCTCTTCTAAAAGGGTCAAATCCTGTTCCCAAGTTGTGGTAAAATTTATAACATCTCTTGTTAAAAATGCGATATGCTAGTTCACTATGGAGTGTTAGAAATGCCCCATTACTTCATTCAATGGCTTGCCACAAAAATTAATTATTTAATTAAAAAGTTATTAAAATTCAATTACAGTTAATTACACACTCATTCACTAGCATACATCCCGTCCTTAAAATTCATTGATGAACGGCCAACGTAAAAAAAAATTAGCTTCGTTCATTAAAACATTTATGAGCGTTAAGCTTTACTAAAAATATTAAGTCATCGTTCGACTACCTAATTAAATTATTCATTAACACAAAAACCACATTCAGAAATTAATTCTATTAAAATTCAATATCACGCATGTATTTCATTAAAGCGCCAATAGAGGGAGCCACCACCGCCCAAAATTTCGTAAATGTCTTTAAGCACTTTCCAAAAATAAACCATTCCATAAAAAAAATAATTACCCTCGTTCAAATCTTAAAAAAAATAATCCTCCTATTAAAATTCACTTATGACTACATTCCATTTTTTCATAATAAATTTTGGTAAATTCTTAGAATAGACCCCCACTCGTCTTTTTCTAAGTACAAAATTGCGCCAAGTTGGCGCGTTTCTCCGTGTTTTGAAATTGACTCCTCCGAACTGAAGTGACGTATATTCCCGTGTTTTAAAATAGGCTCCTTCTACAATAGTGACATCGTATTCTACAGTTTTATGAACCGGAATTTTGTTAAATGATATTGCAATTGAATATAAATAAAAGTGAATAATACTCATAAAAACATTACAAAATACGATTTTTGTGCATTTTAAAAATATTGCGTAATGGCAGAATTATAAAAATATTGCGTAATATGGCAGAATAATAAAATTTTAGAAACCATATTGAAACACTCGATACTTAAAATATTTTTTGAATTTAAATCAATATCAAAAACTTATGAAAATTAAAAAAAAAGACAATACTTTAACTAAATTCAAGAGAAAACGATACTTCGAAAAAAGTTTGTACTTTAACTAAATTCAAGAGAAAACGATACTTCGAAAAAAGTTTGTACTTTAACTAAATTCAAGTTTAAACGATACTTCGAAAAAAGTTTGTACTTTAACTAAATTCAAGAGAAAACGATACTTCGAAAAAAGTTTGTACTTTAACTAAATTCAAGTTTAAACGATACTTCGAAAAAAGTTTGTACTTTAACTAAATTCAAGAGAAAACGATACTTCGAAAAAAGTTTGTACTTTAACTAAATTCAAGATAAAACGATACTTCGAAAAAAATTTGTACTTTAACAAAAATCAAGATAAAAGCGATACTTTAAAATTAAGAAACCCATTTTAAAAACGCGGAAAAATACAAAAGACAATTTCAAAACACGGGTTGAACAAAGAAAAGAACTAACCTTTATATAACGGATATCCATATTTTTAATTACATCCACACCGGAACACGTTTTCTTACACTTACATTCAACACTGCAACACGTTTTCTTGAACATACACGTACATTTAACATCGGAATCTGCATATCTATTGAAAATTTGCGTAAAATGTTAATGTCCATGAATTAGGAGGAATGTTTTAAATATTTATTCCAAAAAGTTTGTACGTGTTTAAATCTTTGCAAATCGATCGAAAAAGATCTGTAAAAACAAGAGTCACCGAATTCGATCGAAAAAGGTCTGATGAAATACACAGAAGACTATTACTGCATATTAAAATGCAAATCCCCAAACAGTCGAGCGCTGATTGGATGTCAGTGGTTTACCAGAAGCCGTGGGCTACCAGAATTGGCGAAGTATACGGAATGAAATTGCAACCTGAAGAATCGCGCCAACTTGGCGCTGGATCGTACTTTGAAAAATGAGTGGGGGTCTATTCTAAAATCACCCTAAATTTTATTAATTTATTAAAAATTAATTAAAATCTTAATTCACTAGCACAATCCCCTCGTGGAAGATCGCAAAATTATCTAAGTATCCAGCTTTCCCACTCCTTTCGCAGGAAAAACATCATTCATTCAAGACATCATACGTCTACCTTCAAGTCTCAGTCTGCATACTGGTTAAAGCACTTTCCTACGGTGCGAGTAGTCCCGAGTTCGAATCCAGCTCAGTCCAGAACCAATTCTTTCCTTTAAGCCAACACAGTTCACCAACCTGTCAATAGAGGACGCCACCAAAATTTCCAAGATGTCCTCCATCATCGGACCCCACTCTGTGTCAACACATGACGTCATCCGATAATCTTATCCAGTGACGTCATCCGATAAGATAAGCTTATCAGATGACGTCACTCGATAAGACCAGATAAGATAACGCGACGTCATCCGCCGATGACGTCATCCCATTGGAATATGCTCCGCAGCTTCGCCTGCAGGACTTCAACTGTCATTCCTCTACTACTCCTCGTGTAATGGGTTGATCTTATTCTTTTCTTCGTTAAATATTACGTATAAAAAAAGCATTTAATGGACACATTTCAGCATACGTAGTTTTTTATTTTAGATTTTGTCGATTTTTGCGGGCCATTTTGCAAAAAAAGCAGGTTATTTTTTTCTGAATCGTACCAAAATCTAATCAGCACCAAGATGATCCACAAGCCACTCATCTAACAAATTTTGTGAAATTCGGTCCATTAGATTTTCAGCTAGAGTGGATACAAACTTTTGCGGGCCATTTCGCAAAAAAAGTCGGGTTCTTTTATCCCGGATAGTACCCAAAACTAATCAGCACCAAATTCTCCCACAAATGACTTACCTACCAAATTTTGTGAAATTCGGTCCATTAGTTTTTCAGTTAGAGTGGATACAAAATCTGCACAGACACACACACACAGACGTCACGCTGAAAATAGTTTTTTTGTATTCTAGAGATCTCGAAACGTGTAGATCCGTTGAAAACTCTAGTTGCGATTTTCGACATGATTCCAATACTTTTCCTATACAACACCATGTATTGCAGGAAAAGTAAAAATCTGATGTGGGCAGCACATGACTTTCCCTGCAGACTTATATCCACGTTCTCTTTATTTAATTAAATTTATTTTACTTTTAATTCAATTTTCGTTCTCATTCGGTAACCGGACTTATTTTCAAAGGTGGCGTAGAGAAAATAAGAAAAACTAAAATATCTCTAGAACGGCAAGTCCCAGTGTAATGGGGTTGGTTTTATTCTTTTCGTCGTTAAACATTACGTATTAAATGAGCATTAAATGGGTATATTTGAGTATACCTAGTTATTTAGTTTAGATTTTGACGATTTTTGCGGACCATTTTGCAAAAAGAGGCAGGTTATTTTTTCCGAATCGTACCAAAATCTAATCAGCACCAGGGTAACCCTCAAGTGACTTATCTATCGAATTTTATGAAATTCGGTCCATTAGTTTTTTAGAGAAAATACGAAAAACTAAAATATCTCGAGAACGGCAAGTCCTAGTGTAATGTGGTTGGTCTTATTCCTTTCTTCGTCAAAAATTACGTATTAAACAAGCATTTAATGGATATATTTGAGCATACGTAGTGCTTTATTTTATATTTTGGGGATTTTTGCGGACCATTTTGCAATAAAAGGCAGGTTATTTTTTTCCAAATCGTACCAAAATCTAATCAGCAGGAGCGTTTCCCACAAGTGACTTATCTACCAAATTTTGTGAAATTCGGTCCATTAGTTTTTCAGCTAGAGTGAATACAAACTTTTGTGGGTCATTTCGTAAAAAACGGCCTGTTCTTTAATCCCGAATCGTACCCAAAACTAATCAGCACCAGATTCGTCCACAAGTGACTTACCTACCAAATTTTATGAATTTCGGTCAATTACTTTTTTAGTTAGAGAGGATACAAAATCTGCACAGACAGACACACAGACACATAGACAGAGACACAGACAGACACATACACAGACGTCGCGCTAAAAATAGTTTTTTCGTATTCTAGAGGTCTCGAAACGTGTAGATCCATCGAAAACTCGAGTTGTGATTTTCGGTATGATCCCAATACTTTCTCTATACATTACCATGTATTGCAGGTAAAGTAAAAAAATCTGATGTGGGCAGCACATGACTTTCCCTGCAGACTCAAATTCATATGTTCTTTATTTCTTCAATAATTCATTAGATTGAGTTTAATTGAGCCAAATAACACCGAATTTGCATTTTTAATTCAATTTTTGGTTTTATTTAATAATTAGACATTTTTCCAAAAGTGACATAACTAAATGCGAAAAATCTCAAATATCTCGAGAATGGTTAGTCCTAGAGTAATGTAGTTGTTCTTATTCTTTTCCTCATAAAAAATTACGTATAAAACACGCATTTAATTGATATATTTGAACATACGTAGCTTTTTTTTTAGATTTTGGCGATTTTTGAGGGCCATTTCATAAGAAAAAGACAGTTTGTCCTTTTCCGAATAATACCAAAATCTAATCAGCATCAGAGTATCCCACAAGTAACTTATCTACCAAATTTTGTGAAATTTGGTCAATCAGTATTTTAGATAGAGTGGATACATGACATTTTCGGGGGCCATTTCGTAAAAAAAGATAGGCTGTTCTTTTTCGATTAATACCAAAATCTGATCAGCACTAGAGTATCGTACAAGTAACTTATCTACCAAATTTTGTGAAATTGGGTCAATTAGTATTTTAGCTAGAGTGGATACATTACATTTTTACGGGCCATTTCGCAAAAAAAGGCGGGTTGTGTTTTTACGAATCGTACCAAAAACTAATCAGCACCAGGGTCATACCAAAGTGACTTACCTACCAAATTTTATGTAAATCGGTCCATAAGTTTTTGAGTTAGAGTGGATAAATACATTGCACAGACACACAGACAGACAGATACACACACAGACGTCACGCTAAAAATAGTTTTACGCATTCTAGAGGTCTCGAAACGTGTAGTACAGTCGAAAACTCGAGTTGCGATTTTCGACATGATTCCAATACTTTCCCTATACATTACCCTGTATTGCAGGGAAAGTAAAAATCTGATGTGGGCAGCACATGACTTTCCCTGCAGACTTATATTTACGTTCACTTTATTTTAATTAAATTTAATTCACTTTTATTTCAATTTTTGTTCTCATTTGATAACTGGACTTATTTTCAAAGGTGGCGTAGAGAAAATACGAAACAACTAAAATATCTCGAGAATGGCTAATCCTAATGTAATGTGGTTGGTCTTATTCTTTTCTTCGTTAAAAATTACGTAATAAACAAGCATTTAATGGAAATATTTGAGCATACGTAGTGCTTTATTTTATATTTTGGCGATTTTTGCGGACCATTTTGCAATAAAAGGCAGGTTATTTTTTACCAAATCGTACCAAAATCTAATCAGCACGAGCGTGTCTCACAAATGACTTATCTACAAAATTTTGTGAAATTCGGTCCATTAGTTTTTCAGCTAGAGTGGATACAAACTTTTGCGGGCCATTTCGTAAAAAACGGCTGGTTCTTTAATCCCGAATCGTACCCAAAACTAATCAGCACCAGATTCGTCCACAAGTGACTTACCTACCAAATTTTATGAATTTCGGTCAATTACTTTTTTAGTTAGAGAGGATACAAAATCTGCACAGACAGACACACAGACACATAGACAGAGACACACTCAGACATCACGCTAAAAATAGTTTTTTCGTATTCTAGAGGTTTCGAAACGTGTATATCCATAGAAAACTCGAGTTGTGATTTTCGGTATGATCCCAATACTATCTCTATACATTACCATGTATTGCAGGGAGAGTAAATATGTGTGCTGAGGTAGAATAGAAATTTATATGTGAAATGACTTTCCCTGAAGACTCAAATTCATATGTTCTTTATTTCTTCAATAATTCATTAGTTTGAGTTTAATTGAGCCAAATAACACCGAATTTGCATTTTTAACACTTTACAACAAGTTGAAAAGTGTTTATGACATTGTTCATTCATTCTGTCTGTCTGTCTGTCCGTTAGCACGATAACTGCCGTAAAAATGACTTAATCAAAATGAAATTTTAGTATGTTGTTCAGACGGTCTGTAGAACCTATGGGAGCATAAATGAATAATATTACCCAATTAGTTTTGGATTGAACCCGGGTTGAAAAAATGAAATACATTGAGCCCTATGGGACCTAATTTTTCAAACATTTTTTAAGCGGATTTAAAATTCACAAATTGCTTCGAAAATTTTAGGTAATATTCAAATTGTTCCATAAAATATATAAAAAAAAATTCAGCGAAATATATTCAGTAGTTTTTAAAATAAAAATTAAAATAATAATTACACCTCTTATATGAAACGATCACATGACCCACTTCAAAATGATATATGGCATCCATCTTGTTAACTTTACTACTTTATTTTTGCTTAAATTCTGTGCATCTACATACTAAAACAACGCAATGACAATATATTTGAGTTTAAATGCTGATCTAAATTTGATTATTTCTACAACTAAGCCTATTTTTCACCTATGTAAAATGTAAACAGCAAAATATATAGAATGAGTTGTATTAGAATTCCTGTATTTTTTTAACACAAAATAATTTAGTCCATGGAATCTGCATGGCTGATATGAATGAAATATTAATTGATTTCATAAAGAGAAGGACGATTTTTTTCGATGAAGTTTCAAGCATAGAGTTTAATTTTTTGTAGCTCCATGGTCTTAAACAAAATGTTTAAATAAAGTAAATTATTATAGTATTGTGATGAATGAAATGAATGGGAGAAAGTTATGAATGAAATCCTGTTTTTATAGAGAGATCCAGGCGTGTTATTTTTTCTATGACGTCATTTGAATGAATTTCAGTTGTTTTCGATGAAGTTTTCAAATATAATAAATTATCGTAGTATTATGATAATTCTAAAACTATTACCGAGGAATGTATAACATTTTAGAGATGTTTAAACCAGGCAATTTATATTTCAATGCCGTCCTTTGAATGAAGTTAATTTTTTTCGATGAAGGTTTAAGTTTTCAAATATAATAAATTAATGCAGTATTGTGATAAGTTGCAAAATATTACCGAGGAATGTATTGCATTTTAGACTTGTTTAAATAAAATTGCATTGAAGTTGGAAAGTGTTTCATAATCAATGCTTTAAGCATGATTGATCTTTCTTGTTAATTCAATTTTTGGTTTAATTTGATAATTAGACATTTTTCCAAAAGTGACATAACTAAATGCGAAAAATCTCAAATATCTCGAGAATGGTTAGTTCTAGAGTAATGTAGTTGTTCTTATTATTTTCCTCATAAAAAATTATGTATAAAACACGCATTTAATTGATATATTTGAACATACGTAGCTTTTTTCTTAGATTTTGGCGATTTTTGAGGGCCATTTCATAAGAAAAAGACAGTTTGTCCTTTTCCGAATAATACCAAAATCTAATCAGCACCAGAGTATCCCACAAGTAACTTATCTCCCAAATTTTGTGAAATTGGGTCAATTAGTATTTTAGCTAGAGTGGATACATTACATTTTTACGGGCCATTTCGCAAAAAAAAGCGGGTTGTGTTTTTACGAATCGTACCAAAAACTAATCAGCACCAGGGTCATACCAAAGGACTTACCCACCAAATTTTATGTAAATCGGTCCATAAGTTTTTGAGTTAGAGTGGATAAATACATTGCACAGACACACAGACAGACACACAGACAGACATACACACACACAGACGTCATGCTAAAAATAGTTTTTTCGCATTCTAGAGGTCTCGAAACGTGTAGATCAGTCGAAAACTCGAGTTGCGATTTTCGACATGATTCCAATACTTTCCCTATACATTACCATGTATTGCAGGGAAAGTAAAAATCTGATGTGGGCAGCATATGACTTTCCCTGCAGACTCAAATTCATAATTTCTTTAATAATTCATTAGATTGAGTGTAATTGTACCAAATAACACTAAATTTGCATTTTTAACTCAATTTTTGTTTGTGTTTGGTAACTGGACCTTTTTCCGACAGAGGGTTAACAAAAATGCAAGAAATCTCAAATATCTTGAGAACGGCTAGTTCTAAAGTATAATGGAGTATGTTATATTCTTTTCCTCGTCAAAAATTGCGTATAAAACAGGAATTTAATTGATACATTTCAGCATACGTAGTCTTTTTTTTTTTTTAATTTTGGCGATTTTTGCGGGTCATTTCGTAAAAAAAAATGCAGGTTGTTCTTTTCCGAATCGTATCAAAATCTAGCCAGCAACAGATTGTCCCACAAGTAACTTATCTACCAAATTTTGTGAAATTTGGTCAATTAGCATTTCAGCTAGGGTGGATACATGAAATTTTTGCTGCCATTTCGTAAAGAAAGGCAGGTTGTTCTTTTCCGAATCGTACCAAGATCTAATCAGCACCAGAGTATCCTACAAGTAACTTATTTACCAAAATTTGTGAAATTTGTTCAAGTAGTATTTTAGCTAGAGTGGATACATGACATTTTTACGGGCTCTTCCGCAAAAAAAGGCGGGTTCTGTTTTTACGAATCCTACCAAAAACTGATCAGCACCAGGGTCTCACCCAAGTGACGTACATACTAAATTTTGTGAAATTCGGTCCATTAGTTTTTAAGTTAGAGTGGATACATACATTGCACAGACAGACAGACACGCAGGCAGACAGACAGACAGATGCACAGACAGACGTCACGCTAAAAATAGTTTTTTCGTATTCTAGAGGTCTTGAAACGTGTAGATCTGTCTAAAACTCTAGTTGCGATTTTCGGCATGATTCCAATACTTTCCCTATACATTGCCATGTATTGCAGGGAAAGTAAAAATCTGATGCGGGCAGCACACGACCTTCCCTGCAGACTTATATACACGTTCTCTTTATTTTAATTAAATTTAATTCACTATTAATTCAATTTTCGTTCGCATTTGTTAACTGGACTCATTTTCAAAGGGGGCTTAGAGAAAAAACGAAAAAAGAAAATATCTCGAGAACGGCTAGTCCTAGTGTAATGGGGTTGGTCTTATTTTTTTCTTCGTTAAAAAATACGTATAATACAAGCATTTAATGGATATATTTCAGCATACGTAGCTTTCTATTTTAGATAACTAAACGGAGAAACATTATGTTTTTGTGCTTCTTTCTGGGTGAGTGTGAAGACCCAGACCGTCCGACTCATCCAGAGGACTTGAGTATCTAATTGGACGGCCGGGAAGAGATCCGGCGACAACACCAGAATAAACACAACTAAACAAAACAGCATACAAACAAAGCAGTAATCAAAAACAAAACACAACACCAAAACAACACAGCAAACCAAAATAAAAGGGAAGGCGGCACCACCGGGGAGGAGCAAGCAAAAACCAAGGGGATCAACAACCAGAGAAAAAGTTAAAAGCAGCAATGGCTCTCAGGCTATTCAAGTGATTTTGTTGGATATTTCTCTCGCTATGAGACACAGTTTTTAATTTTGTTAATTGAAGTTTTATTCGAACAGACACTCGAGAACCAGGCCGCGGAATTAGCGGGGGAAGGTTTAGAAAGATGAAAAGGTTTAGAGTGGGGGCAAGCAAAGACGTAGTGGTCTGCATCTCCAAAGGAACCGCAGGAACAGCAAGAGGTTGATTTAAATTTAAAAAAGTAAAGGTAATCCAAAAATGGGCCGTGGCCCGTGATAAAATAAATAAGATATTTGTTCATTAAAAGGAAATTAAAGTTTACGTGGGGAAGAAAGTTTAAAATTCTGGCTGGGTCATGGGTGCGAGGGGAAATGTAGTTGTTTAGATAAGATTGCCAGGCGTTTAAGATATCTAGTTTACAATGCTTTTTTAACAGAGAGTAGGGAAAAGGTAAAGGAGATGGGGTACCTGAAGAGGTAGCAAGTTTTGCATTTTCATCGGCGGCCTCGTTGCCCGAGATGTCAGAATGGGCTTTAACCCAACAGAGGTTTATTAAATGTTTGTTTAAATTTGCATCTAGTTTAATTTTGGAAAGATAGTCGGATTTGTTTCTAATGGAGTTAAGGGCCGAAATGGAGGATTGACTATCTGAAAAAATATTTATTTTTAAATTATTTGTAGAAGCCCAGTTGATAGCATAGTGTATTGCTGCTATTTCAGCTTGAAAAACTGTGTTCCCAAGGTTGAGTTTGAAAGTATATATGTTTTGAAGTTTATCTCCCCTGTATATGCAAATGGCGTAACCCACTTTGTCGTCAATGGCAGAGACATCAGTGTAAATATTTATGTCTGAAAAAAGTGAGGGGTCGAAGGGAGCCAGATAGGCGATACGAAGGGAAGGGGGGATAGAAGAGGAAGGGCGATTGAAGTCAAAGTTAGGGGGAGAGGGAAGAGACGGGTTGGTAAAATGATTTGTTCTAAGTTTCCAGAAGGCATATTTTTTAAATTGTGTATTAATGACAAAATGAATGGGGGGAATACCAGTTATAGAGTAAAGAGAAATGTTGGAAGTAGTCCGAAAACCAGAAGAGAATTTGAGAAGAAAAATCCTTTGCAAAGACAAAAGTTTTTTGACCTGAGCCCCAGTCAAAGCTTGTCCCCAAATTCCTGCGCCGAAAATGATTATCTTTTTGATGACCGAAAGATACCAGATTTTTAAAAAGGATTTATCTATACCCCAGTTATTGCCAGACACCCTCCCAAAGGTGCTGGCGAACTTAAAACATTTCTCTCTAAGATTGAAAATGTGGGAGCTCCATTTTAAATTATCGTCGATAGTGATTCCAAGAAAGGTGAGTTGTCTAGTTGTAGGTATTTTATGGTTTTGAATTTTGAAGGAAGGGCGTTGTCTGATTTTTGAGCGGTTTTTATTGAAGATAATTGATTTACATTTTTCTGGAGCTATGGAAAGTTTTAAAACAGTAAGAGTGGATGAGATAAGGTTTAAAAGGTTATTGGTATTAAGTTGTAGTGATTTTAAGTTGGATGAATAGGTGACCACCGCGAGATCATCCGCGAAGGCCTGAAGGTGAAAAAGATCGTTGTTGAGTTTTAGAATGTCATTAAAGTACATACTCCACAGGCAAGGGGATGCTTCTTTCTGGGTGGAGTCGGAAATAATACCGGCGGAGACCTGCCTATTTTCGAGTTCCTAAGAATTGTAATCGAGCGCATTTGAAAGAAAGTGTGGATGTTACCGAATAATTGGACACAGCAATGGATTTTTAAAGCAGAGTGTGGATTTGGAAAAAGGGCTGTAAAATAGAAGAAAAATGCTAATCACAAGTTGCGAGTAGCATTTTTCACAAGTTATTATCCGGTGATTCACAAGGATGTGTTTCGCAGGTGATGCGGTCAAAACTTCTATGAAATATCAAACCGGACTTCAAATTCCCCTCTTCATGTGCTTCAAAAAATACTCTCGTATATCTGGATATTTTCTACAAAAGCTTTTGATCCCAAAACCTTTTCCACTGATCCTGATACTATGAAAGTCTAAACTATCTCTTCCGATTCCACGGATTTTCCTTTCTGCTAACCAAATGTGTTTTCAAGTTATTATCCAGTTATAATTTCCTTCCAGCCTCTCAACAAAACTACCAACATGTTTTATGGAATGATTTACAATTATATTCATCATTCTCCATCTTAGCATCGCAATACCCAAGTTGGAACGAAAAAGAAATACATGTTCTTTTAATTTTAAAACTATGTTCTAATTTTCATTATCTGCACTTAAATCAACAAAGTTTTTCTCTTATTACAAAATGTGGTACTCTTATCCAACTCTCATGAGCAAAAAACAAATTCTTCTAGTCAGCTACAATACCGTGCTCATTTTAAAGAGTGTGAATGTGAATCATCTTATAAAAGTTATCAAGGTCGTCGCTTTTGAGGCATGTTTTTGAAACTGTGATAAAAAAAACTCTGCATTCGATGAAAATAGTAGTGAATGGGGTTATGGTTCGCATGCGTAAGCACGGAGTGGATAGAAGGAAAAATTTTACAACTTTTTATGAATAGTTGATCTGCCAAGTTGGCGATATTCTACCAAATTCCTCACCAAAATCTCTCCAAGCGTTATGGGTGGAGAAATAAGTTATTCTTGTAGCAGATAAATGACTATTGGCGTTCAACTACAAAAGTCTTACTTAAAGTATCGTTCCTCATGAATGGAACGAGCTAGATCCTTGAGAATGACGTTACCCAATTTATCGCATGATATTACATATGAAAAGTGAACATGTTTTTCAAAAGTTAATATTTTTTTTTAATTTATGGGATTTTTTAAGAAATTTATTTGAAAAATGTGCAATATCTGGAGAACGGTTCATGCTAGCGTTCTAAAGTTTAAGTCAATCGTGTTTTAAGGAAAAATTACTATAAGAAATGTCTATTCGCGTAACTTTATTAAAGGTTTTGATTTTTATGATTTTTTCAAAATATCACTCGAAAATTTAGGAGAATTCTGAACATTCGATTGTGTTTAAAAACAATAGGCTTCCAGTATTCACGGATTGTAATTCTTGTACCAAATTTCAATCGAATCGAATGTCATTCGAATGAGATATCGTCTCCACACACACATACACACACACACACACATACTTACTTTCACACACATACTTACTTTCACACACACACACACACACACACATACTTACTTTCACTTTCACTTTAACACACACACACAGACATCACCTCAAAAATGTTCGATTCGTGATCGATCAGGGATGCTTGAAATGTGTTCTCCCGTCGAAAACTCGAATTCAAATTTTCGACCCCGTCACAATACTTTCCTTATACATTATACTATGTATATAAGGAAAGTGAAAACTTAAAATTCACAATCATGTGCAAATTCCTATAATATTCTAAATGGCATTGCTATTCAAAGACTTCTATTAAAATATTTAAAGTAATGCTCTTAAAAAAATTTAAGAATATCTACTCTTACTATACAATATTATCTTCCCAGGAAGATCTGACGAACAAAATGTCCTGGTTCTGCCAGGAAAAATAAATTAATATAAGCCAAAACAAAAGCGCTAAAGTTGTATGGGCAGATACCCGTACTGCTTATATTCTCGAATATACCTGTGTATCAGTAAAAGATCACCAGTCTACAATATATGTTTTTCAAATATATTTGCCAAAAAAATATCAGATAACGTTAGAAATTGAACATATCAATAATCCCCCTAATCTTTAAACCCAAAGGCCATAATTGATGCCACTATATGCCAAAATGAAAGTGCGAAAATTGTATGGGAAGATATACCCCTAACCCCTACTACTTACATTCTAGTAGATTAGAAAATATGCCCGTGTATTCAATAGAAAATTACACGTACTATATAGCCCCCGGCCACACAATTTGTTACCATAAACCCCTGGGTTGGTCGTGTGGTCTGGGCCTTCAACGTACTATATAGCCGTTCTTTGTATGGAGTATATAATATAAAAGAAGCATAAAATTCGCATTCATGTGCAAAGTACTATACTATTCTTAATGACATCGTTATTCAGGATAACTTATTCAAAACATTCTAGTAAAATATTTACATTAATGCTCTTAAAAAGAAGTTTAAGAATTTCTATTCTTGCTGCACAGAAGTTATCTTCACAGGCATATCTGACGAATAAAATAGCCTGGTCCCGTTGGTAAACAAATTTGCAAAAAATATGAAATTGAATCAATATATGCCAAAATAACAGCGCTGAAATTGTATCGGAATATATACCCGTGTATTAGTACACAATTACCTTTACTACAATATATGAATTTCAAAAATCCTTGCCAAAATAAAACAGATGACGTGATAAAGTGTACGTGAGAGCCGTAATTGATTCTAATGTATGTCAAAATGAAAGCTCTAAAATTGAATGGGAATATATAACCGTGATACTTATATTTTACAAGATATACCCGTGTACTAATAAAAGATTACCGTACTTCAATATATGAGTTTTAATCCCTTTTGCCAAAATAAAACAGATGACATAATAAATTGAAAATATTAATAATCCCAAAGTAATCTTTAAAAATCCAGTCAAAAAGGTAATTTCAATAAAATTTGTTTCATATACATTTCTTTATATTTAAATCGGAAACGATTTAGTAAAAATCGTCTGCCCCATGAACATATTGAATTTAAACTCGTTCTTAAGCGACATGATATCATTTTCTTCAAATAAATTTACTGGAAAAATATTGTCTGCATAGTGTGAATCGCTGCTTTGCGTTGCTCCTCTGACGGATAGCCGACGCAAATGACGAACGCGTCAGTCTGAATCCGGCCTAATGCTATGTCTATGGAAAACCTCCTGGCATAGAAACTCGAAACATGGATTAAATTTTAAGTAAGGCTATTTCAAGCCTACCCACAAAATTTCATCCAATTCGGTTCATCCGCTTTCCCGTGATGAGACAAGCATACAGACAGGCAGAGAGATTTTTAATTCTATTTATATAGATTTAACAATGTATGGAAATTTGCATTTTTAGGTAATTTGGTACTTCTTTCGCCACATCCGAAAAAAGATTGGCGCAATTTTATAGTTTGGAAAAAAAGGAGGGTACATAACTTCGCATTTAAATTTTTTTTTTTTTATAATTTCCTATTTCATTTTTTATGGTTTCATATTACTTCTTGTCATTTTTAGAAGCGAGTGAACTTTTAAGGTTTTCGATATTTCGCAATGAAGTGCTGTACAAGTACAATTTTGAACTGCCGACTGCGCCAGGGCCGGTTCATGGATATTTTCCTGTGTGGGCAAAATTGTTTGGGGTCGCCCTTCACACACACACACACACACATATATATATATATATATATATATATATATAATAGTAAAAATTGAAAGATTGGACATGAAGTCAGCCAACAGGTAATACATAAAAGGCCTAGGGGGATTGTGACCCCTAGTTCCCGTTTACAAGTCGACTTTTCCACCAATGTCACACCTTTTTTGGCAACACCTTTATTTCAGGAAATAAAATGGCATCGATACAGCGAGGAACTATTTAAGCGTGTAAAATTGACGTGAGTGCTTTGGATGGAAGTAGGGTATTTGTATTTGCAGTTCTTATATTTTAAGTAGGTTTAGTCTTGTGTCGTTTCAATTATATTGCTCTTATGTTGGGGGATTTTTTCCTTTTACGTTTGATATATACTTCGTATGGGCGTCTTCTGTTTCGACGTTGTACTGAATTTAACCGCAGGTAATGCATGGCTCCGTGAGTGTTGCCATTGGTGGAAAAGTCGACTTGTAAACGGGAACTAGGGGTCACAATCCCCCTAGGCCTTTTATGTATTACCTGTTGGCTGACTTCATGTCCAATCTTTCAATTTTTACTATTATATTTTTCTGGGCTATTTCAAGCTGCATTGCGCTTATTGGTCTAGATATATGTTTTTGTACTATTTGTACTATGGTAGATTCTGTTATATGACATTATATATATATATATATATATATATATATATATATAATATGAAAATTCAATGATAGAATAGAGTTATATATAAATTGAGCTACAGCCACGCAACTGAGCATGCAAATTCCGTTTTAAGAGTTATGCAAATGATCAAACTGCCAAAGTCAATGACGTTATAGGGCTCATGCAACGCGCATGAGAACGACGTATCATGCAGCATTTAAAACAACCGAGCTTCTTACGCACAATTCGAACTGGATTTTCTGCTTTAATTCTGAAAATTGTGTACAAAGATGCCTTTGAGACATACTCGACAGCACTACGAACAATTGTCTGATTTTGAGAGAAGTTGCATCATTGACCCAAGGGAACTGGTTGGTCCAACAGACGTATCAGTCGCCATCTTGGTCGGAGCGATTTGGTACTTGCTCGGTGATGAAAACAATGGATCAGAGAAGACCTATGTACCCGCAGTAGAGTCTCAGAACGCCCCAGACAGGCAACTAACTGCTCGAGAGGATCGTGCAGTCAGGAGAGGAGCCCCGTCTACTCCAATGGCGTCGCTATTAGCCAATCGAAAGCATTTGGCATCCCCATGCTCAGTACTGATGACTTCTGCATAAGTGTGTAAATAAGATCTGGACTTTTTTCATAATTATACGAGAAAGCTATTAAGAGCAAAGCATCCTAGATAGGCAAGGGCAGGAGGGGACTAATCCCCCTTAGAAACAGGATCACCATCACCTTACTTATAGCTCTAATTAGCGGTTTAGAAAATGTAATGCTTTACATTTATTTCTACATACATATACATATATAATACAGCAATAATTTATAATACATAACTGAATTTTCGACTTTATTTGTAATTTCCCTGCACACAAATAATATATAGGAAAAATATTGATGGGGTCGAAAACTGGAATTTTCGACAGATTAATATACGTTTTGGGCATCCTTTAACCCGAATCAATTATTTTTAAAGGGATGTCTGTGCGTATGTGAGTATAATGTTAGAATGAATGGAATGAAGCGAATAAAATTTATGATTTTAAAGGGCAAAGAACACTCGGAAGGTCGCAAATTTTCAAACTTCTTTTAAATCATGAAAAAAACGACATCCAAAAATATTGAAGAAACAATCATGTTATATGCAAGTTTTCAGTAGAAATCAAATGGAACTTACTTTAGACAACATGAACCGTTCTCGTGCTATTACACGTTTTTCGAATATATGGATAAAAAATGATGCATAAAATTAATAAAAAAGTATTTATACGATATATCTATTAGCGACATTCTCGTATATATAGCGCATTTCATTCACGAGGAAAGACAAGTCAATTTTGTTTTGTTCAATAATGCTATAAATTTCTGTTTACGTTAATTAATACACTGCTAATATGATTGTGAAATAAATTCTAGGACGTGGATATAAGTGATTTTTTTTTTTTTTTACGTGAATAACATCTATGTTTGGGGTTTCTGTGTACGGAAAACGAAGCGATACGAAAAGTTTAAACTCTTTGGGCGCTAATAATAATGATTTCAATATTTAGAACATTTTTCTAGAAAAAAAAAGTATCTGTCCGAGCGAGTGGTTTTTTTTTATTCTTGTTTTCATTTTAAACTATAAAATATAGATATAAATAGTAAACGACAAAAATACGTACTAGGAAATTTAGCATAAAAATCTATATTTGTTATTACGAAAAGCTTTTATAGTTCTCGAGTAAGCAATCGCCTTGCCAAATTGAAGAAGACTGGAAATTTTCTAATTTTCAAATTTGTTACATCTCAAAAATTAAAAGATCTAGACTTGAACAATAAGCATGAATTTGAAGCTCTTTGGAATCCCTTTGTTGCAACTCATTTTGGTTACTTACTCTTTTGTGAAATATTGGTATACAACCACAAGATATTTTGTTTTGTTTTAAAAATAATTTAGGAAGTTAGATGAACATGGGGATTCTAAAGATGTTTAATGATTGGCGAGGTTTGATCAGAATAGGTGGAAATATACGTACTCAAGTACGTATTTATGTGCCTCAAGTTTATAGATTAGCTAGAATATAAAATCTCGTCAGTAAGTTTAATTTTTATACCGCAAATCAAGTTAGTAAAATAATCGAATATATTAAAGTGGAGTCCATGGTTGGAGTTTTCAGATGAAATTGGGGCGAAAACTAAAAGAGCTAGCTATCTATAAATAGTTAGCTAGTAATTTATATTGCTTTGCAAGCCTGTAAACGAAACAAATAAATCTGAAGAAATCGAATAAACTTATTGAACTTTACTGGAGTTTTATCTTACCAGTATATTATTCACGTAAAGCAATTTCAGCTCCATTGGATTTGAGCCACCGCCCATTATATTTTTCTGAATTTATCAGGAGTCAGAAGTAACTTACTGCACTGCATGTAGTGCCATGAAAGTTACCCTCACCATTATTTTTTCTAATAAAATTTGAATTTGTAATTACATAAATCTTATGAATTATTTGTACATTTTACAGTGATACATTATAAACAAATCAAACAAATGATCTCATGAACAAATTAGTAAAAGGGAGAGATAAAGGAAAAGCATTTCAATCTCTAAAAAGCAAATATATAATATAACAGGACAATTCAGAATTTTACAGGTTATTATCAGTAATTTATTTAAATAGCTAATATTTAAATATTAGATTAAAAACACAAAAACATTTTAATTTATTGCGTTTCTGATTTCGCAGATAAAAACCTGAAATCCTATTTCGAAGCTGTTTGTTATTGTCCATTGTAGCCCCTCTAAAATCTGATTCAAATTCTGTAGGGACATAGATGCAGAATAATGGAATACTAGCCAAATTACAAGAAAGTTTTACGCCTTGACGAATTTAACAGTTATTTTTATCAATGGAACGAATTACTCAGAGTTGACTCGGACGTAAATAAATCCCCGCTACTTAAATAATACATTTACAGATAACACTATTCAATTTTCTTTAAATCTCAAACCGATGACAAATTACTAGTACGCTATCCGCAAAGTAAAAAGAAAATACAGGCTCTCCGTAATGCAAAAAATAAATGAATGAAAGTTTAATAACTTGTAGGAGATGAACGTGGCATTAGATCGTTACGGTAGCTGTTAAATCGTATGGGTATCTGTTAGATCATATCGATGACTGGAGGTTCTGTAACTGTTAAATCGCGAATATAGCTGCTAGATCATATCAGTAGCTAGAGATTAACTGATTTTAGAATTTAAAAATTTCTCAAAAAATCTAATTTAAATTTAAAAAAAAGCCTTCGAGATGCGTTAGTTCAGACGATGCGACTGTGTGAAAAAATTCAGTGCGATACTTAGAATAGAAAAGGGGGATAACAATTAGGAAGGAAAGGGGGAGGGGAGTAAAAATAAAAAAAATATTCTATTTTTCTGCCAAAAGATAAAATGCATCACAAAACTAAGAGGGGGGGGGGGGGGGGGATCATATTTGCAATTATTGAGGACAAGGCGGTAAAAAACTCAATATTACTTTCCTTATATACATAACGTATAAGGAAAGTATTGTGACGGGGTCGAAAATTCGAATTCGAGTTTTCGACGGGAGAGCACGTTTCAAGCATTCCTGATCACGAATCAAACATTTTTGAAGTGATGTCTGTGTGTGTGTGTGTGTCAGTGAGTCTGTGGAGACGATAACTCACGAACGAATGAACCGATTCGCACCAAATTTGGTACAAAAATCACAATCAGTAAACACTGGAAGCCTATTGTTTTTATATGCAATCGAATGTTCAGAACCCCCCTAAATTTTCGAATGAAATTTTGAAAAAATCGTCAAAAAATCAAAACCACTAATAAAGTTACGCAAATAGACATTTCTTATCTAATTTTTCATTAGAAAACGATTGTCATAAATTTTAGAACGCTAACATGAACCGTTCTCGAGATATTGTACATTTTTTAAAAAAATTATCAAAATGTCATAAAATAAAAAATAATATTTCTTATTGAGAAACATATTCACTTTTCATATGTAATACCATGCGATAAATTGGGTGACATCATTGACGTGGATCTAGCTCGTTCCATTCATGAAAAAAGATACTTTGAGTAATGCTTTTGTATTTGAAAGCCAATAGTCATTTATCTGCTGTAAGAATAACTTATTCCTTTGTGCATAACGCTTGGCGAGATTTTGGCGACGAATTTGGCGGAATGTCGCCAACTTGGCGACTTTTTGAAATGTTGCCAAATTAACGAAAATCTCGCCAAATGGATAAAAATGACTCTAAATCAATGAAAATGACGACTAATTTTCGAAAATTCAATATCTTGGAAAGAATATTAGTATCTACTATAAGAAAAACCTATTTTTTTACTGCCAAAGTAGTAAATTCATTGCATTATATAAAGAAAGTCATGTGTTGCCTACATCAGATTTTTTTTTTAGTAATTTTGTAAAAGATAATAAACGAAAACATATGGAAAGAATTTAGAGATACATTGGCCCAACAGAAACACAGGGAAATACCCAAATGCTTTTAAATAAATTCAAAAACAGGGGGGGGGGGGGGGGGAGAGAGATTAAAAAATGTGAATTTCGAGTTGGGTAATAAAGAATTTCCATTCGTTGGGAAAGAGGAGGGCCAATATTTCATTTTATTCTGGGTTTTGAAAAAAAAAATGGACAAAGCAATACCGCATATCATACAATAAAACTTTATATAAGAATAATAATAACACGAATGTTTTAAGTTGACTAAAACATGGGGATAGGGGTAATGAATTGTTTGAGTAGAAATAAAAAAAATCACAATATCATAATGTATATTACAAATGTTAAGATTGTATACTTAACATTTTACCTAAAAGTGTATTACACTATAATTATAACTAAAAGTGTAATTACGCAAAATTAAAATAATATTTACAGATTATTGAACGTATATCTAGACAGAAATTTGTATGCATGAGCAAAAGAATCTGTCAAATTCGCAGACTGGGTCTATAGAATAAATTTATTAATTTATAAAACAGCTCTAACAATTTAGAAACAACTTTTCCACTTTTATGCAAATATTCATAAAGGAATATTTTGCTTCTCAAAAACCTTTTATACCATTTTTTTTTCTTTCCTTTTACAATAAACTTAAAAAATTACAAAATTAAGATCATTTTACACCATTGCTTAATTATTTGCGATTGCGTCTGAAGATTTTTCATAGAACAGCCATGGGGCCTATAGATATTATTTTGGATAAAAACGTGAAAAAATTATTCTTTTATCAGTATTATTCTGGGGCTAATGCCATAGACTAAATTCAGCATCAAATTTATTTTATTTGTTAAAACACATTAAAAATCAACAAAAGACATAGTCAATTAAGAAATTTTACGAAAATATTTTAAATAATTGAAAAAAAAGTTACCCGAATACTTAAAAGAAGCCATATTTCACGAAGATGAATTTGGGAATCTTGCACAGCAGCATCATAACACAACACTCTGAATACCAAGAAGTAGCTTTTTACTTCTAGTCACTGTGTTATCTGCAACTGCAATGGCCTCCTGCTAGGCTCAATGCCGAAATGAGGTAAAATCATCGAGGTAGGTAAAATGGGGTACCTCGTTGGGTAAAATGGTAGATGACCAAAATAATGACCATCTGAACTAATCTTCTCCCTCCCGTCCTTTTAGAAGTGCGATCATAGAGACCGCATCCATGTGTTTACAATTTGAATTTGGAAGCAGGAACAAATTCTGAGAATCGACCCTTGGATTTTTTCCGGTGTTTAGGTCGTCAGCCTCAGGGAATGCAGGCTGCACCCAGCTGCAAGTTGTATAAAATCTAGTAATCTCCTAAGTGTTTGAGCTTAGTACTTTCAAACAGAACTATACATTGCTTCAAAAAAGATATAATTTTGGGAGAAAAACGATTTTTTTTATCCTTTTAATGTTTTAATACTATCTAAAAGAGTACATTAATTCATTTACATTAAAGTGGCACAAAATTGATTCAATTTCAATTTTTTTTTTAATACGACCACAAAAGTCATTCTTACTACACATAATTTCACTTCCAAATGGCCGCCCCTAATTCGGCCGCCGTGGGCAATTGTCCACGCCGACCACGCCTTAAACCGGGCCTGGACTGCGCATGCCCACCCGACGATTTAAATCACGCCGACAAGGAAGGGGACGCCTGTCGGAGAATAGTTTATTTTAATTTAATTTTTTTTTTTGCTTTCAGCGTTTGTGGATCAGTGGTTTTTTGATTAAACTAAGGATTTCGCATTTTGTTGTGATTTATACTGAAACTGATTTGGCGATTTGGAAACTGAGTGGTAATATTTAAATAGCGGGTGCATATTTTAGACCCGGGCAATCCACTATTCCAACCAACATCAGACCAATTAGCCTACTACCAACACTTAGTAAAATTACTGAGAAAATAATACTTTTAAGGGACTAAACACGCACCTTAGTGAGAATGACATTATCATTTCGGAGCAATTCGGATTTCGGCCAAAACACTCCATCACCCATCAGTTGCTGAGAGTGGTCGCGTACATATCTTCTGGACTTAGTATCTAGTCAAACTTTTAATGTCATACTTAAATAACAGACACTTTCAAGTTAGAGTAAAAGATAAGTTTTCTACACCCAAGCTCATAAAAAGTAGTGTACCACAAGGATCAATCCTTGGCCCGACACTTTTTAACATATACCTGAATGAGATCCCCAGAACTGCAAACACTGAGTTGGCACTCTGCAGACAACAGTGCGATACTTGCAAAAAACACCTATTTCTCAGTAATGCACACACCGTTACAGCAACACCTAGACATACTCCTAACATGGCTGAAAAAGTGTCATTGGATATACTTTTCCCGAAAAAGACAAACCCCACCGCCTCTGTATAAAAATAATCAAGCACTTTACGCGGAAAAATCGACCAAATATTTAGGAGTAATGTTAGACTCCCACCTAACTTGGAAGTTGCACATAACTACTATAATAAAAAAGGCCCATATGGCAACGTTCGTAGTGTCGTACAAGACAGAGCACCAGGCGCGAAGCGCCTTTAATCTCCAGTTTCAATATGTGGTTCTTATCGTCAAACTGTGACATTAATTCAGTGACCCTAATAGGAGGTTCGAGGTTTTTATTTACTACTTTTTATTATTTGTCCTAGCTCCTAGTGTGGCAGTTTGTTGCACATTTAGAGTTTAAACAGTTTGGGGGGTTGATGCAGATCTAAGGGTTACCTAACGTTTTGGCAGTTTAGAGTTTAGAATATTTTTTTTTTTTTTTTTTTTTTATAAAATAATAGTCGCGAGTTTTATTTAAAAATCAGATGTTTGAGGTGGGATCTTTTAATTCCGATTATCGATGTTTAGAACAGCGCGGGGTCTCTTACGAGATTTGGCCTTGCGATGATCATAGTCATGCAGATTGAATAACAGTTCGTTTGGAACGGATGGCAAATTTCTGTAAAATTCAAGCGCTAGCTTTTTAATTTGGGCTCTAATAGTTTTTATTTTGAAGTCATTCCTAATTACCGAGTTTCTTAAGTACCTGGGAGCTTTCCTGATAATCCGTAGGATTTTGTTTTGTTTTGTCTCTAGGAGGTCTATCGTAGTTTTACAGGCATATCCCCATACGGGTGCTGCATACAGCATTCCCGGGCGGATGACCGATTTATAAATTAGGAGTTTATTTTGATAACTTAGATTTCCGTTTCCTATCATTGGGTATAAGGCTCCTGTGGCCATATACGCTTTTTTGATTAAATTCGTTACGTGCTGTTTCCAGGTTAGGTGGGAATCTATCGTTACACCTAGGTATTTAGTAGATTTTTCCTCTTTTAGGGCATGGTTGTTTATGTACAGAGGCGGCGGAGGTTTACGTTTTCTAGAGAAATAAATCCAATGACATTTATTGGGGTTTAATTTTATTCGCCATTTTTCCAGCCAAGTTTGGAGAATGTCTAAGTGTTGTTGTAGCTGTCTGTGCATTACTGAGACATAGGGGTGTTTTGCAAGTATCGCACTGTCGTCTGCATAGAGTGCCAGCTCTGTGTTTGGAGTCCTAGGGATGTCGTTCAGGTATATGTTAAAGAGTGTCGGGCCCAGGATAGAACCTTGCGGTACACTACTTTTAATGAGCTTGGGTGTAGATAAGTTACCTCCTACTCTGACTTGAAAGTGTCTGTTATTTAAGTATGAGATTAAAAGTTTGACAAGTGCGTCAGGGACTTTTAAAGTGATCAATTTGTACGCTAATCCACAGTGCCATACTTTATCAAAGGCTTTTTGTATGTCCAGAAAAATCGCAGCTGTGGGTGTCTTGTTATTGAGACCAGAAGATATGTACTCTACCACTCTCAGCAATTGATGAGTGATGGAGTGCTTTGGCCGAAATCCAAACTGCTCCGGAATGATAATGTCATTCTCACTAAGGTGCGTGTTCAGTCTCTTAAGAATAATTTTCTCAGTAATTTTACTAAGTGTCGGTAGCAAGCTAATTGGTCTGTAGTTGGCTGGAATTGTGACATCCTCACCAGGCTTATGGATTGCTATAATTATCGCTTCCTTCCATTCTTTGGGGAAATAGTTTAGTTTTAATATTTTATTTATTAAGATAGTCAAGTAACATATTACGTTTAAGGGTAGGTTTTTAACCGCAATATTTCTGATTTTGTCGTGCCCTGGGCTTTTACGGTTTTTGAGATTTTTAATAATTTTTACTATCTCCTGCGGGGTGGCTGGGTCAATCTCAGCCGTTACCGGGGAATTTCTGAAGTTATTTAAAGTTTGACTAACCATTCTTACGGTGTCCTGACACATTAGATCGTGGTTTGGTTGGAATTGTTTTTCATAATGGCTTGCGAGCGCCTCGGCTTTTTCCTCGTCTGAGTACGCGATTTTAGCACCATCTATTAGTGGCGGGAGCTTAATTTGAGGTTTCCTGAGTCTTTTTGCGAATTGCCAGAGCGATATGTCTTCTGGGCTAAGGGATTCGATTAATTCTTTATACTGTTGCTGCTTTTCTGCGACAATTTTTTCCCTGACTTTGCACGTGAGTCTGTTAAGCTCCCTTTTAAGGGCGGGGTCTCTGTTAGCCTGCCATGTCTTACGTATTCTATTTCTTTGCCTGACTAATTGTTTGACATGGTGGGAAATTGTGGGCATTTTTGGAGACTCACGATGTGTTGTGGCAGAGGCAATTGCTCTCTTGATTTCTGTTGTGAGTGTGTGCGTGGCAGAGTCAATATCCGCCGTGCTCATTATGTTAGGTACTGCTAAGTGCGGCTCGAAGAGTGCTCTTTTGAATACTTCCCAGTTGACCCTCTCTTGTCCCAAAGAGGCTGGAAGAGGTGTGTTCAGGTCGAATGTCACCAGTACCGGCAAATGATCCGAGTCGAATTCATCCAGGGTACTAATAGTGTGAGCGTAATCTATGTTTCGCGTTAGGACAAAGTCTATAAATGAGCCGTTGGCGCCTGAGAAGCAGGTTGGTGTCGACGGTACAATAATGTTAGTGTTTGTCGTGTTCAGCAGTCTGTGTATCTGTGTACCGCGTGAATTGGCTCTCCTACAGCCCCACGCACGGTGGTGCGCGTTGAAGTCGCCTGCGAGTATCGTGTTTGGATATCGCGCGAAAAGCAGTTCCAGTTGCGCAGCTACATCTACTCTACTCATATTTTTTACATATGTTGAGGTTAGGATAAACGGGCTAGTATTATTAATTTTAATTTTTATACTAGTATTTTCTATGCCTTGAAGATTTATGTTGTTTAGTTCCTCGTGGGGAATATTTCTTTTAATGTATACTGCTGTTCCTCCATGGGGCGTTCTAGCATTAGTATTTGAGCTAAGATTATGATAGCATATGTAGTTGGCTATGTTTAGTTTTTTACTTTCTCTAACTTTAGTTTCCTGAATTAATAAGGCGTCTACGTCATTTTCATTTACATAGTTCCTAAGTTCATTTATTCTTGGAGATATGCCGTTCGCATTCCAAAATATTATTTTTAAGGATTCTTTTTGGGACCTAGCCATGACGGGTTTGATTCTCACTGTTACTTTTAAAGTCCGCGATTATTTTAAGGGCCTCAAAGACCATTACCATAGGATCGCTCTTTTTTTGTACTAACTCTGCGAACTGCATCAACAGATGTTTTATGTCGTCTAGATTGAACATGCTAATAAATCCTCTGATGAGGTTGAGGATATCCTCCATCTTTTCAGCATCAGATTTATCAGTCGGTTCAGTCTCAGCTTCCATTTCCTCAGCCTCAACCGCGGTTTGCACTTTTTTGTGAGTGTCCTTTTGGAACTCGATAGTTTTTTGCTTTTTTTCACCCATTTTAACTAACAGCTGGGTTTGCGCGATCTCTTCATCCCTGACTCGTTTATTTTGTTTCCAATCCTCAACCTTCCTGTCAAGCCTATCCTTTGCCTGTCTGGCTTTTTCTATTTCCGATCTCTTTTTAATGGCAGCTGTAGCTGCTCTTACTTCCTCCAGGGTCAATTCTCTGGAGGTTGATGATTTGGGGGCCT
This sequence comes from Amaurobius ferox, assembly GCA_951213105.1. Classification (NCBI taxonomy): domain Eukaryota; kingdom Metazoa; phylum Arthropoda; class Arachnida; order Araneae; family Amaurobiidae; genus Amaurobius; species Amaurobius ferox. The sequence continues at coordinate 123,551,900 of OX578152.1, forward strand.
GCTCTTGCACCGATCTGGTAGGTGCTGAAGGTTGGTGTCTTTTTTCCTGTGGCACTATGTGCGAGGAGTCCTGAGGGGGTGCCTGGGGGTTTGGTCCGAGGGCCTTTTGCCTCCAAGGGGGTATCTGATTTTTTGGGGGAGGAGGGGCATACCCCGGTGCCTTTCCTCTGTTCCAGGGGTTCTTCGGGCATTGCCTGAAGTTCGCCGGGTGGTCTCCATTACAATTTGCACACGTTGCCTTCTCTGTCCTGGGTCTCTGGCAGTCCCGTGTGAAATGATCTTCCGCACACTTCAGGCACTTTGGTGGCATACTGCAGTTCTCAGAGGAGTGGTTGAACTGCTGGCACCGGTAGCAAATTTTGAAGCCCCGTGCTCTGAAGGCCTCTACCTTCACAACCAAGTATCCTAACCTTGTCAGTCTGTAAATCCTCTGCCAGTCTTCCGTGGGCCTAAGGCTGAGTAAGAAGATCGGTAGGGGGAATCTCGTTTTAGTGTTTCTCAGTTGAGAAACCCGGACTACATCTAATCCCATGGATGTTAGAGTAAGTTTTATTTCCTCAATGTTATAGTTTGCTGGTAGCCCCTTCAAAACTACCTTTTTGGGCCTTTCTGTTTTCAAGTTTAAGCTGTGGAAGGGGATTTTCTCACTAGTCAAATGGCGCTGAACAACCCTATAGCAGTCAGCGTCATTAGGTATCAATTTAAGCATATCTCCTGAGAGTTTGCCAGATACTTTGTTGCCTGTGATCTCATTTAACTTTTTTAAGAGAGCCTGGTAGTTATCTCTAAACTTAATGAAAAAACATTCCGCTTTTGGGTCTGTTTTCTCTACTTCCATACTTTTATCACTACCACTATTTACAACCGTTTTTGGTTTTGGTGCACTTTTTAACACTACAGGTTGCGCGACAATTTCAGCATAAGTCTTAGGCTTATTTACTTCATTAGAATTTGCATTTACATCCTTAACAGTTACATCATTACAATCCATGTTATCATGGTCACTAGGTTTCAAGTTAGATTCTCCAGTCTGGATTTTAGTAGGAGTTCCCTTAGTGGGAAACTCCTCTGTCCTAGCCCTTTTACTTGGATTTTCAACCGTTTCAGTTTTATCAACAAGTTTGATCTCTTTAATTAGTCCTATCTCTAACAGTTTAGATTTAATTTCAGTGTTGTTTAATCTTAAATTACTATCCTCAAATGAATTAAAAATTAAATACATATCACTACTCTTAAATTTAGTCATGTCACAGCCTAACATAAAAGAATTCACAAAATTGAACATACCCAAAATCCGGGAGACTTGGTCCTTGTCCTGGGTGATGAGTCCGTTCTTGAGCATATCCCCGATATGCAGAGTCAGCGTGTAGATCAGTAATCCACAGAAGTTCACTGTTTCCCTCACTTCCTGGGTCCACGTGCGAGAAAGTCCATCATCCGGCAGGGAGTCACAATAAGAGTTCATGGCATCCCTAAGAGGCCGAGCATCATCACCATCCAGTTCCCTTGCAACATCCCTCGTCACTTCCAAAACTTTTCTGTCCAGCTCCATAGTCCAGCAGGGTCAATCCAAGGCACAAAAACAGAACCACGTGGGAAAAACACACGTGTTAATCCAAAGTCGAAAGCACAAAATGGCGAAAAGCCGCACACAATAAAGTTGAAGATTACTTAGCCCGACGTGCTCTATCGTAAGATATAACACACCCAAGCGTAAGCAAGAAAGTCACCACAAGATAAAAGCAGCAGCTTCTCAAAATCACAACCTCACACTTCGAAGTCTGAGCTCCGAATCAAAACGATCTACCTTACAAAGCGATCTGACATATGGCAACAAGAGCCTTATGCCCACTTATAGGAAACGGAAATCTCAGTTAACAAAACAAGCTACTAATTTATAAATCGGTCATCCGCCGCGGAATGCTGTACGCAGCCTCGGTATGGGGATATGCCTGTAAAACTACCATAGACTGCTTAGAAAAAAGACAAAACAAAACCCTGAGGAGTATTAGGAAAGCCCCCAGAGCCCAGATATCTAAGGAACTCGGTGATAAGGAAAGACTTTTAAAATTAAAACCGTGAGAGCTGAAATTAAAAAGCAGACGACGAACTTTTACAATAACTTGCCATCCGTCCCGAACGAATTATTGTTCACTCTTCACGATTATGATCATCGAAAAGCCAAATCTGGTAGAAGACCCCGCGCAGTGCTAAACATGAGTATTACTGAAATCTAGGTATACCCCTTTTCTGATAGCCCAAACCTAACAAAAGCTTAGCTTAAAATATCTAAACTATTTCCCTAAATTTCCAAAAGCGAATTAATTTCTCAGATCTGTACCAACCCCCCAAACTGCTTAAATCCAAATGTGCAACAAACTGCCACACTAGGAGCCAGGTCAAAATAAATGTCAGCAAATAATAACCTTGAATTTCCATATCATGGGTCAATGAATTAATGTTACAGAATGACGATACGAACCAGAAACTAGTGCTTTGTCCTGCACGAAAAATCCGTAGGCTCGGGCAAAGTCAGTAATTCGTTTTAGTATACTATGGGCCAGCATTGCCTACCGATCCTTCCCAGGTAGCACAAATACGTAATTCTTACGTATCAAGCAATACGTAATCTTTACGTGTCAGGCCATACGTAATTATTACGCAAAAATGGTACGTTAGAATACGGTATACCAACCGTTATACAAAAGGTTATTATTACGTATCCTTATACATTATTATTACGTATCCTTATACGTTAATATTACGTATATTCACATACGTTATTATTACGTATATGCACATACGTGTTTATTACGTATCCACATACGTTATTATTATGTATACCCACATACATTATTATTACGTATCTACATATGTGTATATTACGTATCCAGATACATGTTAATTACATATCACATACGTGTATATTACGTATATCCACATACGTTATTATTACGTATCCAGATACATGTTTATTACATATCATATACGTGTATATTACGTATATTCACATACGTGTTTCTTACGTATATACACATACATGTTTATAACGTGTTCCCATATGTATTTATGCGTTCCCATACGCATTTATAATGTATTCCCATACATATTTATATTGTGTTTCTACATGTATTTATTACATGTTTATATTGTGTTTCTACACGTATTTATATTGTGTTTCTACACGTATTTATTACGTGTTTATATACATATTTATCACACATTGGACAACTCTACAGAATAGTGCATGTTGCAGACATGATATTTACAAAGTTTTATGCATCTTTGTAAAACAAAAATATTGAGCCAGGTGAATATATTTTTATAATAGATGTCAAATTTTCAGATTGTGTTGATTTCAATAATGTACTTGAATTTATAAATTTGAAATCAACACAATCTGAAACAGTATCTTTAAAATTTAAAATACATTCATCTAAATCATATTTTTACAAAGATACGATATATCAAATGTGTCATATATGCAAAATTCACAATACTATAGAATCACTCTGTTCATATGTAATAAAATTTTTATTTTAATTTATATTATATATTGTTAATACAATAATTTTAATGCAAAAATGTTTTTTTCCTTTATTTTCAGTTTATATTTAAATATATTTTTAATTCTAATTATTTCTAAATATTGCAAAAATTATAATCTACTACATTATGAAATATAATTTTAAATCTAAAAGATAAGCTATTTTAAATTGAAAATAACTTAAAAATACAGAATAAAATTTTGGGATATATTAAAACATATAATACTTAAAACATTTTTACAATTTTTAAAGAGTTAATTTTTTAAAAGTAAACTTCAATACTAAAAATATATAAAAAAACAATATTAATAATACTGTAATTAAGTTTATAGGCTATTTTAAATTATATATGTGCTAAAACTACACATCTCTGATCAATGGTGGTATCATGCAACTGTGATGATTTTTAAGAGTGAAAACAGTAAGGGCACAGAGGCCAAGTAGAACATGTTTCTAGATACACAGAACACAAACTGTTTCACAATTATTTCTAAAAATTGCAAAAATTATAATCTACTACATTATGAAATATAATTTTGTGTGTAATGTTTTTAAAAAAATTCCCAGAATTACGTGTGTTTTTATTTCTTGTACGTATCATGTTTATTTTCTTTTAAGTATAAGGCTTTTTTAACTTCTTCCAGGTATTTTTTTTTATTTTCTTAAAGTATCAAATTATTTTAATTTAGTATTGTGTTTTTCAACATTTCACCCCTGTATCAACTTTTTTTTTAATTTGTTCTAAGTAGCATATTATTTTAAAATTTCTTCCTAGTATATATATTTTTTTAATTCTTCCAAATCATGTATTTAAAAAAATTATACCAAAATATCGTTTTTTAAATGCTTATAAATGAGACTTTTCTGTACAATTTTTTTTTTCTTTATGAAAATTCGACTATTCATGTTTTCACATTTCTTTCAGTGTCAATTTCAAAATGTACTCTTGTTCATAATGAAATCTTTTCCTTTTTAACACTTTACAACATAGTTGAAAAGTGTTTATTTACTGTAACTATAAAGACAACAGAAATTGCAAAATTTCAGATTTTTGGGGCTCTTAGTTTTTCAGTTATTGACTTTCAAAAAAGCGAAATTTGCCAAAGTTTTGAAATCTTTAAACAGCTGTAGATCAAAAACTATTTAACCTAGAGAGCTTAAATTAGTGTCATTTTCTTTTGCTTTTAATGAGTCTTAATTTGATATATAACATGACTATGCTATTTCAAATTTGAATTTTTTGAAAAGCTTCCAAAAAATTTTTTTTTTAAATCTCAAAAACACCCCTTTTAATTTTTTTGAAAAAAAATATATGCTTTATGGACTACTTGTATGCCAAGTTTCATAATGGGAAGCCAATGGGTTCCTATGAAAATTTTTTTTTTTTGTATTAAACTATAAGTGAAATTAGCTAAATTACAAAAAATTTAATTTCCATAGGAACCCCTTAACGACCGACTATGAAATTTGGCACACAAATAGTCCCTTAATGTCTTTAATATATATATATATATATATTTTTTAAAGAAATCAGTTTTTTTTTGGATTTTCTAAAAAAAAAAAAAAAAAAAAATTTTTTTTTAAATTGGAGTTTTTAAAAAATTACAAAGAGTTAGAATACCGTAATCATGTTGTATATCAAATTAAGGCTCATTGAAAACAAAAGCACGACACTAAATTTAGCTCTGTGTAAAATATTTTTTGATTTACAACCGTTTAAAGATTTCTAAACTTTGCCAGATTTGGCTTTTTTAAAAAAGTAAATAACTGAAAATCTAAAAGCCCCCAAAATCTGAAATTTTACAGTTTTTGTAAACTTTACTGGTACTATCACTGTACCAAAAATGATCGATTTCTGAAGTATCAAGGTTCAAACCATTAATTGATTTGACACGGAGTAACATATACTTAGTACATAACTCATTAACCACTTTTCCAGGTGAATTGAAAAGAAATTCCAGACCAGTAATTTTAACATAAAATGCGTGCACATCCCTATTTAGTTACAAATTTGATTAAAGAATCTTAACAATTTAACTCCACTATTCAAAAAAAGTTATATTAAATCAGGAGAAAAAAATACACATTTTTTGTTTTTACAAATAAATTTTGACATTTTTAATAAAAAATACATGTAAATGCAGCAAAATTGAACTACTGAAATATTTAAAAGAATTTAATGTTTTTTTTCACTGAAGACAATAAAAAGAAATAGTCTAAACTGATGTCCTTAAATATGGGCATTGCAAATTGCTCACGACAGACATTAAAGATATGCAAAAACTACTGTAGCAAGCCACAGCCATTGAATAATTAATGTCAATTCAGCAATGTCAAAAGAATGTCATTAAAATAGAAAAAATATTGTAAAATGTATATAATATTCTTGGCAACAGTTGTCCAAAATTGAGCACAAACTCTGCATTTTTGTTTTTATACGGAATCAAATGGACACATGGCAGCCTCTATTTAGAAGTTACGAGTACAGCATAATACTTGGCGAAAATTTTCGAAAATGGCATACAAACTGGGCAGTCCTGTTTTTATAAGGACAACTAGCATAAAAAAAAAAAAAAAAATTCACAAAATTCCCTGACTTTTCCCGGTTGAGTGGCCACCCTGAATATTAAGTGTAGAAACCCAGACCACGCGACCAACCCATAGGCTAATGGTAGCTTTCTGTGTGGCCGTGAATATTAAGTGTGTAGCAAATTGTAAAAATTGAGAACATATGTGGGCTGAATGTATGAAAAAACTGGCTAATGAGTTATGTACTAAATGTATGTCATTTTGTGTCAAATCACTTAATGGTTTGAACCTTGATATCTAAAAAATTGATCATTTTTGGTACAGTGATAGTACCAGTAAAGTTTAAAAAAACTGTAAAATTTCATATTTTTTGGGCTATTAGATTTTCAGTTATTCACTTTTAAAAGCCAAATCTGGTAAAGTTTTGAAATCTTTAAACAGTGGTAGATCAAAAACTATTTGACCAAGAGAGCTCAAATTAGTGCAGCCTTTTGTTTTCGATGGACCTTAATTTGATATACAACATGATTATGGTATTTAACTCTTTTTTAAAATTGGAGTTTCTAAAATAATTACAAACTAAAAGAGAAATTGTTTTTAGAAAATAGCATAGTCATATCAAATTAAGACCCATTGAAAGAAAAAAAAATGACACCAATTTGAGATCTCTAGGTCAAATACTTTTTTTTTTTGCCAAATTTCGCTTTTAAGAAAGTCAATAACTGAAAACTAAGAGCCCAAAAAATCTAATATTTACAGTTTTTGTCAGCTTCACTGGTACTACTATTGTACCAAAAATTATCATTTTCCATGATGTCAAGGTTCAGATCATTGGTTGATTTGACTCGGAATGACCCTTGGATGAATATTCAATTTTGCAGTATTTTAATTTCTTAAGTTTTACACCATATGAAATATTGTTTAAAAACAAACTAATTATTCTTTGTAATCAAAGTTAGAGGTAAGTTACGGTACAGGAAAATTAGGCGTTCTGCATTTTCAGGTTGCAGCCTATTAAGTTTTGGTTCATAAACATTCCCTGCTTCTTTCTGAAAATAAACGTTCACTATCAACACTGGTGCAGACAAGTACTTTCTTGCTATCTTTGCAAGTATGGCACAAAATAGAAACATTTTCTATTTTAAATTGGCATAAAATAGAAATATCACCTTTAAAAAAATTAACGGTGGTATCATAGGACTGTAATGATTTTTAAGAGTGAACACAGTGAGTAAGGGCACAAAGCACAAATAGAACATGTTTCTAGATGCACAGAACACAAACTGCTATAAAATGAATTAAAAGAAATATAATTAGTCGAAAAAATTCTAAGTATATTTTTAATTCTAATTTCTAACAATTGTATTTTAATTTCTTAAGTTTTACACCATATGAAATATTGTTTAAAAACAAACTAATTATTCTTTGTAATCAAAGTTAGAGGTAAGTTACGGTACAGGAAAATTAGGCGTTCTGCATTTTCAGGTTGCAGCCTATTAAGTTTTGGTTCATAAACATTCCCTGCTTCTTTCTGAAAATAAACGTTCACTATCAACACTGGTGCAGACAAGTACTTTCTTGCTATCTTTGCAAGTATGGCACAAAATAGAAACATTTTCTATTTTAAATTGGCATAAAATAGAAATATCACCTTTAAAAAAATTAACGGTGGTATCATAGGACTGTAATGATTTTTAAGAGTGAACACAGTGAGTAAGGGCACAAAGCACAAATAGAACATGTTTCTAGATGCACAGAACACAAACTGCTATAAAATGAATTAAAAGAAATATAATTAGTCGAAAAAATTCTAAGTATATTTTTAATTCTAATTTCTAACAATTGTAAAAATTATAATTACTACGTTATGAAATATAATTTTGCGGTGTTTTTAAAATAATTCTAAGAATTATGTGTGTTTTTATTTCTTTTAAGTATCATGTTTTCTTTTAAGGCTTTTATTACTTCTTCCAAAAATTTCTTCCAAGTATCAACTCTTTTTTTATTTTCTTAAAGTATCAAATTTGTTTTAATTTAGTATTGTGTTTTTAAACATTTCACTCCTGTATCAACTTTTTCTAAGTAGCTTATTATTTTAAAATTTCTTCCTAGTATATTTTTTTTATTTCTGCAAATAACATTAAATTAATTATAATATTTAACACTGTCTAAGCAGAGAATAAATGAAAACGTAGTCATATTGTATTTGTTATGCATGCATGTTTATTTCAAATCCTGTAAAATCAAATTATTCTTTAACATGTTTTTTTATAGATTTTAGTTTTAGACATACATGTATAATTACACTAAATGAAAGTTGCTTCAGTTATTATTATATAGATTAAATTTATTTTATTATAAACACTAACCAACACTAAATAAGTATTTTTACTTGCAGGTAGGTTATACATGAAGCAACTTTCATTTAGTATAAGTATACCGTCTTTAAGTTTAAAATACATAAAAACATGTAAAAGAATAATTTCTGATTTTACAATATTTGAAATAAACATGCATGCATGACAACAAATGCAATCTCGGACCACGTTTTCATTTAATCTCCGCTTATAGTATTAAATGCGAGCATGGATGCACATACCACGATGCTGAAAACATGCACTTTTCCCGTTTACTTTTAAAGCAATATGTGCATACATACAACAAAGCTAGGAAGATATATAAAATAAAATAAAAGTTAAAGCTAATTATAATTAAATAAGTTAAAATATATAAATTAAGCAACATGTTAACCTAACACTAACCTAACACGGGAAAATCAAGTTCAAGATACAATTACAAACCTACAAACCATGGCGGGAAACGTAAAGAATGATTACTCAGGGGGGTGCCACTCCGCTGCCACGAACATATCTGTGACGTCAGATGGAGTGAACTTGCATTAACGACACAAAGCGCCACAAGATGGCGCGGCAATCGCCGCCTGAGATTATATATATATCTCGCCTGAGAGTGCCGGCGAAATATTACTCCTAAAATGCATCCCCCGCCTCAAGCAGCTGAAATACACACCTACACTACCCACCCTGTTCCACCCTCTAATCAAAACAGCAATAATCAAGTAATCGAAATCAACAACCAAGAACCTGAAGCTAATCAAAGTACGGAAAAAGAACCCAGAAATAGCAACAGCAACGATGTCACGACTGCCCCCCCTCCCCCACAAACACATTTTGGAAATCTAACAGCCCGGGAGACCTCAAAAAATCAAGAAAATACTATTCCTGAGGAAACAAGAAATAACATAAATGATACAATCTTTTCTATTAGTGACGCCATCATCCTTTTCAAAGAACTACAAAAAACCTTCAAATTTATAAACTTCAAAATCCTGATAGAACTCATCCGAGAAATACAAAAAATTTTCTTAACTAACAAATCCATTGTTGATAAGGGTCTAGATATCCTAGTCCTTATCGACAAACATTTCAATCAGTTTAATATCTTCTCAACATGAACCTCCCCCCCCCCCCCCAAATGCTCTTGACATCGTCTCGTGGAACGCCAACGGTATCGGATCCAAAATCAGCGAACTCAGGGACTTCGCACAAACACATAATCCACACATAATGCTAATCCAGGAGACAAAAGCTAATGAAAATATTAATATTAACATCCCTAATTACAAAATTTATCACACCCCTAGAGAATCCCTTCACCGCCCCAATGGTGGCACGGCTATTTATATCAAAACCAATCTGGAACACACCCATCTCACCAGCCTAAATACCAAAATTCTTGAACACACCATTATTAAATTCAAAATTCCTAACACTCCGAACATTCTAATTGGATCTATTTATGCAAAACAACACAACACAAATAACAAAATGCAGGACGACCTCTCTTCTCTATTTGATCTGCACAATAGCGTCATCCTTATGGGCGATTTTAACGCGCACCATATGAGTTGGAACTGCAGGATGCGGAATAAATATGGAAGAGAGATCAATGAATATATAAACAACAATAACATTAGACACATTTTTCCACAAACGCACACCCACTTAAACCAAAACTCTCACGACACTACTATCGACTTTGCACTCACTAATAATATCCCATACCCACACTCTATTGAAACAATTAACGACCTAAACTCGGATCATCTACCAGTTAAACTTACCCTCTTTCTTACACAAAACATCCCCATTACACCATCACTTAAATCCGTCAAATGGGATAAATTCACCCACTACCTAGCCAACACTCAATTAATTTTCGCTCGATACAGCAACACCTACGACATCGACACAAACGTAAACACACTAACAAATCATATTAAAGAAGCCCTAGCAGCTGCCACTACATACACCCCCCCTCCCACATACCATAAACTTCCCCTCTCAATCAAAAAAATTATTAAAGAGAGAAACAAAATCAGAAAAGCATGGCAATTAAACAGACATCCGAGTACCAAAAACCAATTGAATATTCTAAACCGTCTTGTGAAACGTAAAATCCAAACTCATAAACAAAACTCATGGAAAGAGTACATAAACTCACTCGCACCTCAGGATAACTCAATATGGAATTTTCTAAAAATAATTAAAAAATCAAATAAAGGAACCACTCATATGATTACAGACAAAGGAACTACCCACATAAATTCTGAAATCTCAAATACCCTGGCAGACAATTACCAATCCCAATTTACTATTAATAAAGAATTAACATGCCAGGACACAGAACTTGAAGTCAAAAACACAGTCCAAAACTTCATAAACACGCCCCCTACACACATAACCAATCCTACCTCCCCATCTGAAATTCTCACAGAAATTAAGAACTTGAAAGCGAGAAAGTCTCCTGGTATTGACGAAATAAACAACAAAGCATTAAAATCTCTCCCCATCAACATTATATACTTCTTAACTCTACTTACCAATGCTATTCTACACTACAACTATTTCCCTAAGAAATGGAAAACCGGCATAATTGTTCCAATCCTGAAACCCGGAGAAAATCCAACCATCCCACAAAGCTATAGGCCCATCACACTTCTCACATCTATTAGCAAACTTGTTGAGCGCATCATACACACGCGTCTTAAAAACCACATAAACCAGCATAACATAATTATACCCGAACAGTTTGGCTTTCGCCCACAACATGCCACAACACACCAGTTGTTAAGAGTCACTGAGTTCATCTCCGAAGGAATGAATATCGGACTTACAACTGGAGCCATACTCCTTGACGTAGCGAAGGCCTTCGATCGCATCTGGTACGATGCTTTAATATACAAATTAATTAAGCTGAACTTCCCAGATGCTCTTATACACCTTATATACTCATACCTTCGCTGCAGATCTTTCACAGTCCGCTTCAACAACACTTACTCAACACATCGTCCGGTGAGTGCCGGAGTCCCACAGGGCTCCCAATTGGCCCCGACACTCTTCAACCTATACATTAGTGACATACCCAGTTCCCCCCACACACACATCGCTCTCTATGCGGACGACATAGCAATTTACACTAGATCCTCAAACTTTAATTTCGTGCGCTCTCGATTACAAAAACATATAAACATACTTTCCTCCTGGTTTCAGAGGTGGAAAATAAAAATCAACCCAAAAAAAACCAACTGCATCCTTTTTTCCAAGAAAAAGAAAAAACTCCCCCCCCCCCCCCCATTAATGTTAATAACACTCCCATTCCGTACACGAATAATTGCAAATATCTTGGCATAACTTTTGACAAAAAACTAAATTTTAAACAACACATTGAAACCACCATCAAAAAATTCCACATAGCCAGAGCCAAGCTATATCACATCCTACACTCACCCCATGTCAACTACTCAAACAAAATACTGTTATATAAAACTGTGCTTAGGCCTGTGTTGCTGTATGGATCCGCCGTCTGGGGTTTCACGCCCAAAACAAACCTAAATAAACTCCAAATCATTCAAAACAAAACACTAAGAAGCATTAGAAAAGCTCCCAGATTCTTAAGAAATGATGTCATTCATCGGGACTTTGGAGTAAATCCCATTAAAAAAGAAATCAAAAAACTTGCAATTAACTTTTATAACAATATCCCCCTTATTCCAAATCGTGAACTTCAAAATCTAAAAAGTTATGACCCACACCAGTGGAATTTTAAAAGAAGACCTAGGATAACAACAATACTAGAATAAACACTGCATATCAACATCTATTAAAAATCAATATAATAGCCTTAATGAAATTGCCATCCCTGAAGCCCATCCAACTTACTGAATATTAAGAGATTGATTCAAGATTAACAGTATTGAAAATGAACCAATAGAAAAGAGACAGGTTTTAAACCAATAGAAAACAACCTTCCCACCCTATTTTCATACTGCCTTCGGGTGCACAACAAGTATAGTGTATCATGCTCATCACAGACTACTATAGTATTCTGTGATGCTCATATTCTCCGAGAGATACAGCCCACTGAGGCTAGGTGCTCTATTTAGCGACAAACGCAACGGATGATGCCGGCGAAATATTTTACTATTTCTCAAGCTGTTTCAATCTGATCGTTTGTTGCGGTTGTTGTTTCTTACGTATCTTTTTACGTCAACTTTGTTTTGTTTTAAATCCAGTCTTTATTAAGGCTAACTTATCCAGTCTTTATTAAGGCTATTATTTCTACTAAGGCTATTATTTCTACTAAGGCTATTATTTCTACTATCTAAAATCATCGGCTTATTCATTTTGTGAGTTTTGTCGGAACAGATTTCGATATGCCGAACGATTGTGCAATTGCAACTTGCCACAATAATAGCAGTTTCACGAGTAAAACGATTTCTTATTATAGATTTCCTAAACAGTCTGAGATTAAAAGAAGAATGGGTGCGTATTTGCAAACGCAAAGATTCATTTAATCCAGATGTTTCACGTGTATGTAATGATATAATCACGTAAATGTAATGATATAATTTGTTTGCTCGTATATTTTTCATCATGAATCAATATACAATAATACATTTAATTTATTATTCTGAAAGAATATCATAGTGAGTGTGTTAAACGATTGGTTTCTATATTTTTATATGTTTACATTGAATTTCGATTTGATATAAATTCTCTTTTTGATCTCAAAAAAACTAATAAAATCAAGTGTTTAGCAATAATATAAGTTCTTCACTATAAAACCATCAATTAAATTGTTTACTAGTTAGGCATAAGTACATCCCCCCCCCCCCCCCCGAAAAAAAAAGAAAGACATAAAACTCTTGGTGTTAGCGTTTTATTTATTGTTTTGATTTAATCTCGCACATTTTGTATTAATTAAATTTTATTACATTACATTTTATTAATTAAATTTTAGTACATTCAAAAAATGAGGGGGGGGGGGGGGGGTACGATTTAAGAAAATAAACAGGCACTTGCTCGTATATTTTTCATCATGAATCAATATACTATAATACATTTAATTTATTATTCTGAAAGTATATCATAGTGTGTTTGTTAAACGATTAGTTTCTATATTTTTATATGTTTACATTGAATTTCGATTTGACATAAATTCTCTTTTTGATCTAAAAAACACTAATAAAATCAAGTGTTTAGCAATAATATAAGTTCCTCACTATAAAAGCATAACTTAAATCGTTTACTAGTTAGGCATAAGTTCATCCCTCCCCCTCCCCCCCCCCGAAAAAAAAAGAAAGACATAAAACTCTTAGTGTTAGCGTTTTATTTATTGTTTTGATTTAATCTCGCACATTTTGTATTAATTAAATTTTATTACATTACATTTTATTAATTAAATTTTAGTACATTCAAAAAATGAGGGGGGGGGGGTACGATTTAAGAAAATAAACAGGCGCTTGCTCGTATATTTTTCATCATGAATCAATATACTATAATACATTTAATTTATTATTCTGAAAGTATATCATAGTGTGCTTGTTAAACGATTAGTTTCTATAGTTTTATATGTTTACATTGAATTTCGATTTGACATAAATTCTCTTTTTGATCTAAAAAACACTAATAAAATCAAGTGTTTAGCAATAATATAAGTTCTTCACTATAAAAGCATAACTTAAATCGTTTACTAGTTAGGCATAAGTACATCCCTCCCCCCCCCCCCCCCCCGAAAAAAAAAGAAAGACATAAAACTCTTAGTGTTAGCGTTTTATTTATTGTTTTGATTTAACCTCGCACATTTTGTATTAATTAAATTTTATTACATTACATTTTATTAATTAAATTTTAGTACATTCAAAAAATGAGGGGGGGGGGGGGGGGGGGAACGATTTAAGAAAATAAACAGGCGCTTGCTCGTATATTTTTCATCATGAATTAATATACTATAATACATTTAATTTATTATTCTGAAAGTATATCATAGTGTGTTTGTTAAACGAATAGTTTCTATATTTTTATATGTTTACATTGAATTTCGATTCGATATAAATTCTCTTTTTGATCTAAAAAACACTAATAAAATCAAGTGTTTAGCAATAATATAAGTTCTTCACTATAAAAGCATAACTTAAATCGTTTACTAGTTAGGCATAAGTACATCCCCCCCCCCCCTCCCACTAAAAAGATATACAAATCTTAGCGTTTTAATTATTTTTTTGATTTTCAATTATTACAGATAACATAATCGAAAATAACTTTATTTATATGCATTTAGAAAGAAATTACGCGATGTTTATTTGTGTATAATGAAAATTTTAGAATGATTGCTTGTTTAGAAAACTTTCCGAACATATTTCTGTAAATTCGTGTATTTAAAACAAAGTTCATTAATAAAAAAAAACATTGCCTCCTGTAATAACAATGACAGGTGTCAAAAAGCGAAACGAAACTTTCAGATGATTTATATTTTTCAGAAAGAGAAATACAGTTTTATTATGTATGTACCCTTCCAAAAAACCCCAGTACTGCATATTTAAGTTGTGTTCACGTAAAATTAATGTTATTTGAGTATTTATTTTATATTTTAAATTAAAAAAAATGATTAAATTAATTTTGTTACCACCCTTTAATATTGGAGTCTACCGGGCCGTTCCTGATTTTCAACTCCGAGTGACGTTGCGTCTTTACGTGCTCTCATTGGCTAGAGGTGAAGTGGCGCAACCTTATAGATATAATAACCTTGATGATTACTGCACTCAGTGTTGCCAGATGCACAAAGCTTATGGCTTCGTAATGTTAAATTCCGAAACCACTAGGTGGCGCTGATGCTGTAGGGAATTTGGGGAATAGGGACATCCTGAGGGGAAAATATTCAGTATTGTGTTTTGCTTGTGTAGTGTTGGTGTGTTACAGAAAATCTGAGCACGTGGTAAGTTTTAATGATCATTATTTCTTTTAATTTCGTTTAATCCTTTAAGTTTCCTTTAATCGATCGTTGTCTGAGGATTCGTATATCTTTTATTTGCATTTGATTCGTATATTTAGCACGTGCACAACTATTCCTGTCTATTTTCGTTTGATTCGGATATTTAGCACGTGCATAACTTTTATTTGCATTTGATTCGTATATTTAGCACGTGCATAACTATTCCTTCCTATATTTAGCACGTGGTAAGTTTTAATGAGCATAATTTCCTTTAATTTGAAGTTCTTAATGATTATTATATATATGATTCGATCGATCGTTATCTGAGGATTCGTATATTTTTCACACGTGCATAACTAATCCTTTCTATTTGCATTTGATTAATGATGTTCTTCTGGTAAAATTTCTGGTTTTAATTTTACCTGACCATTAGATTTGTGTTTGCGTGGATATATAACTATTAAATTTGATTCATGGCTAGTAAAATTTAATAAATTGAATTCAGCCTAGTGTTTATATGCTTACTGATATTTAAACGTTCTTTTGTAATGTAAATTTGACCTGACCATTAGATTTCAATGATTACGTTTAAATTAACACAAAAATTTCTGATTTTTATTTTACCCGACCATTACATTTGTGTATGCGTGGATATATAATGATCTATAGCTGAATATGAACGTTTGGTGTTCATCTTGTTGCAAGCGTTATATTTACCACTGCATAACTATTCCTTTCTATTTGCATTTGATTTGTAATCTAATGAATTTGATTCGTAAACTAGTAAATTTGATTCATGACTAGTACAATTTAATAAATTGAATTTAGCCTAGTGTTTCTATGCTTACTGATATTTTAACGTCCCTTAGTAACAGGCGTCCGGAAATCTTCCGTCCTCGCCGGGTTAAAATTCTGTACAGGCAAAAAAAAAAAACTTGCTATGTACAGCATTTACGAAACATGTTAAGTTTTCTTGTCTGCAGTTATAGTGCAACAGATTATTCTAGAGGCTAAACCACCTCTTGCTGATTGCTATACTAGAAGTATTATAATTTTTTCCTTAATTAATCAGCTTGACTGACAGTTTTTAGGGTACAGATTAGATATAAAGAATTTGGATTTTTCAACTTTTTTTCACGAGCCAATTGTGGCGCCAAATGGCCAAATGTGGCGCGCCTGCTTTGCGCAACATTTTGCTTTTTCTGGAAATTCTGGCAACCCCACCCCTTTTAGCTTTCTGATGCAGTCGGCTGCGGCCATTTTATTTTTGTTTTGTTGTTGGTGTGTGTGTAAAAACGTGTCTGAGTGTGTTAAAAACGTAAATATCATACAGGAATTAAAGATAGCACATGTTATTAGATGAAATAATGTAGAAGCAGAAAATTTACATAGAAATAATGAGTTTTTTTATGACCGCAATGTGGAAACAATTATTTGTGCATTTTGGATACACGTGTTTTTCTTTGAAAAGTTTTGGATTTCATTAAACCAGGTACTGTGTTTTTATTTTGTTGTCCACGTAAAGTATCGTTTCTTTTAAATTTCTTTAAAGTACAAACTTTTTTCTAAGTATCGTTTTTTCTTAAATTTAGTTAAAAGTACAAACTTTTTTCTAAGTATCGTTTTTTCTTAAATTTAAATAATAATTAACAAATCTTTTCTTAAAAGTATTGTTAATTATCGGCATTTTTATGCATTTTTTCTAAGTATCGTTTCTCGTAAATTTAGTATTTTTAATAAGTATTGTTAATTATCGGCATTTTTATGCATTTTTAATTAGCTATGTTTAGATTTCTTACGCGTAAAGTTCAAGATGGCGTCCGTTAAGAATTTATAAACGCCGTACGCGTTGGCGCCAGTCTTGGCGACAAAAAAAAAAAATGGCGGATTTAGCCAAATTCTTTATATCCAATCTGTTCCCTGTTAACAGCATTAGTGACATGACTGGAGTTACACTTTTATAATTTCAGATACTCTACTAATGTTGTTAACAGTTGTCTATAGGAGCTCTTTCTTTAGGAGCAAAACCGGTCCTGTGGTACCGTATAGTGTATAAAGATGTATGCTTGTACAGATGTATCACATATTACATAAGGTGTATCTTTTGATTCGGGTATGTAATTTTTACAATAATATAACGCTATGAGAAATAGCTTCTAATAAATTTAATTCCCGTCTTCTACCGAAATATATATGGGAGCCGTTCTGTCCCAATTGTGAAAAAAAAGCTAAGTCTAGTTGGAGCAGTTCTGTCTGAAAATTTTACAAGTCCCGTCATCTATCGAAATATATACAGGAGCCGTTCTGTCCCAATAGTGAAAAAAAAGCTAAGTCCAATTGGAGCCGTTCTGTCTGAAAGTATGAAAATTTTACAAGTCCCGTCTTCTACCGAAATATATATGGGAGCCGTTCTGTCTCAATTGTGAAAAAAAAGCTAAGTCCAATCGTACTGTCGAAAAGCCGTTCTGTCTAGAAAATTCCCTATATTTCCCCTACAGATTTTCAAAAATTCCCTATCTTCAGTGGTCAAAAAAATTTCCGGTCAAAATTTCAGTGGTCAAAAAAATTTTTAACATTAGGAGCCTTCCTGTCCCTAGCCGCTTGTGGTAGAAATGAGTCCGTTCTGGAAGCTTCCAGAACTGCGTGACGTCACGGCGGGGTTAGAACTTGGGCGGGTGAAGATAAACAAGAAGGGATACATGAAAATGCCTTCGGGAAAAGGGTTCGAGAACAAAGCTGAAAGAAGATTTGAGCAAGGGGGGAGCGTTAATGGTTATTTTTACGTATGAAAAATGGTAATTTTAATGTAATATAAACGGTATTTATAACGTATGATAAACGGTATTTATAATGTATTTTAAACGGTAATACATGAAAATGCCTTCGGGAAAAGGGTTCGAGAACAAAGCTGAAAGAGGATTTGAGCAAGAGGGGAGCGTTAATGGTTATTTTTACGTATGATAAATTGGTATTTTTAATGTAATAAAAACGGTTATTTTAATGTAAAATAAACAGTAATACATACGTATTTAAAACGGTATTTCTACATACGGTATGTTCATACACGGTAATTCATACGTATGATATACGGTATTTTTATATACCGTTTACTCATAACGGTATTATAACCGATGTATTACCGTTTATCGTATAACACATACGAAAATATAACGTATAAACGGTTATAATACCGTATGTGTGTTACCTGGGTTACCTGCTACAGATAACTAGTTTCGGCAGTGGGAGCATGATTTTCTATCCCTGTGCCTCCTGAATTTGACACTGTGCCTCCTGAATCACTCTGACAGAGACATTTTGAAAAATCAAATGCAAAATAAAATTAAGAAATTTGTTGCGAAAAATGATATCGAAAATACTAATTACTTTGACAATTGAAAATGGAGTCTGCTTTTGTTTCATATTATTAATGATGGTCATTTTTTTTTCTTATATGTTGTGATCATTTAAAAAATATTTCTGCAGTGTATCTTTATTTTTTTTCGAATTTTAAATATAAGTATTTCTGTATATTTTCAAAACTTTGTAGTTATATTGTTAAAAAAATTACCTATTTCTACCTAGAAAACCTATGGCAGCATGAAGTTCTATGACAATCTGGCAATCTGCTTGATCAATCATCGCTGGAATCAAAACCGGGCAATTTGGTGCACTAGTGCTGTCGGATTTTATGTGATTTTATTATTCTGTAAAAGAATTCTCATAGCAGTTAGTTTTCAGATTTTGGGGTTTAGATGAAGGTGAGTGAAATTTGGCACAAATGTAGATATCCAAATCGCCTAGAATGAATTTTAGGGGAAACAAGTCTTGTGCATACGAGCTAATAATTTCTTATGTTTTTACATGTAGAATAACCTATTTGGAGGATTTATTATTTTAATATTTTTAGTTTATGTCCTGTAACTTTTTTAATGCACAAATACTACGATTATCAGCATTTCCTTAAGTTTTCCTTCATGCAGTTTTTCATGTGTATTTTGTTAGCAGCAAGCTTTTAAAATAGCATATGTTACTTTATATGTGTTCGTCACTGCTGTAGGCAGTTATTTTCATTTATTTGTATTAACTTTCTTTTACTAGCGGATACAAATTATCTGCGCTTTTATTTTATAGTTTGTGTCGTGTAAAGAATTTTTATTAATTGCCAAAAATGATTTTTTATGTGCTTGATTATCGTTTGTCATTAGATTTATTAAAGAAAATAGCTGTCGCATTGCTTTATTAATAAAGATTAAATGTAATATTTAGGTTTAAGTTATGTTGCTAATCAATGTAATATACAGGGTGTCCAGTGCTATCGGTGCCCAATGGCTATTTCCTCAACTGCTAGTCAGAGATATACTTCTAATTTGCAAAAATGTTTTAAATTTTAAAATCTATTATCTTAGAAACAGTTTAAATCAATAAATGCACTTCTGAAAAATACGAAATATAAATTTTTATACTGTCCCCCGGCCCTATCAGTTATATTTAAGAAAATCATCTACATACAATTTCAGGCAAAATAAAAAAAAAATCACCTTTTTTCGACCAAAATTGACAGACTTATAGCTGCTTAAAGTTGGAGCACTTTTTGTGCTGAGAAATGGAGGTCATACATAAAGTAATTGGAGAGACAAATATTTCGCAGTAATTCATTATTTTTTTCAGAAATTTTTTTAGATTTAATGTGCGTACTTTTTTATTTTCGTCTGCAGGTACGCTGCATCTGGTCTCATTACTGGTCTATTAACGTATAAAACTTTAAATTTCATAAATTTTACAGAAATGCATTTATTGACTTAAACAACTTTCATGATAATGTATTATTTAGAAAGAGCCCTAGAAGATCTTAGTCGAGTCCTGACTTTAATACTCTTCTAAAAGAATTACTATTCGATAAAAAGCTTTGCTTCATTTTCGACATTGTCAGCAAATTCAATTGAAACATAATACTTTGAATACGGAATTTCAGTATTTATACGGTCCCTTAAAGGTTGCCTGAAACGGGACATTTTTGTGTGCGGAAAAGCGACTTAAGTTATAAAGTTTAATGCTTCATAACTCTGTGAATTTTGGTTATAAAAGGATTACTTTTTTATTTTGCATGAAATTGTATGAGAATTGAAATTGTATTGATGTCTTCTGACTGTGGCCACAGGAGAGTGAAGTGTGCTGACTATTTGCATATCCATAAGAGATATAAGACTAGCAAAAAGACTTTCTTCAGGTTGAGAATAAGAATGCTCATTTTCAGACTGTTTCAAAGTTAAGATGTTTCCAATGATAACTTTGTGTTCTAAATGCTTTGACAGAATATCAAAAATGACACTAATTGAACAAGAAGTCTCTCATGGTATGGATGATGCAGATTTTGTATCTGCAGAAGAAGAATTAGATTCGCTGAATCAGTCAGCTGTAGAGGTTGGTGTTAGTCTTATTAGGAAACCATGGTCAATGAATTCAAGTCATAGCTGTATGCATCAAGAAAGCGCAGGAAAATTACTGAAACTGTGGGCGAGTACACCAAAGGAAAACTGATTGAACTCTTCAACGTAGAAATTCCATCTTAAGAAAAAAAACTATCCTAAGAAAAAAAAACCTAAAGAAGCTTATTGTGAAACTTGCCGGGAATTTATATTAAACATCAATTCAGCTGTTGAATTGTGTGAATCTTACAATGCAAAGGTGCAAGTTGTAACAATTATCCCTGTGTCCTTTTCAAAGGTACAAATTTTGCACCACATTCCATCTGCAACAAAATACATGGTAGACAAAACAAGAAATGTGAGGTCTGTAAAAGGAGTGTTTGGAAAACCGAATCCCTATTATGGTCATCCTGTGACTGTAGCTCATATTCAAATTGCACGGTCATTTTATGTGGAAGATAAATGGGACTGTTCTCGCCAGAGCACCAACAAAAAAGGCACTATCACTATAACAGTTGCAGGAGAAAAAGTGGTGATAGTGAAAAGATACATGACCCGCACTATTAAATAAACTTTCGCCATATATGAGAAATAACATCCTGTATTCCACATTTTAAGATCAAAATTTTATGCACTACGACCTAAGTGGGTGGATTCACACCTACCTAGAAATGTCTGTTTATGTGTGTATTGTGCCAATTTTGAACTTTGCGTGGTAACTTTGAAGAACTTACTTGAAGGCGTGATATATTACCTTGTTTGGACATGTGAAGTGGTTAGTAGTCTGCGATGTAGAGCAAGAGACCTGTTTGTTTCAGGAATGTGGTGACTGCCCTGGAAAGGGAGGACTCTCCTTACAGACACTTAGTCTGGAAAACATAGCAAAAGACTCTTCTGAAGTTACATATGCAACATGGGAGGAAAATCAACTCATTAAGAAAACTGTTGCCATTGATACCTTCATTGACGAACTTGGGAAATGGACAGTGAAAGCAGTATCACACCAACATCTGAAGAAATTGCAACAATAACACATTGCAGAAGTGAAGAAACGTGTAGAGACTGAACAACTATGTTTAGTGCTTCACTGTGATTTTGCTGAGAACTGGTCTGTGATTCTGCCGCAAGAAGTACAAGGGTATCACTGGAGTAATAACCAAGTTTCAATTTTTACAGGAGTCTCATATTTTCAAAACAAGACCACAAGTGTTGCAGTTATAAGTGATGACAGAGGGCATGATTCAGCACATGCATTGTTCGCAATACACAAAATTCAATCACAGCCAGAAAAGATCATTATTTCTGATGGTGCCCCTAGTCATTTCAAAAATCACTACCAACTGTTTGAAGTCGCTTGTGCCAATGGAGTGGGTATACAGCACTACGGGTCATGGGAAGGGCTTTGTAATGGTGTAGGCCTGTTGAAGCACCATGCTACAAAATATAATCTTTCCAGTCCAAGAACAGCTACAATTCAGAATGCCAAGGATTTTACAAGAGTGGTGAAGTCATATACATATATACATCAACAGCTGTCATCCTGTTGCCCAAAGAGGAAGTTGAAGAATTCCGTCAGCAGAAAAAAGAATGGTCAAACTAAACTGCCCCTGTGAAAGGAATTCAGAAGACACTTGTGGACTCAGTGATGGGCGAACCTATATTGCACAAACTTTAAAGAACAAGAAAGAAGAAATTTCATTTGTCCAACCAAGATCTCAGAAACGACAGGAGAATATTTAGATTCACAACCTACAAAGAGATATTTGTGGGATGTGTGTATGACTGTGACTGGTGGATTGCAGAAGTTATAGATATCAGTTGCGAGTTAAATGAAATCGTTATAAACTTTATGCTACCACATGGACCGGCTGCTGGATATAGATTTCCAACTGCAAGATAGCAACACCACCACCAGTACTCACTTCCAATTTGCGATGTTTTAAAGATTGTGGGTGCCTTAGTTCCTATTGGTTCAACAGGAAGGCATCACTCAATGGAAGATACTGATGCAGTTGAACAAATTTTTAGTTCATTGAATTGCTAATTTCACTTCTAAGCAGAATTAAAATGCCATGTCAAGTAAGACTAGATTTTGATTTCATGAGACCAATATGTGATGAGTATGTGGTAACAGAAATTGGTTTAATGCTGGCAAAATTTTCATTTGTTTATAAAACCTGTTAAACTCAAAAGTGGAAGTTTTCCTTTTCAGGGAATGTAGCACTATGGTACTGATCAACATTAAAAAAATCAATTTTGGGGATTGGCATTTTTGATTTTTCAAAAAAAAAAAAAAAAAATTCAGAAGGCTACAACAAGAAAACTTGGACACATATTTCCAAACAGAGGGTATCATTTTAATCAGAAAAATATTATATTTCAAATAAAAAAAACCACAACAAAATATCTTGGAACAGTTCCAGAGATAGAGCGTTTTAAAATTTTGTCGAATATCGCAAGTGAGAAATGGCATCCGAGGCGCCATTTTTGGCGGCCTGTATTTCGGGCCAGGAATTTTTTTTAAACAAAATAAAAAAATACAAGTTTCTTACTTTTTCCTGAATTTTATTTGATTGCATTGCCATTGGTCATTATGAGAAACCCAGACGTTTTTTAGAATACAGGTTAACTCATAGCAGGTCATAGACCCGAGCCGGCCAGGAATGTCAAAACAAAGTCGTAAAGCCTGTCGTCGGCACCGAGAAAATGCTTGAAAAATGCAAAACAAAGCCATTTTGCCTGTCATCAGGGAGAGAGAATGTAGATCTCTGCAAGTACAAGGGTACGGTCCCTGTGGATGCCTCCCCCACTGGGTTCCGGTCTAAATTGGGTGGCACTTCCCGGCCGTCCAAACAGATACCTTACACCTTTCTTGTAGGTCGGACGGTCTGGGTCGAAGAAGAAGAGGGTGGTGTGAGCATCGTTGGATGATGGGAAAAATTCTAGAGGGCTTATGCCAGGGTGGTCCCATAATCACGGTGGTATGGGACGATAGGAGCATATATGCAAAAAGGATGCGCTGTACAGGGAGACGTCCCATAGTCCCCAAAGAAAACGGGCATAGGAACAGCAGCAAGCTGGTACTATGATGAACTCACATGTCCCCATACCAGTCGAGTCTATTGTAAAATATCTTATGTGTAGATGTTGTTGTTGAGACCCAGACCGTTTGACTTACCAGAACAGTGTAAGGTAACTGTTTGGACGGTCGGGAAGTGCCACCCAATTTAGACCGGAACTCAGTGGGGGAGGCATCCACAGGGACCGTACCCTCCTTCCCCTACCACCAACCTTTCGGAAGGACTTACGAACCCACATGTTTAACGTGATTGTACTCCGCGTGAACACTGTGGCAGTGGCGGGGATCAAACCCTGGCCTACAGTGTGCAACTCCCGTGCACTAACCACAGGGCTACCATGCCCATGTATAGATGATGTGAATAAAGTTTGTCTTTTAATTATAAACTTGGCTCTACTTACAATGAATCATGGGCTGTATCACTTTTTATAACACCAACACCATGGTACATCACAACACTGTTGCATCACTGTTCGAACATTCATGCAATTCTGAAGGATGATGAATCACAAGAGTAGCAGAAATCGATTAATTTCTAATACTGATTTTCTATGAACGTGACAACGATGATCGACGATCACTTATATTTTACGACAAGAGTGTATTTTGTATGAGCATCGTATCAACATACATTTCATTTAGTGGCGGTGGTGGGATTCGAACCTATGCCTCCGAAGAGACTGGTGAATCACGAAAGTAGCAGAGATCGATTAATTTCTAATACTGATTTTCTATGAACGTGACAACGATAATCGACGATCGCTTATATTTTACAATTTTGTACGAGCATCGTATCAACATACATTTCATCAGTCTTAATATAATTTGATTGCATGTCAGTTAAATATTGAAATCATTTTGATCTTTTTGTAGCTGACCTTATGTCCAAGAAATTCCCAAGGAAAAAAGAGAGAAACCACTATGTACATCCGAATCCTCGTCGATTGTACAGTATTATGCCACCGGACGAGGCGGCGACAAGGTCAAAAGAAGAATTTACAGAGTTGGAGATAACAGGTAATTATATGTTGCTTTTTTTAATGTTAAGTAATATGTGTGAATTTTATATTATCTTAGAGATTGTTATTAAGTTTTTCTATTGCCAGATTTTTTTAATTATGTATTTGTTTGGCAGTCATTGCATAAAAAATATGCAATTTCTAAATGTTTCATTTACAGAAATTTTTAAATTATCAGAATAATATTTGAAACATACAATAATACATTTTTAGTTTGTATTTCTATTGTATATGCAGAAATCTGTGCTGTAGAGGTGTTAAATATATATGATAGTTTTAAAACTTTTAAATTATTTAAAATGTTTAAAATGTTACTTTCAAAAGCTAATTTAAAAATTAATTTGACTAAAATGATTCCTGACCTCTGGTCTAGCAGGTTATTGTTATTACAGCTGCGAAGTTATACAGTGTTGTATATCAGATTGCACTCTTGCCACTATCTGGTTTCTGATGTTCTGCAGAATTCTGATGTTCTATGGAAATTAGTTTGAATGTCACTAGTTTACGTTATCTTGTACATGTTCTAAATTTTAACTATTTACTCCTATCTGATTATATGCTGTGCTCATCTTAGCATATTTTGGATTGTTTAAAAACTTTTTGTAGTATTTGCATCATGCTTAGGTGTTTCAATTTCAATGATAATAGCTTGAGTTACATGATAACAAGTTGCAGCAAGGAGACTATAATTTACAAAGCAACTTGCCTAGTTAATTATAGGTTTGTATTAAGCTAACTAACTTATATTGGTTGACTGGATTGTTTTGCCAATTCTAGTGACAATAATGAACATTTAATATTAATTCATTTCAGCATATGTTACATTTACAATTTATATGGTAAAATTTAGGACTCTAAAAATGTCAACATTTACTTATGTACAAAAATAACTAAATGAAGTAGTAAGAAAATAACTAAAAGAACTAGTAAGAAAATGGTATATGGTAGCCAATGACAACAATATATACAGTAAAGCTACATTTATGCTTCTCATTTATGTCATTTTCCATGGCTTCCAGATATTTTTATATTTTTGATTCAAAGACAGGGCCAAACCCAAAAAGTTGATGAAGAAAACAAATGAAATTGCATGGCAATTATAAAATCAAAGCAAGAAAAAAAAAAGATTCAAATCGCCCATAAAATTGCAAATTATTCGAAAAAAAATGTGAAAATTTAAAAAAATTGCGAATTATGTGGAAAACTTCAAATCATGTGCATTTCCACATTTTTAACATTTTTGCATTTTTTATAGGACCCTATATATATATATATATATATAAACATAACTATAATAACTATGCCAGAGTTATAAAAACTAGATTATTTAGTATATATAACTGTGGCATAGTTCTGTATATTGTTTTAATGGCAGCTATGTGTGTGTATATATATATATATATACACACACACACACACACACATAGCTGCCAACTTCCAAATATGAAAAACCGGGAGATTTTGCATGGCAACGCAATCTATACTTCTTACTGTTATACTTTATCTAAACATGAAAAGGCCATTTTTCAACAAATAAAACTGAAATATGTAATGATTATAGCATTCAGCACTTTCATTTCCAATAGTAAAGAAACTATATTTGATGTCTGGATCATTCTCCTAGAATTGTACATTTTTAGTACTGAAATAAATAAAAAAAAAAAAATTCAAATTGTATATTTATAAAAATGTTTTTAAATTGCTTCAAACTTATCTAACATCATGCCAGTATTCACCAAAATATTAAAAAAAGTTGTTTAACAAAAAAAAAAAAAAAAAATGCAAAATTTTAGCCTGTCTACAGACATGACTTTCATATATATCCATGGACATGATAGTATTGTACTTGTAAATGTGTTAAAACAGGTAATATTAATAATTTGAGACATTAATGCATAAAATGTTTAATTGAACTTGTAATATTAACAGATATGAGAGACAAATCTTCATAGAATTGGGTTTTTTTAATGATCTTGTTGTATTAAAAATAAAAATTTTCTGATTGACCAAGTTTGTCTAAGGGGGTCGTATAAAAATTTAAAAAGTGTAATCTTTTGAAAATTAATGGGAGGACTATTTCATTAACGTAGTCTTATTTCCTACCTTACTTTCAATATTTTTGCAATTTAGATTGCCCACTTATCTCCAAAAGGTAAATAATTAAAGCACATTTTAATCTTTTTGGGACACCCTATACATATATATATATATGAAATATGTAATAATAAAAAAAAACAAGTAATATTAACATCACCAAAGAAGCAAATTCACGGTCATAATGCCGATAAAAGAAAACAGCATCAGCCCAAATTCGATGATTAGTTAGAATTATATATATATATATATATATATATATATATATATGTGTGTGTGTGTGTGCAGCAGAATAAACAGTGTGCGATTCGAAAAAGATAAATTTTTGCACGCTGATAATAATGCATATTATTTAGAAATTGGGCTTCTTTTAGATCTTGATATATACATATTTTTGACGGGAAAAACATCTGTGTTTGGGGTATCTCTGGCTGAAATCTGAGCATTACAAAATATGTAAACACATTGGCCGCTTATTATCTCTGAACCCAATTAATAATGTAAAAAAGTTTGCTTATTTTGACAGAAATATGGTATATAAAAATAATTTAAATATTTTAATATTTTGAATTTAAAAAAAAAGCTGAAAAGGTTTTGCATGAGCAAGTTTTTCTTCACTTTGCTTGCTTTCACTTGAAATATCCTCAAAACTGTAAAAGTTAGATATAAATAGTAAGTATAAGATGTTCAGTAGTAAATTCAGTTTTTAGATATAATTTATTTTTAGGAAGTTCTTATAATTTTTGAAAAATTGTCTTATCAAGTTGAAGAATATTGAAAATTTTTCTATTTTATTTACCACTTGGATCTTAAAAACTGAAAATGCTAGCTATAAACTATAAGATGTAATTTGTATCCCATTGAAAGCTTTATAAGGATATATAACTTGATTTTGGTTAGAGTTCTTAATTTTTGAACTATAGTGGTTATGATTTTTATATTTTAATATTTTGACCTAAAGTTTTCAATGGGAATGAAAGAAAGCTGTAATAATTAAAATGTCATGAATGTTGCAACTTAATGTTTCCTTTTTTGTGAAATATTGGTGTACAAGCATGAGATATTTTGTTTTAAAGAAATTAGGAAGTGAAGTCAACTTGGGGTTTCTAAATATGTTTAGTGATTGCTGAGTTTTGAAGAGAAGAATTGGAAGTATAAAATTCTAGTACCTATTTATGTCCCACCAGTTTATAAATTCACTTGAATCTTAAATTTTGTCAGAGATATTGTATTAGCTTATATACCTTCAAGCAAGGTATTTAAATAATTTTACATTTTGACGTGAAGTCTATGATGAAGTTATACTACTGAAATCGGAGTGAAAACTAAGTGTTGTTAGCTACAAAGAGATTGTAGGTAATTTGTAGTCCTTTGAAAATCCTACAAGTATATATAATTTGACTTCAGATCAGGTTCTTAGTTTCAAAATATAGTGATTATAATTGCAATATTTTAATATTTTGAACAGGTGGCTGTTCTAATTTCGATATTTTAATATTTTGAACTGTTTTGAATATGTCTAGAAGCCATCGACTGGAATCGTGTGAGCCACCACACATAATTTTTTAAATGTTCTCATTGTAGCAATTATTATAAAGATTATTTCTGTTGTGACTAATTTGGTGAATGAGAAAAAATAAGGTAAATCCGGAGATCAGGTCACCGCAAATTTTTTTCTAAGTACAAAATCGGGCCAAGTTGGCCTGTGGTTGGCGCTTTCTTCCGTGTTTTGAAATTGGCTCCACCCATCCTCAGTGATGTCATTTACCGTCATTAGAAATAGGCTCCTCCTACCAAAATGATGTTTTGGTAGAAGAACCCTATTTCTAAAGACAGACTATTGTGTTTGTTCTAAACAAGATTTTCTAATATAAATGATAATTTAATTTAACTTAAATAACAGTGAATAATACTCAAAAAAACGTTACAAAATCAGATTTTTGTGTATTTTAAGAAAATTAAATAACTTTATAAAACTGCAGAATAAAAAAATTAATAATACTCATGTAAACGTTCCAAAATCAGATTTTTGTAAAATTTAAAATTTTTATGCTACAATTTTATCTGTGCATATCGCACGTATCAAGATCGCTTTCTCCATCTAACTGAGGATCCATATAAAGGAAGGGGTTCGACCTACAGGTCCGTGTAAGGGCAGGGATTCGATCTAAAGATCGAAAATTGTGGAACGGATGTATCAGTGGTCCGTACATGGGCAGGGGTTCGACCTAAAGGTTGTTCTACACCGGAACGGGGCCCCCAGTGATCTCCGGTTTATTAGGAACGGTCGCCTGCGGTGCCCAGACACAGAATATGCTAAAATTTTATCTGTGCATATCGTACGTAGCAAAATCACTTTCTCCATGCAACCGAGGATCCGTACAAGGGCAGGGGTTCGACCTAAAGGTCGAAATTTGTGGAACGGATGTACCAGTGGTCCGTGTAGGGGCAGGGGTTCGACCTAAAGGTCGAAATTTATGGAACGGATGTACCAGTGTTGCGTATGTACCAGTGATCGTGTATGGACAGGGGTTCGACCTAAAGATCGACATCTGTGGAACGAATGTATAAGTAGTCCGTGTAGGGGCACCTAAAGGTCGTTCATTTTAAAATTAAAAAAAAGAATAAAACTTAGAAAGAAATTTGCACTCTAAAAATGTTTAAAAATTGATACTTATAAAAAGTTTCTACTCTAACTAAAAAGATTAAGAACTTTCAAAGGAGGGAGCAATTTTCTAAACACTGAAAATATAAACAGAGTGTCAAAACACAGGATAAATTAAACAAAAAACACTAACCTTCAGGACTCATCGTCCGACTCAGAGTCGGAACATTGCTGAAATCTTTCTTCCGCCTGCTGCTTTATAAGGTCATCATCATTTGTATGGGGAGGAAAGATGGAAATGATTCCTTTTATAAATATATTCCATGCTTCCTCCCCAACCTCATGTCCAAGCCTTCTTTTAAACATATACGCATACAAATATGAATCAAATTGGTCTTTCACTTTGCGGAATTTGCTTTTTCTCTTAATCGCCGACCACGTTCCCTCAATCGAATTAGTATGCGCACCTGTCTCGGGATCCTTAAATTCGTAACTGTGATTCACTTGAAGGTGCTTGAAGCCTTCATGCTTAAGGCAATCATACGCCTTGAATGAATGATATGAAGGTGGGTGGCTCCAGAAGAGCCTAGCACATCGACCAGAGGTCTATTGTACTACCCCAAAAAGTGAAGGTCTCTAAGAGAAGAGACCAGTAGCCGATGCAAACATAAGCAGGCACTTGACAGGAATGTCGTTCAGCTCCCAGGGTTCAATCACATGACGACCAATGTGTTCGAATCTGTGAGCAGAGTAGGCCTCACATTCACACAGAATGTGAGCTGCAGTTTCTTCGCTGTAATTGCAGCCTCTGCAAAGCGAATCCTTGGAGACACCCATAATATTAAGATGTCTCTTGAGAGTGCAGTGCCCAGTAAGGAGCCCAACAGCTCTCCTGATGCCAGTTCTACTGAGTCTAAAGAGTTCCTTTTGACGTGCACTAGGGCAATTACAATTGAGAATTTTCGCTTGCCTTTGCCCTTTAGTGTCACGCCAGTTCTTGCATTGAAGCTTCCTGAAGATGTCAAAGACAATTCTTCTGATAAGATCATTGGGAATACCCAAGGCTGGCTCAGGGCCCACAAAAGGAGTATTAGAGCCTTTCCTAGCAAGTTCATCTGCCAATTCATTGCCAGGAATGCCCGAATGACCAGGCACCCAGTACAGAATGACACTATTATTACTAGCAATTTTACAGAGAGCTTTATAGCATTCCCAGACAAGGGAAGACGTCACAGTGAATTTCCCCAGAGCCATAAGAGCAGCCTGACTGTCAGAACAAATGAAAATCTGGCTATTCTCGTACTTTCTGTCATAGCAAATTCTACAACACATAAGAATGGCAAATACTTCAGCCTGAAAGACAGTAGCAAAATTGCCAAGCGGATAAGATAGCTTAGTGCCATCATCAGGGCAGCAGACTCCCGCACCAGTACTAGTGCCAATCTTCGAGCCATCAGTATACCATACAAAACAGTTATGTTTATTGTAGGTTGGAGTCCTCTTCCAATCATCCCGCGAGGGGACAAGAATTTCATAAGGCTTATCAAACGTAAATTTGACGTGTATGCCATCAGGTGGCATACAAAAATAAGGATGCCTAGCAACATTACTGTTAAGTTCACCCCAAGATAAATACCTTGAGTAATCTTTCCAGTGTTTCAGATATTTGAGTCTGTTCATGCAGATAAGTGCTTCTGCCTCAATACGCATATAGAGCGGATGCAAGCCAAGTAAGAGTTCAAGAGTTGCAGTAGGAGTGGTTTTCATGCATCCGGAGATTGCAATGCACACCATCCTTTGAAGCTTAACTAAATCAAGTTTAGCAGTTTCATTTCTAATTCTGGACCACCAAACAATGGATCCATAAGAAATGATAGGACAGACTATCATCGAGTAAATCCAATGAATAGCTCTGGGATTAAGGCCCCAGGTTTTCCCAATAGCATTCCTACAAGACCAGAAGATTCTTCTGGCTTTAGTTGTGCAGTAGTCCAAGTGTCTCTTCCAATTAAGTTCCTTGTCAAAGTAAATTCCCAAGAATTTAACCTCCTTGGAGCAAATAAGCTTCTGCCCAAATAAGCAAATATTCCCAAGATTAAGTATGCATTTCCTTGTAAACGCAACTAAAGCAGTCTTCTGCGGATTAACCGTAAGACCTGCATTTTTACACCATGTTTCAACCCTCCTAAGAGCAGTAGACCTCATGTCAGAGACAGTGTTGCCAAATTTGCCCCTGGCAACGATGACAACATCATCAGCATATCCAGTGCAAGAAACACCAGAGATATCAATGCTTTCCAGAAGAGAATCCACAACAAGACACCAGAGAATTGGTGAGAGCACACCCCCTTGTGGACAGCCCGAAAGTGCATGCACAGTCATACTTTCTCCAAGTAAAGATGCACAGATATACCTGTTAGATAGCAGGTTCTTAATCCAATAAGATATCGTGGTATCAACACCTCTTCTGTTGAGAGCAACAAGAATGGTGTCAATGGGTACTTTATCGAAGGCACCTTCAATGTCAAGAAAGGTAGCAAGAGCAATTTCCTTGGCATTGAGATTTCTCTCTAAAATAAAGGAGAGACTGTAAAGAGCAGTGTCCGTAGATTTGCCCGGTTGATAGGCATGTTGAGAACTGGACAAGGGCTTAAGAGGCCAGAATCACTTCCCTTAAATACCTATCGATAAGTTTTTCAATAGTCTTAAGCAGAAAAGACGTAAGGCTGATAGGCCTAAAAGATTTGGCCTCATAGTAATTGTCCTTTCCAATTTTTGGAATGAAGATTACCCTAGTATGCCTCCACGCATTTGGTATATGACCAAGGGCAATACAAGCTCTGTAGATGTTGCAGAGAATAGGAGCAAGCATCTCTATTCCCTCCTGGAGAAGAATAGGAATGATGCCATCAGTTCCCGGAGTTTTATAGGGTTTATGGGAATTAATTGCCCATTTAACCCTATCAAGAGTAACAATGCTCCTAGCAATACCCCAGCTATTGTCGTCAGACAAGGTGGAGCAAGCAATATCACTGTCATTCTGAACAACAGGATGAGAAACCGGAAAGTGAACTCTGAAGAGCTCACTAAGGGTCTCCTCACCAGTGACAGTAAAGTCACCATTGGGCTTCTTAACAGTGTTAAGTTTACAATTTCTGTCTCTAGCCATCAACTTAACAAGTTTTGCAACAGCAGGAGTATCATTAATACCTTCGCAGTATGTTCTCCAAGAATTTTTCTTGGCATCCCTAACTGCTTTATTATAAGTGGTGAGGGCAGATTTATAAGTCTGCCAATCACCATTCTTCTTGGCTCTATTAAAGAGCTTCCTGCATTTCCCACGCAACCGGCTGAGCTCACTAGACCACCAAGGAATAGTCCTTGGGGAGTCAGCTATGGTGGTTCTGCAGTTGCTATAAAAGGTGTCGATGATGGCCTGTTGCACAAAGTCAACAGCCAGATCCACGCTTTCAATAGAGGAATACTCACCAATATGATTCGCCAAATTGGCCCTAAGGTCTTCTTTGTAGGAACCCCAATTCGTCTTCCTAGGGTTCCTACCTTTGTCCTCTAAAACAGTTACAGGACCTTTAACAGAAAAGGAAATTAATTGATGGTCAGACAGAGATATATCATCTGAAACCCTCCAATCAATTACGGACTCAAAAGCAGAACTATTACACAGGCTAATATCTAAAACCTCGCGACGTTTTAAGGTCACAAAGGTAGGAGTATTACCCTTATTAAGTAAATAGAGCTTATGAAGAAGGATCTGATCCAAAAGATCATCACCCCTACGGTTACAATTACTACTGCCCCAAACAGTATTATGGGCATTTGCATCGCAACCAATGATCAATTTTTTACCATTGCAGTACTCAGTAAGATTAATAATGACCTTAGAGAGAGTGTCCTTATCTTCATAAGGAAGATAGGCAGAAGCAAAGATGTAATCCATCATATGTTCGTCAGTTTTAAGTTTCACATTGATAGCAACATTGTCACCATCAAGGAATTTAATCAGATGAACAGCATTGAGCTTGTTGCTAACAGCAATACAGGCTCTGGGTCTGGTACAGGATGTGTCATAAAAGACACTAAATCCTTTGATCCCTAGACCCAAAATCTTTCCATTACAGGTCCAGGGTTCTTGGATAAGAGCAATATCAGCTCTACCATTGAAAAGCCTTTTGCTAAGAATAGCAGAGGCAGATCGACTGTGATGCAGATTAATTTGCACAACCTTAAGACAGCCCATAAACAAAAAGAAGAAAAGGGCACAGAAAGACTAGGAGAAAGAAAATCACCTAGTATCATGACAATGATCAGCAACCAGCATGATATCATTGTCAAAATCTTTCATGCGTTTTTCCAACTCATCATCCGAGATCGGAGGGTTAGCATGAAGTGTAACATCTGAACCAGAAGCAATTTCTAGTTCGTTAAGTCTAGGTATCATAGTCTCAAGACTACCAATACTTACCTGAGAGGAGGTCGCCCGTTCTGCTGGCTGTTCCTCCATCTCCATCTTCCCCTTAGGCTTTTCGTTTGGATCACGAAGAATCTTGAAGACTCCATGGTCCAAACCGGTGAATGCACCAAGGTCAGCTTTGCGAATCGCATCCGCAGCCTCCGAATCCACCTCGAAGATCCATCTTACAGAGTGGGGTTCCACAAAGTTTTGCAGAACACGCCACTCCTCAGACTTCAACTCCGGGTTGAAACGGTTCAGCCGTTTCAGCAAGACACTCGGCTCCTTTGTGTACACATCCCTGGTTTTAAATGCCACCTTGACAGGTTTGGGAAGGTCATTAGCACTCAAGACCATAAGTGCCTCTCCCAGAACCTGACTGTCATCATACGCCTTCCAACAGTCCGAAATTATTAAGGTCCCCTTCTCAATATACCTTTCAATCACTTCCAGCAAACATTCACGCAATCTATTAGGCACCTTAGCAAAAAAACATTTATTCGTTCCTCTTTCAATTCCTCCAAACACCCACTGTCCAACCACAGGCTTTTCTGTTCCATCATCTATTCCATCTTCCTTCCATCATCATACCTTACTTTCATCTATTTCAACAATCACACCATTACCACCAATCTTAATCTTTTCATTCAAAAAAACACTCGCACAAATATCCCGGCAAAACTGTTTCCAATCAGTAACAGTTTTGTCGGAAATATTTAACTGATTCATAATAAACTTGCACTCACAATCATTAAACCACAACAAAGTCATAATTAAAATATCAATCAAACTCAACTTACTTTTCTCAAACCATGTACCCCTCCTTATACTCCTACTGACATCATGTTGATTCATTCCAGACCTCTTTCGGCACCTCCATTCGAATCCATCAATCCTCCTATCTATCTCGCATAACTTCATTTCATCACCACACTTAGAACAAACATATTTATCACTCATAATCCCTTTCATAACACACCAATTAATCACTTCTTTCAAACCTTTATTTTCCAAATCATAGTAAAATTTTATTCTAGATTCATTCATACCAACATCCATTCTACCACGCTTTACAAAACTACATTCACCTTCCATTTGCTCGCGCATACTAGAAGACATAAGGGAAATATGATCGACGACAAAAGCAAATCCGCAAAACTAAAACTAAGATGAATAATTATTACAAAATAAATCAAATAACGAAAGAACAAGCAAAGACGCACAACAATGGCCAAAAATATTGATAGAAATGTTCTTTTACATCAAAAAACTGTAGCAAACACAAAAACGTATTCTTATTGGATGTTACACAATTTCCGCCGAAAACATCCGATACAAGAGGTTACCAGATTGCAACATAAAGCGCTCACAAAGTGCGTGGCGTCTTCTCCGATTTAACCAAGGTGACCTAATCTCCGGATTAGCCAAAATAAGGTTGCATTTAAAATTCTTATGTTTACGTATTTTGTTACCTACTTTGGATTTTTTATTTATTGCTGTGGAAACATTTTTCAATTCAACCAGATGTAAAAAAATGTGCATTTCTGCTTTAAATATGTTTTATTTGTTGTATAAATAATTCCAATGAAAATGCAAATGAATAATCCAAAAATGATGATAGGAAGTGATAATTAAGTAATAACCAATTAAGTAAACCCACTTTCACTAGTTGACTCTCTCCTCTAACGAGACTCCCTTAGGGTTAATTGTTGGGGTTGTAACTTGTCTATTCCTATAAAACTGTTATGTATCTAATCCTGGATTGTAATTTTATTCTTTCTGAATTTGGTTGTTTTACTTTTTCTTATATTGTGTGTTTTTAGCATTCAATTTCATTTGAGTTGATTATAATGAATCAATTTATTCTTTTTTAGGAGATGTTCGTTACCTAAGCAAATCTCTTTTTAAAATGATCAACCTGACATCTTTGTACCTGAATAACAATTCATTGACTAGTTTACCTGGAAAAATTTCTTCATTAACTAATCTTGCTCATCTTAATGTATCATACAATAAGTTACGATGTATACCTCCTGAAATTGGGGACATGACGTCACTACGTGAATTGATTTTAAGTCATAATTTCATTTCAACTTTACCAACACAATTAGGAAAATTATTTAAGTTATGTAAATTAGGTAAGACATTTTTTTTATTCTGTGTATTGTACAGGGTGTCCCTGAAAGTTAATTGCAAGGCTTGAGGGATAGTATATTTTTTATTCTAATCATGACTGGAAGTGGAAGGTTTCATCTTTGACAGCTCTGCAAATGTTACACAAAAATGTTAACAAATTTTTTGGAAGTGGTTATAGCCTAGTAAGAACTGTTGCATGCTATGGCCAGATTTCTAGGTGGCCTGGTGACCAGGATTTGTTTAAAGTGATAATTAATGAAAATAGATATGGTATCATATAATTTTTGATGCCCGTCTCTAACAAAGCCATGCACCAGCAAACTAAATATTTTTCCACTCAGTGACATCACCTATTAGGTGCTGTTATTGTGATAAAAATGTTGCAATAAACTTTTAGGAATACCCTGTATATAACGTGTGCTCTATTGCCAGTATATTCTTATTTTATATTAATTGAATGTTTGTACTAGAATATTGTTTTGCACCTTTTTGGCTTGTATATGACTTTTAAAGCTATATTTACTAACATTTAAACCAAAACTGCTTCAGTTGTAAAGTTCTTCTCAAGGCTCAAGGTATTGTAATTTTGAAATGGGTGCCTTGTCTGGGAAAGTACCATACTTTAATCCCCTGACTATTAAAAAGGGGAAGATTGAAGGAAAGGAGTGCTACATATAACTGAGAAAGATTCTTGTTAAGAACTGAGAATTGTAAAATTCTTAATTGCATATTTCAGGGAAGAGTACTTCTTTTATTTTCTTCAGTCGTATTTTGTAGTGGTCTCTTTTACATATTCTTGTATTGAGTATATTTTCACTAAGTAAAGAAGCTTAATCTTTTAAATATGAGTATTTCAAACACTGCATGTAATCAGCAATGGAGGTTTTTGAAACTGCGATCTGCACATAGAGATGATTGAAAATTGCACTTGTTAAGGCCCTATCACACTCAAAAACTTTTGGAACAACCAACTATTTCGGACAACTTTTCCCCCAATTTTTCGGCGAAAAAGTTGGCGATAGGGTTATTGACAGTTTGAAGAAGTTGTGCTAAATGACAAAACTACGGCGGTATGTTTATCGCCTTTTGGCGACAACTATACATTTATACATGTACTTTTCGGCAGGCAGCGCGTTCTCGCTTCGACTTCGGCAGTAAAACAAGACTTTTACTTAGTACTTCGTTTTGTAACCTTTATTACTTTGTAATTATGACTAAATTGCTATCAGCTGCAGGGAAAAATCAAATATGCCTTGGCATAACAGGGTGGCCACTCAACCTGGAAACCGGGAAAAGTCAGGGAATTTTAGAATGGTCAGGGAAAACCGGGAAAAGTCGGGGAATTTTGTGAAAATTCTGGAATTTTTTTTTTTTTTTACTAGTTGTCCATATAAAAACAGAACTGCGCAGTTTGTACGCCATTTTCGAACAATTTCGCCAAGTATTACGCTGTACTTGTAACCGTTAAATAAAGGTTGCCATGTGTCCATTTAATTCCGTATAAAAGCAAAAATGCGGAGTTTGTGCGCCATTTTGGACAAATGTCGCCAAATACAGGGATGCCAACTTTTACGGATTTTCCGTAGTTTGTACGGATTTTTACTTTATGTTACGGTTTTACGGACATTACTCCCAAAACTACGGAAAATCCCGTGAAATCCATGCATCCTACTATTCAGTTCATATTCCCTGCTGTGCTGAGAGTTCAAAATTATCAATTTGCATCCATTTTCTTCTTCTAATGATTTCATATCAGAACAATAGACCTAATTTATTTTTATAGTGCCCGTAAAAATAAAGAAATATTTTACTAAACAAATTATATTTCGCTTAAATTATAGGATTGCACAATTCAGTCCTTTTCGGGTTTTACTGAGAGTACACAATTGTCTTTTTCCATCCATCTCCATCCCCTTATTATTGGCCTTTAACTTGACTAAACTAGCTTATTTTCATATTTTGGTTGATTATAAAGGCTAATTGTTTAATTATTTTCACATAAATAGTACAATCGTGAAATTCAGTTTTATTTTTGCGGGCGTTGCCGAGAGTACGCAATTATCCTTTTCCATCGATCTCCATCTCACTATTGTAGCACATTAACTTGACTAAACTAGTTTCTTTTCATATTTTGGTTGATTATAAAAGCTAATTTTTTAATTATTTTCACATAAATAGTACGAGGGGCCAACGGCCGTACCGTGCTGAAAACACCGGTTCTCGTTAGATCACCGAAGTCAAGCAGCATCGGGCGCGGTTAGTACTTGGTGGGTGACCACCTCGGAACACCGCGTGCTGTTGGCCATCTCGGGTGCGGTATCCCCGTGGTTTGCGCGCTAGATTTGCACGCTACCACAAATGCCGCCGTGTTCATGCGGAGTACGATCACGTTAAACATGTGGGTCCGTAAGTCCTTCCGAGAGGTTGGTGGTAGGGGAAGGAGGGTACGGTCCCTGTGGATGCCTCCCCCACTGGGTTCCGGTCTAAATTTGGTTCATTAGTTTTTAGCTAGAGTGGATAAAGGCAATTTCTGCGGCCATTTCGCAAAGAAGGCAGATTCTTTTATTACGAATCGTACTATAATCTAATGAACATCAGGATTTCCCACAAAAAACATACCTACCAAATTGTATGAAATTCGGTCCATTAGTTTTTCAATTAGAGTGGATGTAATATCCACACAGACACACAGAAACATACACAGATACACCCTTACACACACAGACGTCTTCCTAAAAGTAGTTTTTTCGTGTTCTAGAAGTCCCAAAACGTGTAGATACTTTGAAAATTCGAGTTCCGATCTTCGGCACGATTCCAATACTTTGAGTACATACACATACACATATATATTATCTGTGTATCTAAATTCCGTGCCTATGCAATTACAATAGTTGTGATTTTAAATGATCCCTAAACTTTTATTATTTCTTCAAGGAAGCCTAATTTTAACATATGCAGAATGCAAATATCTCAAGCGATTGTAAGATGAATTACATAAGAATTGCTGAATTTTTTTCACACAAAATTATTTAGCTCTGGAGTCTGGAATACAAGTTATATGAATGAAATATTCATTGATTTTGCATAAAGAATCAGATGATTTATATTTCGATACAGTTTTAAATATTTAAGTATAATAAATTACTGTAGTACTGTGATAATGTAAAATATATTACCACTGAATGAATCACATTTTAGAAATTTTTAAATGAAATTACATTTCAGTTGGAAAGTGTTTCATAATCAATGCTTATGCATGATTGATCTTTCTTGTTTCTATTTTAATGGCATTCTTTCGACATTGCTGAATTGACATTTATTCAATGGCTGTGGCTTGTTGTTGTGTAGTTATTGCTTATTCAATGGCTGTGGCTTGTTGTAGTGTAGTTATTGCATATTTTTAATGATCTCTGTCATTGTGAGCAATTTGCAATGCCCATATTTATAGACATCAGTTTAGACTATTTCTTTTTATTGTCTTCAATAAAAACCATTAAATTCTTTTAAATATTTCAGTAGTCCAATTTTACTGCATTTACATGAATTTTTTATTAAAAATGTCAAAATTTATTTGTAAAAACAAAAAAAATGTGTATTTTTTTCTCCTGATTTAATATAACTTTTTTGGATAGTGGAGTTAAATTGTTAAGATTCTTTAATCAAATTTGTAACTAAATAGGGACGTGTGTGCGCACGTTTTATATTAAAATTACTGGTCTGGAATTTCTTTTCAATTCACCTGGAAAACCTGGAAAAGTCAGGGAATTTCAATATGTCCAAAGAGTGGCCACCCTGCATAATTACGCTAGGATTATTCCTGCTTAAGAAGAAGAAACAAAGTAAACCGAGAAGGATGTGGACAAAATCTATTGTAAATTTTTGATTTGCTCTTTTTTATATGGATTACTTCAGATATCAGAAGCTTAAACAGTTGAATGAACATTAAAAAATATTTGGATTTGTCACACATCCGTATAAAACGCAAATAAATATTTGGTGAAAAATATTGACTCTATTTTAAGATACAAAATTAGTTTAAAAAGCGATATTGCCGATATTGACTGAAATGAAACAAAGAAAAAGAAAACGTAAAAAGTATTTAAATTCAAGAATGCCGTTATTAAAATATTATGTCTTCAACAAATTTAAGTTCATTACCATTTTATACTTGATTTCAAAGGTTTTCAAAGACGTATCTATTTTAAATATCCGAAGATGTTCTTTGCTCGTTTGTAAAGTTTAAAATATTTCTCATTAAAGTAAACTTTTAAAAATTATTTTATCTACATTTATATTTATTTAGTAATTATATTTTAAAATAGATTTAAATGTACATTCCATCTATAGCTGGTATAAAGTATACTTCAAGATGTTTTTCAAAGTAACTTCGAAATAAATTTTTATAAGCATTCAAATTTAAAAGAGTTAACTTTTCATATTTATATACAAACTTATTTTTTTTATGAAAAGTAAATGATTTTCAAATGTATTGTAAATTTCTAATTGTCTATGTGCGTTTAAAATAATAAAAAAAGTCTTCAAATGTTAGCATTAAATTATTAAAATTTCAAAGTAGTTTGATTTTTGTTTTTATTCTAATCTAAAATGTTCAAAATTACATGTCGAAAGACAACTACTACTCGTATAAGGATGTTCGATGATTTCTGTCTAATTTTACATGCACATTTTATATTTGCTAATTTTACAAGCACTTTTTTACTTAAGAATATATTCCATCTATACCTGGTATAAAGTATACTTCAAGATATTTTTCAAAGTAACTTCGAAATAAATTTTTATAAGCATTCAAATTTAAAAATAATTTACTGATATAAGATTATTTTGTATATAGAACGTAAAATAATTTAAAACAAAAAAATTCTGCAGATTATTAAAGGAAAACTGTATTTGAATATTTTAGCAACAGATGGCAGCACTTGGTAAAATTTAAAATTCGCTTGGATTCGAACCAGAGCCCAGTCGTTTGCTGATCTGATTCTCTACCACCCAAGCCAA
The DNA here is from genome assembly GCA_951213105.1 of Amaurobius ferox. Lineage (NCBI taxonomy): Eukaryota > Metazoa > Arthropoda > Arachnida > Araneae > Amaurobiidae > Amaurobius > Amaurobius ferox. Next base: position 123,593,117 of record OX578152.1, read on the forward strand.
AACTTCACATTCAGAAAACTGATGAAATATGTATATATCGCCAAAGCAAACTCGCGTACGCTCTTGATTAAATTCACAGAAAGGCGGATTTTCTGAAACGCATCTATACTGTAAACTAGCAAGCCACTGGCAAATATAAATTTTAATCAGAAGAGACCAAAGAGATTATATTAGTAATAATATCTTAATATTTATTATATAATATTTCATGTATATAAAATCGCTTTGGAAGAGATGGTTCGTAAAGATGATATTTTCTCGTACGCATGGTTCTTCAAATTCTTTTTTAAATACAGTGGATCTTTTAGATTCCACAAAAATGATTTTTCACGTATTGATTCAATTAACTCCATTTCCATCTCGCATGACTACTTTTTTTTGACTTCGAGACGACTTCCATTGACATCCACCTTTATGACACAGAAATATTATAAATACTTAACAAAATTCTAAATCTAAACTAAAATAATACTTCGCGCTGCCTGGTTATTATATCAATATAATCTATCTGTTATTATATTCTATCTGTTCGCGCTCCACAGATTCAAACTTGCGCGAGGATTTCACGCCAAACCAGAATGTAGTAGAATCTGCGCCAACCTTTCTACACACGTGATTCCTTCGCTACTCATCTGTGATTGGCTGGTTGGTAAAAAATTGTCCCAAATGAACAACTTTTTCTATACCTGTCAGATAAAGTTGTCCCAATTTTTTGACCTCATTTCACCCGAGTTTTCCCCCAACTCGGCGTAAAAATTGTTCGAAAAGTTGGTTGTCCGAAAAATTGCCGAAAAAGTTGTTGAATGTGATAGGGGCTTTAGGCATGCAAAAAAAAAGACAAAGATAATAAGAAATGTTCCAGGCTTTAGTAACTATTTTAAGTTAAAAAGATCAAAAATATGTTTCAATGTGAAAAAAATATTTAGCACCATATCAATGCAATCTAAATTTCCATGTGATTCATACCAGAAGCAGTATACTGATATAATTTGTGTAGAAGTATTTAAATTAAAATTATATTTTATAGTATGATTACCTCTTTTGCACATTAAACATGTTCAGCTAGAAAAATCTACATTTTTGTTTGATTTTGATCAAAATTGAAATACTGCAATATTATGTAAGGGTAAATTAGAGCATAACATTAAAATATCTGATATGGGCATCTCACGACTTTCCCTATATATTGCAATGAATTGATTTCTTTCACTGTAGAAAAATGATGTATGAGATCTATGGCACAATGTTTTTAACGTTGTATTGTATATAGTGCTTTTTCGTATGACAACATGCAAAACTATTTTGTAGTACCCAATTTCACACAACTTTAAACTGACAATGATCATTATAGCATCTATAGTAAGCAATAAAGTTCATATATTAAAATATTTAAATAATTTATTCATCAATTTTGCATTATTTTTTAAATTAACTATATTTTTGTCAATTGGGGCGAAATATCACCAATTTGGTGATATTTTGCTAAATGAGTTTCTAAGTTCCACTAAATGTATCGCCAATCTTTATAGACAAATGGACAGAACTATTCTTATATATAGTGACTATTGGTGAATTGTTAAGTGTTAAAATATAAAACTATTACTCGAAGTATCTTTTTTCATGAATAGAATGAACTAGATCCACGAGAATGGTGTTAACAAATGTACCGCATATTATTACATATAAAAAATAAATATATTTCACAATAGATTTTACTTTTGTATGATTTTGTTGATAAATATATTTGAAAAACGGGCATTATCTCAAGAACAGTTGTAAAAACTGGATCCCAGGGGGCACTGAAGTAAATTCATCACTGTTCAATTCTGAGACTAAAGCACCTACTAAAATCTGAGGAATCTCATCGTGTATTTTCCAGTTTAAGCAAATGAATCTTTTTAAAACTGCAAGTTCTTGAAGTATTTTTAAAATTGACATTTGAAGAAAATATAGTATGTAATTTTATTGACATTAAACTTTTGACTAATGCAGAGGACCTGGAAGACCCTTGTGTAGATTCTCAAAGATAAAAAAATCTTGGAATAATGTCTTTAAAATTGTGAATTTTCTTAATATCTTCAACCTTTTCATAATGATGTCTAAATAAGTTTGATGAACACCGAAAGAAAAGATTGATTGATTATATTAATTTATTTTTGTTAAATTTGGAAATAAAGAGGCAATTCTATAACTGCCATTGTTTCAAAACATTCGAACAAATTACAAATAGAGGCTGCAACGTACAGTCCTACCAATAGTTTAAAATATGTGCGAATTTCGAAAATTGCTCTTTTGATATATATTATACAACCAATTTATTGTCAAAAGTAAATAAAAATAGAAGTTTTTGCTGACAAGATACGTTGCATATTTTGTCATTCTGAATGTAGTTGACTATTTGATCTTGGTAAGCTGTGGGAAATAATTTTCTTTTTCCAGGAGTTACATTACATATGGAGCAAAGTTGCAGGGTCCTTACATCTGTGCAAGTTGTATCATTTTTATTTGGTTGATACATACTAAATAAAAGTTGGGTTTTCATTCCGAATTGTACTATGCTGCACTAACTTTTGACTGTGATTAATTGCAACAAGTAAATGGAAATTTACTGAAAATTTCATTACCAATTCCAATAGATTACCAAAATCTGAAAACTATCATAATACTTTAATGATATTTGTATCACTTTATGATAAAAGTAAATGCCAAAGTGAAAACTGTTTCTAAAATTATTTTTTAGGAATACAAAAGTATCCATTTTTAACCATGTTTTATTTCAAATTACTTTAATTAAAAGAGCTGCATTTTTGTCTTTTCATAGTATGTTTTACTAATAATAAATGTTTTAGTAAAATATTGGTTTCTGTAGTGTGATTTTGCACATAGTTCTTGTTTGCATGAAATGCTATCGGACATTTCCATCTATCAGTTTAGAAATGGAATAGGCGAGACAGAACTATTTTATATGCACATTGCATGTAAAAATGATTAATTTTTCTTTAAAAAAATATTTATACTTAAAAAATGTGATTGTGCAATTCAATTTAAATTCTTACTTGCAAAGATAGTTCAAAGTTATCCATTTCCATATGTTTTTTTTTCAAATTAATTCCATTTAAGTAAGCAGAATATTTCTCCATAGTATGTTTTAATTTTTAAAATGTTTGTAAAACATTTATCCTCTTAAGAGTTTTCACAGTTATCAATTGCATTTCTGTACAAATCTCAGTATCCTTTGTTTTATTAATCTGGCAAACAAAATTCTGTGCAAATCTGAAATATCTTTTGTTTGATTTTACTTGTATGTACATGGGTAAATTCTAGTTATGGCTATATTCATCTCGTATCTAATAATCATATAAAAATTAAAAAAAATATTGTGTTAAATTATGACACTATTCTAAAAAGGGGTTATCATAATAAATCTTACTGTATATCTTATGAATATTTCCTTAAAAAAAGTCAGACAGTGATAATTATTTTCACTTATTGTTGTGCTTTCATTTACTTTGCTTTTAAAAATTATGATTTGTTTTTTTAAGATTTATGTTTTAATTTCATAATTAGATTACAATTGATTTGTTTGGAATGATTGGGAAATAAATTATATCATTTTACCTGCCTGCACTGAAGGTTTAACACAATTTATCTGTTTGCATTAGGAAATCTGGGAAATCTAACAGTCCATGATACGCTTTGGGTTCAGGACCACTGTTTTACAACATTTTTGGTGAAGCAAAATATTTTACATGTTAAACTGTGAAAGGATAATATTTAACAAAACAATTTTTATCAACAAATATAAAATTTTTTCTTAATAGTTTCTAATAAATCTGGTTAAATTTATTTAAAATGTCATAACTAATATAAAAAAAATGTATATTTAAAACAAATATTAAATTACATTATAGTATTATATTATTAAAATATGTATACTTGTTAGGGTCTTAAAAACAGAGTTTTTGACACTTTTCCAGGAATGATATGTATACTCGAAATCAAGCTTTTATGTGATGTTAATTTTATAATTTTTACATAATCAAAAGTCAAATGGGTGTACGTGTGAGGGAGTGAATTCATATTTTAAAAATATTTAGTTTGTAGAGAATTTTATCATTTTTTAAACCTAATTTACCTAATTTTTTTCCTATTTTACCTAATTTTTTTCATTTTTTAAACCCATATTAACAATAAATAAAAATATAATTAATAGAAAAAAATTGTTTACACAAATAAATCATGACTTGAGAATTTAATTGCGTTCAAATAAACATGTTATGATTTCATATATTCAGCAAAGAAAGGGAAATATTTCAAATTTCCTGAAAAGTGTATGCAAAATTGGCTGCAATGTGGAAAGTATGTACTGCTATTCTATTATTTTGGGTACCAGTTAGGTTCTATCATGTAGGTATAGACTAATTAATAAAAGATGATGTAATACGTCTCCAAAGTCTTGGAGTTTGTATTGGATGTGTATATAAGAGTTGAGTGGTATAATTTGGAAGAGCAAGGGCAGATTTATTTATAATCAAATGAAAGTAGTCACTTTGGGTTTTGGTAGTTGAAACAAGATTGTGAGGTAAAATATTTTAACTTTTATTTTGGAGGGCAAAAAATATTTCAAATTAGGGCTTAGAAAAGCACTAATCTGAAATATCATTTTTAGATTTAAAATTAGCAGTGGTATTTGTAGAAATTGGCCAATTTTTATGTTGAAAATTGATTTTATAAATAAATTCAAGGTGTTTATGTGCTTTTCTGCCTATATTGCTTCAAAATAAAATCTTATTTATTTCAGATTTAATTGGTAATCCATTAGGTGGTCACATTCTAGACATAGTGAATCGTCAACCATGCCGCACCGAAGATATCTTAAATTACCTGATTGACCATCTGCCTGGTAAGTGATGTATTTTGTGCATATTAGTGTTTATTTTGTTGCGTTAAGGATTTTGTTTATAAATAATGTAGTGTCTTTTGTGGACCCCTTCACAGAATTCCAAATTTAAAAATTAAATCTTTTATACAGGGTGCATACAGGCACTTGAAAATTGGGAAGTATTCAAATTTCAGATTAACATTTTCAAGGCCTTGAAAGTACTTGAAAATGCCCATTTCCTTAGTTAAGTTCTTGAAAGTACTTAATAAAGACAGGGTTGAAAGTGTTCTGCAGATTCACAGCACTATGCTTTTTCTGAGAAGTTCTGCTTTCTCTGGAAATTTCCCTAGCAGTTATGCTGTCGCTGAAACAACATTGTTTTTTCTCAAATTTCCTCAACAGCTTCAACATTAAACAGTGTTAGCTTGCTATGACTTTTCTTCCCAGAAAGGCATACAACTTCATAATATGGAAGAAATGATGTCCTTGGAAAATAAGTGTGGTACTGTACTAATCCTTGAAAAATGCTTTTATAAAAAGAGGATAACCTTTGATTAAAAAAAGATAGTAATTGTAAATAGATTATACAAACTTAATCAACTATCCAAACTATATAATTTAAAAAATACGAACACTAAAATGTCTGATAATAATAATAATAAAATGTACCAGTGGCAGACATTTCATCAAAACTTTCAACTCCTTATGCTAGTATTATGCAGCTGTCTACATTTTTTCTGTTTATTTTTTTAACTACTATATTCTATGCCTCGCCTTTTATTGTGATGATATTTTCATACTGTAAAAAACATTGGTGGCTCAAGTGTATTTGAGGTTGCCCTATTGAATTCGAAATATGAACTAAGTAAAAAGTTCTTGTAAACAAAATTTCCATCCAGCTTTCGATTTTAAAATATTCTCATTAAAATAACTTCATATTTAACCTTTTTTTAAATAAAGCACAGATCAACCTTACTCTACGTAGATCTATATTTTGTGACAACTCCATTTATTTTATCAATCCATATCACTTATTTTATCAATATAAAATCACACATAACTCCAAATTTATCATCTCTTGGAATAAAGACATGGATCAATCAATCTTACCCTGAGTATATCCATATTTTGTGACAATTTCATTTATTTTATCATTTCATGCTTTTGCGTATTGTCTTAAACCATATATACCCTTCTTAAGTTTATATACTAATTTATCTTTTTGGAGTTCCTCATACCTCCTTGGGTGCTTTATATAATTTTCTTCTTTAATATCTGCATTTAGGAAGGTAGTATCCATATCACAATGTTTTGCTTTGTTTCTTAATATGGCAATAGTAAGTAATGTATGCGGCATTGTACTAGAGGTGACAGGTGTATATGTTTCTTTTGAAATCTTCAACCGGTATTTGTGCAAATTTAGAGGTGGCGGGAAAAAGCACATAAGTCAAAAATTTCAATTTTTTATAACATACAAATTTGGTATAAGAAATTTATGAACTTTGTTGTGGAAAATATATGTAATTCAGTTGGGCTTTCAAGATGTTAAAAAAAGAAGCAACTTAAACACTTATTAGATTTTGCCAGATATCAGTGGTCCGGCCACACGCTTAAATGCCGCAAGCCTTAGGGTTGGCTGTGTGGTCTGGGCCTTCTACAGGTATCAGTGGGGTAATAAAATCTAAATTAAGAAAAATTAATATTTATTTAGCTTATGAATGTATAACAAATTCCATAAAAATTCAATCTGTATTCTGAAAACTAAAAATAAACATTTTAAAAATGTTCTAAAAGCATTAAAATTTTCATTCCTTGATATTTCAAAGTCCGTGATTTTGACTTATGTGCTTCTTCCTTCCAGTTCTAGAAATCTTCTTGCAACTAATCGAGCTGTGTAATGGGTTATACACACCTGGATAATGATGACATTATCACCATAGCAACCACAAAATGTGGAAAATTAGAATAAGTATGGGATACAGTAAGAAGAGGTGTTCATATGCAAATTTTTCATTTCCATTCCTGTTCGGTACGTGATAGCACTGATTAGAGATTTAAAGAATTTGGCGTGCGTGGCCAGTTGTTCCAAGTGAAAGTTTTACGGGATAGATTTAATTGACGAACTTGAAATTTTCAGTATGTCGTTCCGATATCATTTAGATGATTTTACGCATGGCTCTATTATTGGAAAGATCGAAGAAGGGCAAAAAATAACAGATGTTGCCAGGGAGTTCGACATCATCCACAGTGTTATTTCACTATTTCAGTGTTTTCATCATTCACCCGGACGCCCAATTAGCTGCTCAAGTCTTCGGACGAGTCGGTCGTTCTGGGTTTTCGACAGTGTTATTTCACGACTGTGGAAAGCATTTAAAACAACTTGAATGTGTAGCAAGCGTCACGGGGGAGGTCATGTTAGAAGTACGACGCCTGCAGGAAACGGGTACATTGTCTTGTCGGTAAAACGGGACCGACTCATCACAGCTCAGCAGGTGGTAAATCAGTTTCTTGCTACTACAGGATAGCGGATCGCCCGAAAAACTGTAGCTAGACGTTTGGGAGAAAGAAGCCTATACGCTTGCAGACCTGTTGTGTGTGTCCTATTGTTCAGACTGCAATATATGGCCCATTTGCAATGGTGTCGTGAGCATCGTAATTGGACTGAACAGGATTGAGCTTGTGTACTATTCTCAGATGAGAGTAGGTTCAGTCTCATGGGATTGTAGACGCCACCTGATCTGGCGTGAAAGAGGTACAGCATATAGTCCAGAAAATATCCAGGAAAGGGACCGATATCAGACATGCAGTATCATGGTATGGACTGGCATCATGATCAATGACCGCACGCCTCTGCATGTGGTTGTAACTGGGACTATGACCGGCCAACGATACATTGATGAAGATCTAGTGCCTCATGTTCACCCTTTCCTTTGTGCTGTCTGTTGTTGTTGTTGTTGAGACCCAGACCGTCCGACCTACCAGAAAGGTGTAAAGTAACCGTTTGGACGGCCGGGAAGGCCACCCAATTTAGACCGGAACCCAGTGGGGGAGGCATCCACAGGGACTGTACCCTCCTTCCCCTGCCACCAACCTTTCAGAAGGACTTACAGACCCTTTGTGCTGTCTGTCTGTGATAAATTTGTTTTCATGGATGACAATTCACCATGTCATTGAACACTCTCTGTTTAGGATTGTCTAGTCTAGTCAGCGAGTGTATTCAATGCCTCATATAGCTTGCATATTCTTCAGATCTAAGCCCCATTGAAAATGTTTGGGATGCTTTGGGGAGGCGACTTGCTGGCCGAAAATATCCTCCAACAAACAAGAACACCCTCATCCGTGCACTGACATTGGAGTGGGATAATTTGCCTCAACAGCTGCTGGATAATGTTGTGCAAAGCATGACATGACGTGTGGAATATTGCATCGCACTCCACGGTGGACATATCCTGTACTGACACCTTTCTCAAAGGTACCTGCTGTCGTTCATATGCATTTTTCCATTTCTCCATACACAGCATCAAATGATCACCTTTTTCCTTTCAGATGTTTCAAAACCTTCTGTATTTTCCAGAATAATAGAATAATAAATGATCTTTATTCTAATGTCTGAATAGTGTGGCAGCAATATTTTATCCTGCTGGGCCTCCACCCCAGCTTAATGTTGTGGTACATTGCAATTTGTGATCTGTCCTTAGCAGTTGTCCAGCAGTGTATTACCATATTTATTTCATATGCTTTTAAAAACTCATTTTTTTGTCAATTGCTTGTTTTTCTTCTTTCAAATTCATAAGTTCTCATACCTGCTTTTACTTTAAAGATTCAATTTCTTGATCTGTAGCTATTTCCCACCTTTTTTTTGTTTGTATCAAAATAGTTTATATCATTCCATGAAAGTGGTTCAGTTGTGGGATCCATACTTGCTTTGTAAGCAGATATAAATCTCTCGGGTACAAATCCTTCATTAATTTTATTTAATATTCTGAGTGGCTGCTCCTCATTTCTTGGTATAGTACGCGACCTTTATCCGGCGTTCCAATATCCGGACTCTCCCAAAACCAGAATGCGGCAAAATATTGCCAAATTCTGCGTCAACACTCAATTATTTGTCAAAAATTGCACCAAATAGCGGTTTTTTGTTTAAAATCCTGCCAAATGATTTTTTGCCTTAATTAGCAATATTAATATTATAAAATAATGCGTTGAAATCAACATTTTTCCCACTTCAACTGTTTGCGATCCTGACATAAACAAAGGTCTGGCTGAATCCACAACTTACCACACCAGAAATGTTGCTAAAAATATTTCCGGAAGAAGAGGAAAACTAAAAGTATCATGGAAGTAAAAGTGAACTCTACCTCCATGGTGGATATATTTGTTCCATATCAGATAAACATATTTTTGATGAATAACAAAACAGTTTGTTTGTGAAACGATATAAAAAATTTATATTTTTAGAAAGAAAACATATTTTCTTTTTTAGAATGGGTACACGTTCATTTGATGCTTCGATGACTTCGTAGTGATAAAGTGACATCATAACGTTTTTCACCGCAAAGTGACTGGGGTTTTTGGAAAAAGCTACGGAATCTAAAGAAATGTGCAGAGATTTTTAATTTTTTTTTCTCGTGTACTAATAAGTTTATAATTTTCAATTTATGAATTTCATTTTCACATATTTTTGAAATTCTTAACATAAAAATTAACTTTTGGCATTTTTAGTTAACTGTTTTGTTAACTGTACGTACTGATTATGAATAAACTGTAACCACGTTAAAACAGCTTGTATTGATTTTTTTCACGGTGGTCTGCTATGATAATGCCGAAGGGGTGACACAGGTGTTAAACAAGTGTTTCGAATTTACAATATATTGCTTAATTGTTTTCCTAGGATTCAGGGGTTTAAAATCTTTTATAAGGTAAGTAAAACATATTCCTACCATATTCTTTTCCAGACGTTTACTATTATCAGGCAATCTGGGGATGTTGGGAGAGGGAAAAATGCATGATTTTCATTTTTTCCACTTAAAGTGGATAGATTTAATTGAGAAAGGGCTAGTTTCCTTGGGGCAAAATTGTTTGCAGTATTTTCTGGGGCATGAAAATGATCAGTACTCGGGTTGTTTTTACCTTAGATCAGTCTGAGAGCTCTTAGTTTCTTCTAAGTTGTGATATATTTTAAGGAAATTCGTAGTTTACATTTTTGGTTTGAATTATGTCCAAATGACCATCATCTGAGGAAAGGAGTTTGAAAAGAAAACATGTTTCATTATCTATAAAAGATAAAGTGACCATTTTGAAATGTATGGACAAAGGTGCTTCTGTTGGGGGTTGCTTTAGAATTTATGCAATTTGGGGGTTTGGAATTTACTTTTATTTATTTTTTTCCTTGGCTCAATATTCTCAATTTGGTAATATTTAAATAATATTTTTTGGCTTTTTCATTTATTCGTTAATTAGAATATTTTTAATCTTCTAAATTAATTTTCTTTATAATATTCTTAATTAAAAAAGGTCCATTCCCTAAATTAATATTACTTTTGATTTGTAAATTTATAAAAATTATTTATTTGATTCCCCTTAAAATTCCCTTTAATTTGATGTTGCATTTTCCCATTTTGGTTAGAAATTCCGTTTGTTCTATAGTTTCAAGTTATTTCCATGTTTAGTGCGTTTCTAAAATTTCAGTTGCGGCCATTTTCGGAATCCTTGTTTTGCGGGTTTTTTACTGCGATTGATGCGCCGCCTAAGCACTTTTCACGCCTCTTTGGAATTCATGAATTATTTTAATTGGTTTGCATTTTTACAGATCATCTGCTCTCGGAGTTGAGTTTTTATTTTGGCAATTCTAATTTCGGTAAGCGGATTTTAATTCCTGCCGTTTGTCTAAACTTCTCCCTTATATACAAACAAATATATCCACTGTGGAGGTAGAGTTCACTTTTACCTCCATGATACTTGCAGTTTTCCTCTTCTTTCGGAAATATTTTTAGCAACATTTCCGGTGTGGTAAGTTGTGGATTCAGCCAGACCTTTGTTTATGTCAGGATCACAAACAGTTGAAGTGAGAAAAATGCAGATTTCAACGCATTATTTTATAATATTAATATTGCTAATTAGGGCAAAAAATCATTTGGCAGGATTTTAAACAAAAAACCGCTATTTGGTGCAATTTTTGGCAAATAATTGAGTGTTGGTGCAGAATTTGGCATTATTTTGCCGCATTCCGGTTTTGGGAGAGTCGGGATATTGGAATGCTGGATAAGAGGTCACGTACTGTATATATATATATATATATATATATATATATTCCCATATAATTTAAGTACTTTCATTCTTGCATATATTGCATAGCTGCCAACTCTGCCGGTTTTTCCGGGAGACTCCCGATTTTTTGCTATATCTCCCGGGTAAGTCGCTCAGTCTCCCGGTTTTCACTCAGCTGCCCTTATTTTCCCCCTTTCTAGGCAGAAATCATGCGAATGCAAATCGTGACTTTCAATTGTTTTCCGCGGTGCAGTTTTCTGCTACCGCTGTGTAGGAATGGATCGTGATTGACTTTTGTATTTGTATCTACGGGGTTCAAAAGTAGAAGAATCGGAAATAGATCACGAATATTTGGAAAATATCACGAAATGAGAAACTAAGTCACAAATTTTGAAATCGAAGTTTTCCCGTTCTTTTGTCTAAAAATCCATTTCCCAGCTGTCGCGTAATCGGCGCTCGCAAACGGCAATTATTCCCACAGCGTCACGAGAGAGATGACCAATGATTATCTAATTAATGTGGGAAAAACGCATTTGCCTCGACTAAAATGTTATTAAATTATTTTGTTTTACATGCAAAACTATTGTTTAAAACATAATATTAATGAAATGAAAGGCTATTTTGCAGCAGTATCGCAAAAAACGGCATTTGTGCGTGATCCTCCTAATACTTTGCTTAATTGTGAAAATAATTTCCACTTTTGCAATCTGTCAACATCGTCAAATTTTTTTATAATTATTTCGTATTTCATACAGAAAAACTATTGTTTAAACGAATTATTGATGAAATGAAAGGGTATTTTGCAGCAGTATCGCGAAAAACGGCATTTGTGCGCGATCCTCCTAATATTTCGTTTAATTGTGAAAATAATTTCCACTTTTGCAATCTGTCAACATCGTCAAATTTTTTTATAATTATTTCGTATTTCATACAGAAAAACTATTGTTTAAACGTATTATTAATGAAATGAAAGGCTATTTTTCAGCAGTATCGCGAAAAACTGCATTTGTGCGCGATCCTCCTTATTTTTTGTTTAATTGTGAAAATAATTTCCACATTTGCAATCTGTCTGCATCGTCTAAAATTGGGCTGATCAAAATCTCCCGGTTTTTTCATATTTTCGTACAAAAATCTCCCGGTTTTTCATATTTGGAGGTTGGCAGCTATGATATTGGAATCAACTGCAGATTTATTGATATTTTCAATTTATACATGTAATGTACTAATATAGGTTATATCTTCTAATATTCGAGTATATAAGTAGTACGGGTCCCATATATTTTTAGTGCTTTTATTTTGTATATATTGATTCAATTTTATATTTTTTTTTACATTTGCTTTCAAAAAGGGCCAGGATGTTGTATTCTTCAGATTTGCCCGTGAAGATAATTTTGCATAGTGAGAACAGATATTATTAAGCTTATCTTTAGGAGCAATAAATTTAATATTTTAACAGAATTTGCACATAATTGTGAATTATAAGCTTCTTTATATTATATACTCCGTACGAAGAACGGGTATGCTGCTAGTACTGAATAAAATTCACTATATGTACAATGGATTCAATGAAGTCATCATACGTGAAGAACCACTTGGCAATCATTTTAGATTTTATTTCTGTTTTTAATTTATGTATTTTGCAAGAAAATATGATAATTTGGTGAGCTTTTGTTTACCTTAGAAGGTTTTGTTGGATTATTTATATGTAAAACTATGCATCATGAAAATGCAAAGGCGAAATTATATCTCAATATATATCTTTGAGAAACTATAATGTTTTCAAGAACATTGCAGTGTGTTTGGTAGACTGGCACTTTTTCAATACTGTGGAATATTTATAATTTTAAATAACTTTATAGTGGAATGATGCCTTATTGGTAAGGTTAACTTTCAGGAGAAGTAAGTGAAGAGTCATTTCACCTACTGAAATGTGAAATAAGTCTTAATATATTTCTACAATACACTTTTAATGTACATTTTATTATTAATCTCTCTGCAAACACGATGATACAAGAATGATAACAAGATAATACAAGAATGTTAGTGAAAAGCCTGTATAATCTTGCCAGTAACAAAAACTAAAGTAGTTCAAGCCTAGGAAATTAACAAGAAAGATCAATCATGCTTAAAGCATTGATTATGAAACATTTTCCAACAGCAATGCAATTTTATTTAAATATGTCTAAAATGCAATACATTCCTCGGTAATATTTTAAAACTTCTCACAATACTACATTGATTTATTATATTTGAAAACTCAAACCTTCATCGAAAAAAATGAACTTCATTCAAATGACGGCATTGAAATATAAATTGCCTGGTTTAAACATCTCTAAAATGTGATATATTGCTCGATAATAATTTTAGAATTATCATAATACCACGATAATTTATTATATTTAAAAACTTCATCGAAAACAACTGAAATTTATTCAAATGACGTCATAGAAAAAATAACACGCCTGGCTCTCTCTAAAAAGCAGCATTTCATTCATAATTTCCCATTCATGTCATTCATCACAATACTATAATAATTTATTTTATGTAAAAATTAAGACCATGGAGCTACAAGTAATTTAACTCTATGCTTAAAACTTCATCGCAAAAAATCGTCCTTCTCTCGGTAAAGTCAATGAATATTTCTTTCATATCAGCTATGCAGACTCCATGAGCTAAATTCTTTTGCATTAAAAAAATACAGCAATTTCTATGCAACTCATCCTACATATTTTGCTGTTTACATTTTCCATAAGTGAAAAATAGACTTCGTTGTAGAAATAATCAAATTTGGATGAGCATTTAAACTCATATATATTGTAATTGCGTTGATTTAGTATGTAAATGCACAGAATTTAAACCAAAATAAAGTGGTTTTAGGGCGGATACAACACTCAATATGAAATAAAAAGAACTTTAAAAATCACGATTTTGAGACAAGATGGATGCCATATATCATTTTGAAGTGGATCACGTGATACTTTCATATTTGGTCGTCATGTGATTGAACCCTGGGAGCTGAACGACATTCCTGTCAAGTGCCTGCTTATGTTTGCATCGGCTACTGGTCTCTTCTCTTAGAGACCTTCACTTTTTGGGGTAGTACAATAGACCTCTGGTCGATGTGCTAGGCTTTTCTGGAGCCACCCACCTTCATATCATTCATACTTTCATATCATGGTCACGTGATCGTTTCATATAAGAGGTGTTATTATGGTTTTAATTTTTATTTAAAAAACTACTGAATATATTTCGCTGAATTTTTTTTTATATATTTTATGAAACAATTTGAATATTACCTAAAAATTTCGAAGCAATTTGTGAATTTTAAATCCGCTTAAAAATGTTTGAAAAATTAGGTCCCATAGGGCTCAATGTATTTCATTTTTTCAACCCGGGTTCAATCCAAAACTAATTGGGTGATATTACTGATTTATATTCCCATTGGTCCTACAGACTGTCTGAACAACATACTAAAATTTCATTTTGATTAAGTCATTTTTACGGCAGTTATCATTCTAACGGACAGACAGACAGACAGACAGACAGACAGAATGAACAAAGTCATAAACACTTTTCAACTGTGTTGTAAAGTGTTAAAAACATGCATTCTGAAGTGAATCTACAATTTTCGTGCCAACTCTTCAGTTTCTTACTATATTGCCATGACAACCGTGATATCATACATACTACTTCATGGATTTGAAGAGCTGAGAGTTTATACCGTCAATTTCTTCACCTAGCAAGTTTTTCAGAATGTGTGATTTATCACACATTCTGACTTCTTTATAAAGGTGCAAAATAAAGTACTTTGAATTGACAACACAGTATTTAGCAACTTTAACTCCTTTGAGAGCATTACAATAATATTTCCAATTTCGAGCTTAATTTCACAAGTATTGAACATGGTTATTTACTGTATGTAATGTGTATTTAATTATATTGTATATAATGCTGCTTCTTAAAATTTATGAATTTTGTTAATGACATCGTGTGCAATTTATTAGAGGCACCATTTTCCTGTTGGAAAAATGAGGATAAAAAATATGTCTTGACATGTGGGTGCCCTACAGTTTCACTTTTTGTTTGTGCTGAGAAAGTAAACAAACAGAAAACTAAAAAATGTTACAAAAGAGATTTTAAAAGTTCCTGGTTCAAAGATTTTCTTTGATTATTTAACACTGTAATTCTATAAAAATTATTTACAGGCAGTGTTTACTTTTCAGCAACAAAGATAATATTTGGAAAAAAGGATATGGAGATTTATAAATATTACAAGATCTTTACACAAGTAAGCAGATTCTGCTAATCACATCAAATGTTTTTTAAAATTAAAATCATTTGAAAAAAGCAGGTGTACAATACAGATGCACTGATGGAGAATGCAAGAATGTTTACTGTGCATTTTAATGAAAATGTCAGATTAAATAGATTTATCTTTTTTGTAATTATTGATACTGATTTAAGTAAACAAGAATTTGAATTTCACGACTATGATAAAAAATCTTCTTTCATAAATTGTGGAAATTTTAATGAATTGCTTACTTTTATCCTTTGGAAATTCAAAATCATTATGCAAAAATAAAAATTATTCAGCGGTAATTTAAAACTAATCCTGAATGAACTTATAGAATATATAAAGGATTGTATTGCAAATGAAATAAAAAATATAAGCTTTTTTTTTCTATCCAAGTCTATGACACCATAGATATTAATCAGACTTCTCGGTGCTCTGTAATAATAATGAGTTGCAAGATGAGTGTTTTTTAGGATTTCATGATGTAAGTGCTGATAGATATTCTGAAACATTATGTAACCTTATAAACACTATTTTAGAAAATTTTTGCTATGAACATAAATTAATTGGTCAATGGTACAAGTGCTGTGTCTGGACATTTGAATGGACTCCAGAAAAATTTAAAGACAAAGCTCCTCAAGATGTTTTTGTGTACTGCTTGGCTTATTAAAAACCTTAAATTGCAGCAAGTTTTAAGAAAATGCCAAAGTGTCATATTTTTGTTGAAAGTGTTAGTGGAATTCCTTCATTTTCATCGATGAACACATTCATTTCTTATCAGCAAGAGCGAACACACATATTGAATTCATCATCTGCAAGATGCCTATCTGCTACAGCTAAAGTCCGCTGGTCTTCTAATTAAAGCTTATTTAGTGTACTTGTTGAAGATTGGAGTATATTACAAAAAGTGTTTGAATGTATAATAAACAATGAAGAATCGAGCAAGAAAGCAGAACTATTTTGCATGAGGTGAATGATTTTCAGTATATATTTTAAGTTGTCATATTTAACTATATATTTGGTTTGATCAATGTCTTAGTTGATATTTTGCAGAAAATCACTGGATATAAATTATGGTACAGTAGCCCCTCGTTATATCACGCTTGTCGGGAGACATGGCAAAATGCGCGATATATCGGGCGATATTATAAAAATTGTTCTTTTATCAACATATGTAATAAAAATTTAGGAACGAAAGTACTATAATAAAAAATAATCGCATAATAAAGACAGAAGTTTCATTTACTTTTCAATTTTATGTCCAAATCCACATACACATTTAATTGATTATTGTACACACTTCATTCTCATGTGAAGAAGGTACATATGTACAATCTAATGTCAGCTACTTCGATTTTTCTTTCAGAACTTGCTTTCCAGAAAATATCAGTGAGCGAAAATGAATCAACTGCATCTCACTTATATGATTTGAGTTGCATCTTTCAAATGCTGTGTAGGCTTTCGCAAGCATAACCACGGCTTCTTTGATGGTGACAGGAGGAGGACTCGCTTCTTCATCACTGTCAGCATCTTTTGGGTCCACTGTTTTTCGTACATGAGGTATGATCTGCTCATCTGAAAGAGATTCAGAAGTCTGTTCGTTATCATCTACATTAATCCAATCTTCCACATCATCTTCACACACATTTAAACCGAGCGACTTGGATTTTTGAACTAGAAGTTCTATTGAGTCTTCTTCAATATCCTTGAGTTCGACATCATTTAAAACTTTCAGCCAGCATTTGGAAAGGGTTTCTGATTTAACAGCGGACCACGCCTTTTGGAAAATGTACGTGGCATCTTTTAAGTTCACACTTTTCTTTGCTTCAGGCAGTGTCGTTCTTCAACAAACAATGGATTGCGCAGTAACTCCTGACAATAATTTTTTTTTTTAACATGGCAATTGTTCCTTGGTCCATTGGTTTAAGAAAACTTGTGTTCAGTGGCAAAATAATAGCTTTGATATTTCTATCTGATGACATAAGTTCTTCTTCACCGGGATAAGCACTGCATTAGTCTATTAGAAGCACAGCCTTTTCTTCCAAACACTTATTTCTCAGATGAAGATGAACTGATGGGATGAAACTATCAAAAAAACATTTTTGAATAAGGTTTGTGTCATCTAAGTGTTTCTTGAACTTTTGTATACTACTGGCAGATTCTCCCTATTCACATTCCTCAAAACTCGAGGGTTTTTGCTGTTTCCCACAAGGAACATTTTCAACTTATGGCTTCCTGCTTTATTTCCTGCAAAAGGACGTGTTACCCTGTCCTTTTGCTTTTTGTATCCAGAATTAGTTGTGCTTTTTCTTAAAATCCTGTGTTCTGTTTGATAATAACTTCCAGTATATTGCAGCTTCATCAGCATTGTATATCAGAAAAAAAATTGGAAAAAAAATTGGGAGACATAGCAGAAGCGCGATATATCCGAATGCGCGATATAACGAGGAGCTACTGTATATCAAAACTTAAGAGTGCATGTGGCATGCTAGAAAATGAAAGGAACTGCCAATATTTTAGTATATTCTTTAAAGAAGCTGAGCAAATTAGAGAACTTCTAGAAGAGAATATAGTACTTTGACCCTAGAACAGATATTTCAAAATTTGGGTTTTACCTCTTTCATTTCTTCTCTTGGTGATTGCAAAATTTCTCCTACCTTCAGCTACTTGTGTTGCATGTCGTGAAGAAGAATGCTGTTTCTTGCTTTCAGAAGAGGTTATTTTTATTATATGCTGTATTTATATAAAGATTTTATATTAATTTAGTTTTTGAGTTTTTTTGAGTGACTTTTTGATGTAAATCTTCATTGGAACAGGTTTTATGCATACACCCCATTTTATCGCATTAGGCAGGGTTAGGAAATAATGGCTAATAATTTTTAGGAGATATTTTAAAAAGTTTTACAAACAGAATTGATAACAATTTATTGTACAGTCAAACCTCTATAAACTGTCACCTCACCGGACCAATCTATAGTGACTTTATAAGCGGGGTGACTATAAATGTGGGTTAACGAGATTTTTCATTTTAATCAAGGTCAGACATATTAGAAACAGAATAGGACACATATATACATAATGTTTCTGATTGTTATGTAAAACTTATTTATATAAATACTACTTCAAAATGTACACTACAATATTACTTAGGAAATATGGTAAGTTTTCACAATTAATTGCATAATACAGATCAAGAAATAAATTCAAAAAATTACTTACAGTTCCATTTAAGAAAATCCTTAATGAATGTTTGTTTTAATGCTGGTTTGTTTCTTTCCACAATTTTTTTCAATTTTTTCTACCATTGCGAAATCTTTGTCTATTTTTTGGGTAAGAAATTAAAAATCTTTTAACAGTGTTTATTACAGTTACAGCATCCTTATACGTCGGCACTTGATCCGGTTCATTATCATTTTCATCAGTGCATTCAGAACAGTTTGAAATTTTTATTTCAAAATCAATATTCGGCACTGAAATTTCTGGTGAAATCATAATTTCACTGTTCACACATATATATATATTCATCTGAATAAAATTCTATATCACGTTTTCATAGTTCATCTGCTAATTCTGATAAAGGGAGATCATCTTCATTTTTGCTGTCTTCGGGATTGGCTTCTGAAGAATTTATTTTGAAACCTGCATGTCTGAAGCAATTGACAATAGTTTTGGTGGATATCGTGCTCCAGCTTTTCACTATGTAAAAAATTGCATCAAGCATTGCATTACTGTAACTGAGAAGGATTTGTCGTCAAGGGCAGTTATAAAATGCTTCATGAGAAGTTTTTGGTAATTTAATTTAAAATTTTCAATAATCCCTTGGTATATAGGTTGCAATACACTAGTCACATTTGGTGATAGGTAGACCATTTCTATGGCTTCTAAATTCCTTACTTGTGTGAGCTATGCAGTTGTCTACAACAAAATCTATTTTTCTACGTTTCTGAAAAAATTTCGTGTCTAAGTTCTTGATTACCTTTTCCCATATCTCTGAAGTCATCCAAGCTTTGGAGTTGGCAACATAGCTTATTGACAAAAATTTTACATACTTAAAACATTGTGGATTTTTAGATTACCATATAACAGTAGGTTTCAATTTCTCACTGCCATCCATGTTGGATCCCAGCAATACAATAAGCCTTTCTTTACTCTTTTTTCCTCCAATGCATTTTTCCTGTTTGAACACAAGAGTTTTATCGGCAAGACTCTGTAAAACAATTTGCATTCATCCATATTAAAAATATTATTTGGTCCATATTGTTTGCATAATTTTTTTAGCATTGTGTTTTTCCAATCCAGAGCAACTTTTGGATCAACATCAGCTGCTTCTCCCTTTTTTTTTTAAAACATTAAATTATGCTGTATCTTCAGCCGATCAAATCATCCATTACTAGCTGTAAATTCTACTCCTCAGAGTTCGGCGGCAATTTGAAGAGCTTTTTTCTTCAAAATTTAACTGGATATTTGCAAATTTTGTGTCCTGGCATATTTCATCCAGATCATGAGAGCTTTCTCGATTTCTTCATAAGCAGACACTTATTTTCTTTTTCTATTGTCAAAAAGTTCTAGAGTGTCTTTTGATGCTAAGCTGTCATTTAACAGTGTTCAAGAAATTCCACGAGCTTTCACGAAGGCAGATTTTGACTGATTTGACTTTTCAAACTCCCTTATAATTTCCCTTTTTTCAGAAAATGTTAAAATTTTACTCTTTGTTGATATTATGCTTAATAGAATGTGTTCTCAAGTTTCCACTTTCAAACTGAAGAAATGCCAGAAAATCAGCAATGACTCAAGAAAATTGACAATCGAACACTGGATTAGAACTTTCCAGGAATTACCCTCTAGTTATCATTTCCCCACAAATGCTGGAGGCAGAACCAGATTCCCATTATGTGAGTGGGTGGGAGAAGGACTGATAATGTATTGTGAGTTCCTTTTTTTTGCCACTGAACTGATTTTGAACTCTAAACTGAAAAGGAAGTAACTTGCTCGAGTCTTGAATTTGCTACATGGAGGTTCTTGTGTCTAAAACTGACAGTTTAAAAGGGTATGGCACTTTTAAAGTGAAAGTTTATCAGATTTTTTTTACCATTATTTTTCTATCCAGTTGGTCGGTGATGGTTTAATGAGGTTTGACTATAAAATTTCTGAATTTGAATTAGTAAGTTATTAAAGATGGAATTGTGCAGATTTTAATTTGAATACTGACAATATTTGTTTATGAATGTAGAAAAGAAGGTAATGAAAGACCATTTTTAAACAACTTTATTTGAAATAGGTTTTGTTAAAAGGAGATAAAATTGAATGGTTAGTGAATCTATACTAAAAAGATTAGAGTGAAATATAAAGGTGGTGAGACTTGTGGCCGGATTTATAACTAGATCAACCTAGGTCATGGCCTAGGGCAAGTCTATTGGGATAGAATGGGTGGTATTATATAACTTTTTTTCTAACATTAAATTTTAATCTGGAATATGCTAAAATTGTTATACAAAATTAATGCAAAATAATAGCATTCACCATTTATATTTCTCTTTTTGGGTACAAAAGGATTCTTTTATCTTTAACATCAGCCAGGCACCATTTCTTCTGTCCCTTTAGTCTGCCATGATTTGATAAATTCAGAATAATGAGGTTGGCCATATTTTTTTTGTCATCAAAAATTAGTTATTAAAGAAGTATTTAGTTGAAACATTTATGCATATTTAGTCTCTTCAGATTTGTTTTTGCAAGTTGTTTTGATTAAAAAGCCAGTTCTAATTTTTTCCATCATATCAGAATCTAATTAGTATCAGGGTAACATAGAAGGAACTTGATATTACACAGAATTTCCAGTTTTTAAGTTATTCTCTCTTCATTTGGCAATTTACCGGATTTTAAAATGACACCAAGTTGCTAAAATTCCTTAAAAGGATAAATATCTTGAATGATTTATCATTTATTCAATATATTTCTCTTAACACTAGAACAACAGATATTTTGAACTACCTAGAACGACAGATAGTGGTCAATTTGACCACCATAGAAAAATCCAACATACTTTTAAATTCAAAACCAAAACATCATAGTTACAGCATTTAGAATGTTTCTTTGACACATTTTTTGCAATAAGCGTTCTTGATGCACCTTTCTTGGCATTTCTCACAGGTGGGCTATTGCATGATGAATACAAATCTTATGCGGTCAAAATGACTGCTTCTGCCATTCTAGTGTTAATTCAATTTTTTTTTAAAGTTTGTGAGTCATTGTAAAAAAGACGGTTATTTTACCAATTGTTCCAAAATCTAATCATCACCAGGATATTAAACTATAAGTGATGTAACTACTGGATTTCAATAAATTTTGTCAGATAGCTTTTGTGCTGGAGTGGGTACATACATTGTACAGACAGACATACACACATATAGACATGCTAAAATAGTTTTTCGTATTGTAGAGTGTTTAAAACATGTAGATTCATCAAAAGTTAGGATTCCAATTTTCCACACTGTCCCTATACTTTCCCTATACATTACCATGTACGTAGGGCAAGCAAAGGAAGTGAGGAGGGTCCCACCTGGGGCCCCAAAAGCTCAAGATCTGACATTAGTGAGACTACAAATTGCTGTATTTTATTTAAATATTTTATAATTATTTAAATTTTGATCTTCTAATACTATTATAGTATAGCAAAGAAAGTATTATTTTCATAAAAATGAAAGGTTTTGACTTGATTAGAACATTGATTCTTTTATGAAATTTTTTTCTAAAAAGTATGAATGTTATTGATAAGGGATGAATTAGTTACATTTGGTGTTAGGATTATAAACTATTTTGATTATTAGGAGAACATGCTGTAATGAACTGTTTTATGAATTTGACAGTTTAAAAGGTATTTAATCTCACATTAAAAAAAAAGTGTATTTGATCTGCAAATCCGCATAATGATAGCAGGGGCGCTGTAGCCCAATGGTTAGAGTGTGGGAATTGCACTCGGTAGGCCATGGTTCGATTTACGCCGCTGCCAAAACTGCCGCCGTGTTCACGCGGAGTACGATCACGTTAAACATGTGGGTCCGTAAGTCCTTCCGAGAGGTTGGTGGTAAGGGAAAGAGGTACGGTCCCTGTGGATACCTCCCCCACTGGCTTCCGGTCTAAATTGGTCCTGGCCGTCCAAATAGTTACCTTACACCTTTCTGGTAGGTCGGACGGTCTGTGTCTTAACAACTGTGTCGAACCCCACTGGGTTCCGGTCTAAATTGGGTGGCAGTTCCCGGGTCTCAACAACATAATGATAGAACTACAAATTTTAGGCATGTACCTAAATAGTAAAATTATTGCATGATTTGAATAAATTAACCAGCATTGCTCGAATTCTAAATAAGCATCCACTACTTATAAATAAATAAGCACCCGCTGCTTAAATAATACATTTGAACACAATTTAAAATAGTGTCAATACGAAAATTGCACCAAATAAATCACGCTCACTCTCTGCAAAAACAATTGGACAATTTCCACCCGCACCGTAATAAATATGAAGAGCCATCTTTTTGGAATTCCTGGTTTCATGACTGAGATGCTTATTTATGATCTAGTCACTGTGCCTCGAATAAAATTCAAGCCACATTTTTATCCAATTTTATTGAGTTTTTAGCAGTCGCAAAGGAAATTCGAGCCTGTAAAGTAAATCAAAAACTAGGTTAAAAATTGAAAAAAATAATGCACCTATTTGGGTCCTGATGTATCTGTGTACGGAATTTCATGGTTGTACGATGCTTAGATTTCCCACTGTAGACTTTGTCTGTGCAGTCTACAGCCTCTTTTTAAAATTTTGATTTAGCATAAAAAATTAAATAATTAAAAACTATTTTGAAGTAAATCTTATTTTATACAAAATATAACCTTTTATTGTCAAAAACACTTTTATAGTAGCAAAAGAAATAATTTTTGTTTTAAACAATTAAAAACAAATATCTCATTCAGAGTTCAAAAATTTTGGTTTCTTGAAAATTTTCGAGTTTGAGATGTTATCGAATAAGTATGTTTTAAGACTTCTTAAAACATACCCATATATAACGTTCCCATTTTGAATATTCTTTGTGAGATTTCTGCAAGTGTTAGAGATATGGACATAGTGACTCAGAAATGACCAGAAATGAAATTCTCTGTGTAGATACATTATGTAAAAAGCTAGAACCCAGTGAAAATTGTTGTCTTTTTCATAATATTTCCTATTTAAAATTATAATAGTATATGGAGGAGGGGGTTGATAATTTAAACTATGTTATAATAAAGTAGTTTATATCAACACAGATAAGTCAGATGTTGCAACCATAGGGGCCACTAGGTTGCTGCTAACTTGAAAAAATAATTTTTAAAGAATATATATGGATAACTTGGCACTCAGTTTTAAAAGATACATTTTTTTTTATTCTGATAATGATTGGGATACGACTAGAAATAAATATGATATGAGAAAGTTGACTCGTCCTCCACATATTTTTACTTTCCCTGCAATACATGGTAATGTATAGGGAAAGTATTGGAATCATGCCAAAAAACGAAACTCTAGTTTTCGACGGATCCTTCTTTTTTTTGCGAAATGGCCTGAAAAATTCGTTTAATCTAAAAATAAGACTACGTATGTTCAAATATATCAATTAAGTGCTTATTTTATACATAATTTTTGACAAAAAGAAAAATCTGATGTGAGCAGCACATGACTTTCCCTGCAGACTCATATTCACATTCTCTTTATTTCTTCAATAATACATTAAATTGAGTTTAATTGCACAAGATAACAGCCATGATTATTTAAAATGACACTGAATTTGTACTTTTAATTAAATTTTCGTTCTCATTTGGTAACTGAACCTATTTTTCAAAGGTGACGTAGCGATAATGTTGAAACCCAGACCGTCCGACCTACCAGAAAGGTGTAAGGTAATTGTTTGGACGGTCGGGAACGTAGCGATAATGTTGAAACCCAGACCGTCCGACCTACCAGAAAGGTGTAAGGTAACAGTTTGGACGGTCGCGTAGCGATAATGTGAAAAAACTAAAATATCTCGAGAACAGCTAGTCCTAGTGTAATGGGGTTGGTCTTTATATTTTTATCGTCAAAAATTACGTATAAAGCAAGCCTTTAATTGATATATTTGAGCATACGTAGTCTTTTATTTCAGATTTTGAACAATTTTTGAAGGCCATTCTGCAAAAACAAGGCTTGTTCTTTTATACCGAATCGTACCAAAAACTAATGAGCACCAGGGTCATACACAAGTGACTTATCTACCAAATTTTATGAAATTCGGTCTATTTGTTTTTGAATTAGAGTGGCTACATACATTGCACAGACAGACACACTCACACACATCACGCTAAAAATAGTTTTTTCGAGTTCTAGAGGTTTCAAAACGTGTAGATCCATTGAAAACTCGAGTTTCTATTTTGGGCATGATTCCAATACTTTCCCTATACATTACCATATATTGCAGGGAAAGTAATAAGACCAACCCCATTACTCTAGGATTAGCCATTCCCCAGATATTTTAGTTTTTTTACATTTTCGCTATGTCACATTTGAAAATAAATCCAGTTACCAAATGAAAACGAAAGTTGAATTGAAAGTGCAAATTCTGTGCAAGTTAAAGTAATTATAGGTGTTGTTTTGTGCCATTAAACTCCGTTTAATGAATTATTGAAAAAATAAAGAGGACATGAATTTGAGTCTGCAGGGAAAGTCATATGCTGACATCAGATTTTTGTTATTAATATGGAACTGATATTCTGGGAAAGTGAGATTCCCAGAATAAGTGAGAACTGATATTCTGAGAATGATGTTACATGGATTAAATATCAGATTTATATGCAAGAATATGCTAATTTTTTTTCGTTGGTTCAGCAACTAGCTTCACATCTAATATATTTTTTTTGCGTTTCCTTAAGAATGTTTTGGCACTTAAACTGTAAGGAAATTTTCTTGTGGTCTAGTGGTGATATTTCTTTTCTGTAGCTGCTCGGATATTTATAAGCATAGCAGTAGATATAACCAGCTTGTCTCACTAAAAGTCTGCAGTTGGTGTCGAACACTAGTCTTGTTTATTACATAGGAATTGAAATATTTTCTATTAAAATTACAAAGTGTAATTTGGAAGTCGAGAATGTATTAACAATATCCTAATCATTTACTTTATATATATATATATATATATATATATATTTATTGGCTGTTCATTTAAATTATTGTTTTCGCTCGATAAAAGTAGGAGTGTGCCGAAAATTTTCATAACTGCGCAATTTATGAAACTTGTTATATGCGCAATTTATGAAACTTGTGTATAAAAACTGCACACTTTTAATCTCCTGAAAAACAGGTAACTATTTCTATGTACTTGAAACTTATTTCTTTACCAAAAGAAGATTACAGTGAAAGAATAAGGTAAAGGAATTAGTGAATGAACACGAGATGGCGCCACATATCGCGTTTTTGCAGATTTCGCGGAACGTATGAAAATTCACAAAATCTCGTGATTTCGAAGTATCTACCAATACATATTTCGAAGTATTTACGGTTAGAAATTCTTTGTTTATAAGTCGCAGGGGAGGGGGGGGGGGGACGCTCGATAAAGTAGTGGAGTTTTGAGTGGCAAATTAGATATGTTAAAAAATATATGTAACTTCGAGAGTAAATTCAAAGATGATGTTGGAACCAGATAGTTCGATTATCCTATGTTGGATTATCACGAGTC
This sequence comes from Amaurobius ferox, assembly GCA_951213105.1. NCBI lineage: Eukaryota > Metazoa > Arthropoda > Arachnida > Araneae > Amaurobiidae > Amaurobius > Amaurobius ferox. The sequence continues at coordinate 123,619,293 of OX578152.1, forward strand.
TAATCTCTTTCAGGAGTGATGCCTGAAACAGTAGAACGATTATGAGTTTTAAAAAGTCGCTTTGTTTACAGTAAAAAAAAAATCTGATGTGGGCAACGTATGATTTTCTCTACAGACTCATATTCACGTTCTCTTTATTTTTTCAATAATTCCTTAAATTGAGTTTAATGGCACAAAATAACAGCTATAATTATTTTAAATGACACTGAATTGGCACTTTTAATTCAATTTACATTTTTATTGGGTAACTGGACTTATTTTCAAAGGTGAGGTAACGAAAATACAATAAACAAAACAACAAAAAATTAAAATAGCTCGAGAACGGTGTGTCCTACAATAATAGGGTTGGACTCATTCTTTGCATCGTCAAAAATGACGTATAACACAAGCATTTAATAGATATATTTGAGCATACGTAGTCTTTTATTTTAGACTAGCCGCCTTTGGCGACCAGCCTGTTCGCTACCCTTGAAAATTCTGACCGTGGCAAATTCTAACCGTGGCACACTCGCTGGCGCGACCTACCAGAAGGAACGACCTACCAGGAAGTGCCACCCAATTTAGACAGGAACTCAGTGGGGGAGGCATCCACAGGGACCGTACCCTCCTTCCCCTACCACCAACCTCTCGGAAGGACTTACGGTCCCGCATGTTTAACGTGATCGTACTCCGCCTGAACACGGCGGCAGTTTTGGCAGTGGCGGGAATCGAACCCGGACCTACCTAGTGCAAATCCCGCGCGCTAACCACTGGGCTACCGCGCCCTCCGCGACAATCTCCATAACCTTCTTTTTATTCACCCAATTTAGACCGGAACCCAGTAGGGGAGGCATCCACAGGGTCCGTACCCTCCTTCCTCTACCAACAACCTCTCGGAAGGACTTACGGATCCACATGTTTAACGTGATCGTACTCCGCGTGAAAATGGCAGCAGTTTTGGCAGTGGCGGCAATCGAACCCTAGCCTACCGAGTGCAATTCCCGGGCGCCAACCACTGGGCTACCGCGCCCTCCGCGACAATCTCCATAACCTTCTTTTTATTCACCCAATTTAGACCGGAACCCAGTGGGAAAGTCATCCACAGGGTGCGTACCCTCCTTCCTCTACCACCAACCTCTCGGAAGGACTTACGGACCCACATGTTTAACGTGATCGTACTCCGCGTGAACACGGCATCAGTTTTGTCAGTGGAGGGAATCGAACCCGGGCCTACCGAGTGAAATTCCCGCACGCTAACCACTGGGCTACCGCGCCCTCCGCGACAATCTCCATAACTTTCTTTTTATTCACCCAATTTGGACCAGGACCCAGTGGGGGAGGCATCCACAGAGACCGTACCCTCCTTTCCCTGCCACCAACCTCTCGGAAGGAATTATCGACCCATATGTTTAAGGTGATCGTACTCCGCATCAGTGGCGGGAATCGAACCCAGGCCTACCGAGTGCAATTCTCGCGCGCTAACTTCCCGCGCGCTAATTTAAATTTATAACGACCATATGCTAGGCTCTTAATTCCACCATCCTCGTTCCATCGTTCCATCATTTAAAATAGCCATAAAATTAAAATATCCATTTAAAATATCTATAAATTAAAATATCCATAAATTAAAATATCCATTTAAAATAAAAAAATCAACCATATCGTTCCACCAATCCATAAATATAATAATTTCAAATACATCACCACAATTCAAACCACCATAATTCAATCATTTAAATTATTTAAAATATCATATAAATATAATAATTTCGCCCGATGTATACAACACTTATGCTCGTAATTCAGTTAAAACCGAAAGCGCGGTCTCCATGGAGACGGGGAAGAAACTAATGCGGATGGGGGGAAAATGCCTTGAGGAACTGAGCCGGTAGCCGACAAATTTAAAATCATGGCGTCTTTAAAATTGCCATCCTGAAGGCAATTTTCATTATTTCTGGACCAGATTGGACTTGTAAGAATGCCAGATGTTTGACCTTTCTGAAAATGTAAATTATTAGTCGAAATTATGAGTACTTTTCACGATGCGAGAATTTAAAAACCAAAAATCGTTTTCTTGAGCAAAAAGTGACTTTTGTTTTAAAATCTTTAAAAAATATTAGAAATCGAAATTCAGATTTGAAATTGATATATTTTTACTCGAAATTCTCTGCTCTTTCCGATGGTGTAATTTGTTTTTTTCTACGATGTCTGGATCGTGGAGAAAAAAGGGCAAAAAACGGTCGAAATCGCATAAAACATTAAATAAATAAAAAAATAATTAAAATTTTGAAAATCGGTTTTCACGTGTCCCCTTCCCACCCCCCAGGGTCTCCGATTGCCAAATTTCGTAACTCTCCGACGCGCGGTCGCGAAACGTATAGTGTATAAGACAGACACACAGACAGACAGACAGACATTGCCTTTTATTATATATATTTTGACGATTTTTGCTGTCTATTTCGCAAAAAAGCAGTTTCATGTTTTCGGAATCGTACCAAAATCTAATCAGCAACAGGGTAAGCCACAAGAGACTTATTTACCAAATTTTGTGAAATTTGATAATTTTAGTTTTTGAGTTACAGTGGATACATACATTACACAGACGTCACGCTAAAAATAGTTTTTTCATATTTAGAGGTCCCAAAATGCGTAGATCTGACGAAAACTCAAGTAGCGATTTTCGGTATGTTTTCAATACTTTCCCTATACCATGTATTGCAAGGAAAGTAGGAAACGATTAAAAAATTATTTAATTTCTGATGTTTATATTTTTTGAAAATTGAAAAACAAAAAATAACCAAGTATTAAAGCCATACACGTGGATAAGCACTAGTCTTAAAAAGTTGTTCATTTTGAACAAATTCGTCTTCAGGTCCAAGTATCTACTCAAAATGAACAACAAAAGAAAAAAAAAGCTTGTTTCTGAAGACAGATAGATAATATCTATAAACTGTCTACTTGCACAAGAGTTACAAGCTAAATATATATATATATATATATATATATATATATATATATATATAAATAATACGGTCATAGGTTTGTTCTTCAGCAACTCGATATACCTAGTATTATCCATAAGAAAAACACTTAACGCAATTAAGCACACATTAACAAACAATGCAGTATACAGCTGTTTCGAGGATACGCTGGATCCCCTTCTTCAGCGGAAGACGGACCTACAAATTCGAAGTCAAATAGACGAAATGGGTTGGTTTGTTGGTCTGTTTAGCACTGACGAAGGTAATCTAGTTTATCCTCGTAACAGCTGTAATTTGTGCTTAATTAAGTAGTTTAAGTTTTTCCTCATCCTTTACAATAGTGTTTTTACCTATTTTGTCTTATCCATATCGTGTGGGTTAGAGAACCCGAACAGGTGGACACTGGTCAATTCTTACATTGAGCACAGCCCCTGAACTCTTCAGCTTATCCAACATTTTCCGATTGTTGGTCAGGCGTTTTGCAAAACCCCAATTTCCCTATTCTCTTGCAGCCGTGCTTTTTTGTGTCGCCATAATCTGCCTCTTGCCGGAAACAATGGCCCTTTTTAGTCGTGGTCACGTGTCGTGCCCAAGAAAAAGCTTTGTCTTGGAGAAAAAGAAATATATACATATTAAAGTTAAGGCTATATTTCGACATCCGGAAATTATAGAAATCCAATTATTTAAATGGCAACACGTCTGAAGATAGAAATACAAACGTTAGAACTTTCAAAAGTTTATGCTCTTTCGGGCTTCTGAACGCCCGTGGTCAGAGACGCTTAATAGCATGAGCATGGGCACGTGACGTCACACGGATCCTTTTGGCCTTACGTTTCCAAAACAAACAAATACTCGTTTGCTTAGCAGTATGGACATTTTCACCATTTCTCTAATTAAAAACGGCTACTTTAGAAACTTATAATCGTTTACCCTCTTATTTTAGTAGGATATGTCTAAATGTATCTTCTTTGGATATTTTTAATGAACCGAAAAATAAAATATTCACTTTCATTAAAATATATACGAGTTTTTTTAAACAAAATCATTGTGCATTTTTCCCTTCTCGCTCTCGTATACATTGCAGAATTTGCTAGTCAATATATACATCTTTAGAACGCTAGTGAGTGATTACGGTAAAAATGAGTAGTAGCGCCGCTGATGAAGGGCATTGTGATGCCTGAAAGCGCTTTGACCGTGTCATTTTTGTACCTCGAGGAAAGGATATTTTATTAAAGGACTTTTAAACTTATTTTTGGTTATCTTTGATTTTAAAGTTTACTTAAAGTTGACTTGGATCCATACTATTTAGTACAGAATTTGGAATGTATTTAAATTTCAGTCAGTGTATTAGTTGCCGACCTGTAGCTTCTTTCGTGTTCTCTTGAAGCAAATGCTGAAAAAAGAGGCAGTGGCTAATTGCAAGTAATTAAAGATTTGAAAGTAATGTAAAACGTAGCCGCGCTTCCTCTGGATTTGGTATGTACAGGGCTTCTGGAAGAATCTTTGTAAAGAAAGACCCACGAATTGAGTCTGTCAACTGGCCATGGATTGAATTGCAGCGGACCTAGTGAAGAATTCAAAAAGTTAGGGTAACGAACTATTGGAGTGGCTTTTATCATAGTTCAGAGAGTGGAGAGAAATGCTCCGGATTATAAGTACGTTATGTTTTGAGAATACAGTTTCCTCATGAGTTCGATGCTTTATTCGCTGTTTCACTGTAAAACGTTCTGCAACCGTTGCTCAATTTTTCAGTTGCTTTGTGGATCATTTCGACAAACTATCGGAAAAGCCGCAATGACAGGCGTTCCTGAAATTTCCAGCTAATGATAGTCTGTTTACTTGTATTTTCATATATACAAGTTATTTCATGTTATTTGTATTTTAATATATACAGTTTTATAACTATCAGGAACCTTATTCCCCATTACGGAGAGCTAGCTGATTCCCCTGAAACTTTCAGTAATATGCTTGCAAATGTTTTACAGTGTTCTGATGGTGGTTTTGTGTGATAGTTAGATAGTTATTAACCCCATTTTGTTTCCGTTTACGCTTATTAATAATATAAACACCTTGATGTATATGTCTATCCCTACTAAAAAATGTTGCCAAACGTATTTCAATCACGGATAAACGTTTTAATTTTTGAGATATAACCATGGAATTTTACGTAGTGTATGACATCCTATACTGAAAGTGAGATCATCATCTTGGCGAGCTGTTTCTTACGTAATGCAGTGACTATACTTCTTTCGCAGCGAAATTGGGATGTAACTATGGAGCTTTACGTAGCGTATGACTTCAGATACTGAAAGTGAGACCCTGATGTTATTTCATTTCTTATCATTTTATATATTTTTGTTTGAGATACCACGCAGCTCAGTGTCACGCTCATCTCGTTAACATGTTTAACCAAGGCTTAACTGTATCCCGCGCTCGCTTATCAACGGAACGCGGGATACAGTTAAGCCTTGGTTTAACCATAGCCACCTTTATCTAAAATGTCTGTTCTTTCTTCCGCGAAAATAGGCAGCCATCCCAGCTCCAAAATGACCGCTAGGTAGTGCTAGTTACTGTGATAATTATTGTTGTAAATAAAGCTTAATAATTTAAATAAACTCACTCTTGCATCCTGAGAATGGGGTAGCAGTATGCGTGGATATGTTTTTGAATTTCGGGGAGAAAGAACATTTCAGTGAGAAAACGTTCAACATTTCATCCACTATGAACCACTCAACTCGTGTGTTTAACCCAGTCCACTCCGGTTTTCGTTTGAGCACATCCTTCACACTGCAGTGTGCCCTATTGTACTGAATCTGCATGTCACTACTCCGCTTGCATGTGGGTCTTGTCCGCACTGTGGGAACTCGGGATATCCGCTTTTTCTCTCTCTGGGAACCTTGTTTATTTTCCCATTATTACTCTACTTGTTGTGCAACCCCACTGGTCACCCCCATTTCCACGCAGTCTGTCCTGTCATTCAACCCTAAATGAATTAGCAGCTAATCTGCTGCTTCCCGAATAATGCCGATTTTGTTGTAATGTTCCTTCCTATTACAAAATTATTAATGCTTGATGTCAATAACGTCTGTTGTGTCGGAGTACATCCGGCTGTGAAATCGAATCATTACCAGAAATGGGAACGCTTCAAACGATTACATCTCTGGACCCGGACCTCATAGATAAACATAGAAACAATGTATATTTTGTTTTTGTTTTATACTAGCCGCCTTCGGCGACAAGCCTCTTCGCTACCCTTGAAAATTCTGACCGTAGCAAACTCGCTGGCGCCATAACCCCGTGGAGTTAACAAAGTTTGTTTTAATTTAATGACGTTAAAACTAATAATGCAATTTTAAGATGGAAAATAATGTTCTAAGGGGGGGGGGGGGGAGGGGTTCTTGAAAATTGATTTGTGAAGTGAATTTATTCAAATGTTTGTGAGATTCTGAGGATTTCTGTACCTGTAACCCTAGGAAAGGGATCTCTTTGATGTGTACTCACAGCCGGGGTCAGCTGCTCCTCTATTTTTTGTTTTACATAAATGAAATTGTATCCGTTTGTCTTCATTTTTAGTATTGCATCGCAAATGACTTGAAAGTATTTTTGAGACTGATGATGTTGAATGTGAATTTAATATTTAAGAAATAACGATGCTGCTCAGCGAGAAAAAGTTTGAAACTGTTAAAATAAACTCTAAACTGAATAGAATGTCTACAAATTAAACAAAAATCTAAATACAATTCTAGAATAGAAGTCGAAAATAGCCCCTGTTTAAATAAGAACAATACACTATAAACACAATAAATGAAATACACTATAAAAACGTAAACACACTTAATACGTAATGTTATAAAAAGAGAAACAGAAGTTTATGTTCTTTAAAGAACAATAATGAAGTAAAGTATTTTGAAACGAATAAGCCGCATCAATCAAAACCCAACTGCTAACACAACAAAGTGAAAGGTTGGGCTGAGTTGTAAGAAAAAAATGACGTTTTTAAAAAATTAATAAATGCATTTCAAGCAAATTAAAATTTAAAATGAAAAGTAATTTATTTCGAAAATAATTTTTTATTCCAATAAAATGGATGAATAATTTATTCCAATAAAATGGATGGTTTGTTTTAGTTTAATGACGTTAACACTAATAATTAAATTTTAAGATGAAAAATAATGTATTCCAAAAACAAAGACATTCATTATTTAAGTTGGTATATATTAAAAGCTTTTTTGTTTTTAATAAAAACACGAAACAAAATTATAAACACCCATAATACCAGTAGTCCACTGTTAATATAGTGACACCTATATATGAAGAGATTACGTAACCCACTTCAAAATAAAATAGGGCATCCATCTTTTTTTTCCCTAGAGTAAAAATCATGATTTTTAAATCTTATAAATTTATATTGAGTGTTGCATCCGTTCTAAAACCGCTTTATTTTTGCGTATTTTCTGTGCATCTATATTCTGCGCTAACGCAATTGCAGTAGTTTTTGAGTTTTAATGTTCATCAAAATTTGATTATTTCTACAACGAAGCCTAATTTTAGTGGATGCAGAATGTAAAAAAGTGATTGTAAGATGAGTTGTATAAGAATTGCTGATTTTTTTTTCACGTAAAATTATTTAACTCTCCAGAGTAATGGAGGAATAAAAGTCTGGAATAAAAGTGTATGAATGAAATATTCACTGCTTTTACATAAAGTGCCAGACGATTTATATTTCGATGACGTCATTTGAATAAAGTTCATTTTTTTTCGATGAAGTTTTAAGTTTTCAAGTAAAGTAAATTATTGCAGTTCTGTGATAATTAAAAAAATATCACCGCTGAATGTATCGCATTTTAGAGATGTTTAAATAAAATTATCTTTCAGTTGGAAAATTGTTCATAATCAATGCTTTATGCATGATTGATCTTTCTTGTTAAAGTTTGCACTGCTTATACTATCTTGAAAACTAAAAGCGTATTAACTAAAAACATTGGCTATGAACAGTAAGGAAGTCATTTGTAGCCGAGTCTTTTGAACCAATTTCACAATTCGAATAGGGTTCTTAGTTTTTGAAGCACAATTGTTAAATTACGATATTTTAAATTATTTTGAAAATACTATTATCTAATTGATTGAAAATACTAATATCGATACAGTTAGTTATATGAGCTAAAAGCGAGTCATTTATAGTTCCCTTCAGGCCTGCCTATTGGGGGCGGACAGTACTTAGAGTGTAAGGGGCCCCAAAAGCTAAATAATTTTATTTATTTTATAAGTCATTTGTTTGTTTGTTTGTTTATTTTTTTAGAGCGAGGAGAAAACAGGGTCACACCTCAAGGGACATTATCTACTCAATTTTATGAAATTCGGTCCATTAGTTTTTGAGTTAGAGTGAATATATACATTGCGCAGACAGATAGACACACACACACACACACACAGTCGTCACTCTAAACATAGTTTTTTTTTGTGTTATAGGGGTTCCGAAACGTGTAGATCCGTCGCAAACTCAATTTGCGATTTTCGACATGATTCCAATAATTTCCCTATACATTATCATGTATTGCAGGGAAAGTAAAAAAGCTATATTTAGTTCTAGATTTTTCAATAACAAAGCCGGATATAAAGTTTCCTGAAAATTCATTATAGCAGCTACCGTGTACTAAAAAAATAGAGCACAGATAGCCGGTTAAAACCTGATATCGAAAATTTTCTTGAAATTTTATATATTCTACACCTCTATATTATATTGTACAGTATGAGAAAGTAGGAATGCATTCTTGAAGCATCGGTTATATTCATTGTGAATGCAACCTTCATTTGATTCTCTGGCATTGCAAAAAGCCCTGACGGTGCTCTCACTTTTAACATAGCGGGACAAAGACTTCAAGGAGAAGGGAAAGAATCTTTAGAGCTCCGCTCTTCCGCAAGACTTGCGGATGGAAGTAAATCATATGGATTGCGAGGTTAAAATCGGGGTCGCACCAACAATTATATTTAGCAGCTTTAAATTTCATTGAGCGGTCGTCCGGGATTCTTGCACTGTTTTTCGCTGCGGAATGAGAAAATTATATATATATATATTTTTTGAAGAAAAGATAAATCGGATTATAAACTGACATTAACAAAAGCCCCTTTAATCTGGTGTCTTGTGAAATATGTAATATCATACATATGTGTTGTTCTTTGGATCAATGATTCAAATTTCTTTTGGAACTAGAAATAAAAAATCTGATGTGGGCAGCACGACTTTCCTTATAAAATGCAATGAATTTAGTACTTTTACAGTAAAAAAAAAAAAAAAAGGGTCATTCTTATAGTAGATGCTTATATTCTTTCCAAGATATTGAATTTTCGTCAACGAGTTATTATTTTCATTGATTTAGCGTCATTTTTATCCATCTGGCGAGATTTTCGTTAATTTAGCAGCATTTGAAAAGATTCGCCAAGTTGGCGATATTCCGCCAAATTCGTCGCCGAAATCTCTCCAAGGGTTATGGACGAAGAAATAAGTTATTCTTATAGCAGATAAATGACTATTGGCGTTCAAATACAAAAGTATTACTCAAAGTACTTTTCTCATGAGTGGAACGAGCTAGATCCACGAGAATGATGTCACCTAATTTATTGCATGATATTACATATAAAAAGTGAACATGTTTCTCAACAGTTAATATACTTTTTTTAATTTATGGGATTTTTTGATAAATTTATTCGAAAAATGTGCAATATCTCGAACGGTTCATGCTAGCATTCTAACTTGTCAATCGTTTTCTAAGGAAAAATGACATAAGAAATGTCTATTTGCGTAACTATGTTATAGGTTTTCATTTTTTGATGATTTTTTCAAAATTTCACTCGAGAATATAGGGGGTTCTAAACAGTCGATTGCGTTTAAAAACAATAGGCTTCCAGTATTCACGGATTGTAATTTTTGTACCGAATTTTATTCGAATCGTTCCATTCATTTGTGAGCTATCGTCTTCACAGGCTCACTGTCTCCCACATACACACACAGACATCATCTCAAAAATGTTCGATTCGTAATCAGGGATGTTTGAAACATGCTTTTCCGTCGAAAACTTGAATTCGAATTTTCGACCCCGTCACTATACTTTTCTTATACATTATACTATGTATATAAGAAAATTAATAGGTTGGTATCATTTTTATTTTCTTATACTATAGAAGATGGTAGGGAGAAAGTATTGTTTTCACAAAAATTTTCGATGTCGAGGATGCGAGTATAGGATTTTGAACCTTCTGAACACGTTTGGACCGTTGTTGCCGTCGATTTCTCGTGTACCCGATAGCTGCGACCCATGTGAATGGATTTTCACGAAACTTGAGATCCGACTTTGTTATCCAAAAATCTTGAACTAAATAGAATTTTATTTTAAATTCGAGTGAAAACTTCGGAATATTATATTTTCTTAACATGGTAGCTAGGACAAAATTGGAAGTATTTATGCACAAAAAGGATTATCCATGGCTCAATGATCATGGAACTTAACATTTTTTAATCATTGCAGTGAAAAATAGTCGCGATACAATTTTCGTGTTCGAGACGTCATTAACCACCTCTGGAGGAGGTGGTACACGGCAGCGTAGGACGAAATTGAGCATAATCGGGCATTAAAGGAGTTATTTATGACTCAATGATCACGAGACCTTATTGTTTCTATCGTTGTTGAAAATAGCCGCAATACAACATTTTTTGTTCGTGACGTACATTGCCAAATATGGCATCCATCGAATTTTTTTTTTCCAAGTCTATTAAAGTGAAGTGTAACAAGCTATAATTGGAATCATTTGGACCCACGATACCGATTTTTAAAAAAAATTCTTGAAAATTTGAAAAAAAAAAAAAAACTACTTAGAAAGGGAATTCTGTATGAGAAAGTCGAGTTGAGCAATACTCCAGCTAATTATTCTGATAAAAACTAGCAGTTGAACATTCCATTTCTGAGAACTCGAGCTCTGATGGCTTAGTAATAGTGACCATTTTAGTAAAATAAAAAATTAAAATTGTGATTGTCCCAAATTTCCTGTACTATGACCCAATTTCGGCTACCTGGTGCCGAGAATGCGTGCAAGCCTACCCTATATATTCGCAGAAGTGCTTCATTAGAACAGAATCCGTATCGTAACATGTTAAAGATGTACAACGAGTTATCTACAGAATATACAGAATCCAATAAATAGCGAATAACCACTTTCATCCCTCGTATCTCTGTTGACCATCATAGGGAGCGAAGAAGGAAGTGCGATAGGGATCCGTTACATTTGGCGATCTGTGTGTGGGGATATCGTCCATCCGTGCGGAGTTGTTCGAGCAGGAATACTAATTATTATCGCTGCAACTGGTGAAGTCGCTGATGCGCGAAACAGAGACTAACTGGGTTCAAGGGTTGTTTACCCTGTTGCTCCATCCTTCCATCATCCCTTTCCGTGCGACAACCGTCTAAACTGTTGCGGAAATAAGTTGCGGGGCGGCGATTTTACTGTAACACTAGCCGCCTTCGGCGACTAGCCTGTTCGCTACCCTTGAAAATTCTGACCGTGGCAAACTCGCTGGCTCCATAACCCCGTTGAGTTAACAAAGTTTGTTTTAGTTTAATGACGTTAAAACTAATAATGATATTTTAAGATTAAACATAATGTTCTGGGGGGGGGGGGTTCTTGAAAATTGATTTGTAAAGTGAATTTATTCTAATATTTGTGAACTGTGAGATTCTGAGGATTCCTGTACCTGTAACCCTAGGAAAGGGATCTCTTTGATGTGTACTCACAGCCGGGATCAGCTGCCCCTATGTTTTTTTATAGAGGTATGCTCCTCTATTTTTTGTTTTACTTAAATGAAATTGCATCCGTTTGTTTGCATTTTTAGTATTGCATCGCAAATGACATGAAAGTATTTTTGAGACTGATGATGTTGAATGTGAATTTAGTATTTAAGAAATAGAGATGCTGCTTTAACGATGCTGCTCAGCGAAAAAACGTTTTTTTTTTAAAGATTGTCCCCACCACCACCCGATGCATAAATGCACCGCGACAATCTCCATAAATTTCTTTTTATTTATTTATTTATTTATTTCTTCAGTGTTTAAGTTTTTTAATTGTGGTCTCAACCACCACCCGATGTATACAATACATCACCACAATTCAATCCACCATAATTCAATCATTTAAAAACTGAATAGAATGTTTACAAATTAAACAAAAATCTAAATACAATTCTAGAAGTCGAAAATAGCCCCTGTTTAAATAAGAACAATGCACTATAAGCACAATAAATGAAATACACTATAAACACGTAAATACACTCAATACGTAATGTTATAGAAAGAGAAGTTTATGTTCTTTAAAGAACAATGATGGAGTAAAGTATTTTGAAACGAATAAGCCGCTTCAATCGAAATCCAACTGCTAACACAACAAAGTGAAAGGTTGGGTTGAGTTGTAAGAAAAAATGACGTTTTTAAAAAAATAATAAATGCATTTCAAGCAAATTGAAATTTAAAATGAAAAGTAATTTATTTCGAAAATAATTTTTTATTCCAATAAAATGGATGAATAATTTATTCCAATAAAATGGATGGTTTAGTTTAATGATGTTAACACTAATAATTAAATTTTAAAATGAAAAATAATGTATTCCAAAAACAAAAATGTGATGTGTGCAGCACATGACTTTCCCTGCAGACTTATATCCACGTTCTCTTTATTTTAATTAAATTTAAATCACTTTTAAATCAATTTTCGTTCTCATTTGGCAACTGGACTTATTTTCAAAGGTGCCTTAGAGAAAATACGAAAAAACTAAAATATCTCAACAGATAGTCCTAGCGTAATGGGGTTGGTCTTATTCTTTTCTTCGTTAAAAATTACGTATAAAACAATCATTTAATTCTTTTTTTTTAATTCATTTAACGTAGCAACAACAGATCGAAATCCAGTTATAGTAGCCACACAAGCCTTGTTCGGGATTCGAACCCGAGCCCTCTAGACAGCAGCCGAACACTCTATCCACTACACCACCTGGGCGGCATCTAATGGGTATATTTGAGCATACGTAGTTTTTAATTTTTGATTTTGGCGATTTTTGCGGGCCATTTTGCAAAAAAAGACAGGTTATTTTTATTCCGAATCGTACCAAAATCTAATCAACACCAGGGTAACCCACAAGTGACTTACCTACCAAATTTTATGAAATTCGGTCCATTAGTTTTTTAGTTAGAGTGGATACAATATCTGCACAGACAGATACACACACAGACGTCACGCTAAAAATAGTTTTTTCGTATTCTAGAGGTCTCAAAACGTGTAGATCCGTCGAAAATTCGAGTTGCGATTTTCGGCATGATTCCAATACTTTCCCTATACATTACCATGTATTGCAGGGAAAGTAAAAAGTGCATGAACACGATGTCATATTTTTACTTTATTATGTAATACTAGAAGGTATACCAGCCATATGACGGAATTAAAAATTTGCAAAGCATTGCCTCCCATCTATCGTTATTTTTATCAATTTGGTGACATTTTTATCAATTTAGCGACATTTCCGTCAATTTAGCAGCATTTAAAAAATATCGCCAAGTTGGCAATATGCCGCAAAAATTCATCGCCAGAATTTCGACAAGCGTTTCAGACGGAGAAATAGGTTATTCTTATAGTAAATTCTTATATTTTTCCAAGATATTGAATTTTCATCAGTTAGTTGTCATTTTTATCAATTTGGTGACATTTTTATCAATTTGGCGACATTTAAAATATCTCCCCAAGTTGTAGATATTCCGTCAAATTTCGACACCAAAATTTCGCCAAGCGTTACCTAGAGACAGATAGATCAAAGTGTTTATATTATAAATACGAAAGTATTGTTTTCACGAAAATTTGAGATTTGGATGCCAATATATGTTTCAGCCAATATATGTTTTTTTTGCGTTCTCTTTATTTCTTCAATAATTCATTAAATTGAGTTTAATGGCACAAAATAACACCCATAATTATTTAAAACGACACTGAATTTCCACTTTTAATTCAATTTTCGTTTTCATTGGGTAACTGGTCTTATTTTTAAAGGTGGCATAGCGAAAAAACTAAAATATCTCGAGAACGGCTACTTCTAGTGTAATGGGGCTGGTCTTATTCTTTTTATTCTAAAAATTTACGTATAAAACAAGCATTTGATCGATATATTTGAGCATGCGTAGTATTTTATTTTCGAGTTTGACGATTTTGCTGGCCATTTCGCTAAAAAAGGCCGGTTCTCTTATTTTGAATTATATCAAAAACTAATCAGCACCAGGGTCACCCACAAGTGACTTATCAAAAATTTATGAAATTTTGTCCATTAGTTTTTGAGTTAGAGTGGATACATACATTGCACAGACAGACTCACATACACAGACGTTACGCTAAAAATAGGTTTTTCGTGTTCTAGAGGTCCCAAAACATGTAGATCCGTCGAAAACTTGAGTTGTGACTTTTGGTATGATTCTAATACTTTCCCTATACATTACCATGTTTTGCAGGGAAAGTGAAAATAATAACTCCGAGGTGCATTTGTGTACGTCAAAAAGTACCTGTGTTCCAGATTTCATGATTGTACGACGATTAGATTTTGCGTTACAGACTGCACAGACAGCCATCTTCTTTTATTATGTTAGATATAATATATTATACCCCCAGAACCCACCTATATCGTGCTTCCATTGTAGAGAACAGGACAGTCTTCGCGCTTATGACCTCGTCGGGAGGGAATGGCCATTGAAAGAGAAAAGTTCGCTGCGAGAACCTGCACATTTTGAAAATTTTCGCGTGTTTTTAAAAATGTGTCTCGCGACCGAAGCTGACCGTCGTTCTCGATCCGTGTCAGCTGACCTTTTCCTGGACTATTCTTAGCGGCCCTCTCCCGATTTTAACTCCCAGCGAAGCGTGCAGTTACGAAATGCTAATTAAACGTTTTTCCTTGTCGTAAGTCATCCATGGTGTGATTTTACCCGTTTTATGGTTCAGCTCCCCGGCGTGTTGACGGGAGTCTTGTCGTGGCCGTTACTCCTTTCTTCTTAATAATGTAACTCTTTTCTACTTTTCTTACGTTACAAAGTCCTTAACTTTTTGCTTACGAACGAAGAACCTCTCAAAAATACAGGTATTTGACATACCCTATTCCAAACAGTTCGACCGTCCATTGCAGATATTGGCGTCCTCGCCCACAGAAACAGTGTATGTCAAATACCTGTCTTTTTTGAGAGGTTCTTCGTTTGGGATGGACGCTGTCCCACCCGTAAGCAAAAACTTAAGCCCATCCCCCAATAACCTTGTGAAGATAGGTCCACGAATGTGCATGCCAAGTCTATCTATCGTACAGTGACTGCCCGATCGAATAAAAAGGATTGTAGCGAATAATTTAAAATAGGATCACGAAATCCGCAACAAAACGAGATAGACGAAAAAAGCCAATTGCAAAGTGGTAGAGTGATGATTGCAAAATGAATAATGAATTGCAAAGTGTCTAATGAATAAGAATGGTACAGTAGCAGAGGTCCAGCTACTGATCACCATTGCTGTGCTTTGCGAAAAAAAAATTCAACTGGGTGACTGAACAAAAGATGTGGCGAAAATGAAAGCGATTAAGAATTCTGCCAATGGCAAAATCAAAAATCGTGGTATGCTTAATCGTAAATGTATACTACTATAGTATTTGTCTTTCTCGAAACAATGAGCTTTACAATTTGAGAATTGAAATATAAACAAATCTAGAATCCATTTTTCGTAGCTTCCCCCCTTCCCCAAATTTCCCCCTAAAAATGTTAAAAATTCGATGTCATAGGTTCAAATGGTTACCATTATAGCGTGTTACCCTTCACTTTAAAGGACTTGAAAAAAAATCTTCCGATTGATACCATACTTGCCTTTGTACCCTCAGGGCAGTAATTTGCCCCCTGAGAGGGGGGGGGGGCTAATGACGCCACGAACAAAGAAATCGGGCTATTGTATCGCGGCTATTTTTTACAACGATTGAGGGCGCGGTAGCCCAGTGGTTAGCGTGCGGGAATTGCACTCGTTAGGCCCGGGTTAGATTCCCGCCACTGCCAAAACTGCCGCCGTGTTCACGCGGAGTACGATCACGTTAAACATGTGGGTCCGTAAGTCCTTCCGAGAGGTTGGTGGTAAGGGAAAGAGGTACGGTCCCTGTGGATGCCTCCTCCACTGGCTTCCGGTCTAAATAGGTCCTGGCCGTCCAAATAGTTACCTTACACCTTTCTGGTAGGTCGGACGGTCTGTGTCTTAACAACAATGATTGAAACTATAAAGTTTCGTGATCCTGGAGTCATGCATAAATCGTTTTATGCGTCATTGTCACATTTTGCCGTATGCTGCCATGTTAAAAAAAGAAATATAAAATCCATGTTGAAGTTTTCGCTCGAATTAAAAAAAATCTATCTTGTTCCAGATTTTTGGATAACAAAGCCGGATAAAGTGTCGGGAAAATCCATTCATATTTATGGCCGCTATCGTGTACACAAGAAATCGACCACAGATATACACACAGACGGCTATCATTCCAAAAATAGTCAAAACGTGTACAAGAGGGCCTATAACATATTTTAGCATTAAAATCTCGAATTTGAAAATTTTCGTGAAAACGACACTTTCTCTATACTACATGATATAATATGAGAAAGTAAAAAGAAGGCAAAGCTATTACCTCTAGTCAAGACAATGATTTATTAATAGGTTTGAGGTAAAATAAATGATCCACATTAAAATTTAATGACATTTTATTGCTATTTACACATCGCGAAGTACTATTACTTGTATTTGACAGAATTTCCCATGCATTAAATATAAATACTGACCAGACAGACTAGAAGACAGACGAACATCACTCCAAAAATAGTTCTAACATGTACAGGAGGTCCGAAAACATATATTGGCATCCCAATCTCGACTTCTAACATTTTTGTGAAAACAATACTTTCTTTATACGAGATAGTAAAAATTGGATCGCCGAGCCATGGACCCATTCACCCCGAAAATCATAATGCTAACGATGGTCATGGATTGAAAATATCTTACTGGATTTCTTTCGATTTGCTCAATTTATTGGAGGGCGCGCTCTACGTGAGAAAAGAAAAAATAAATGTCAATATCTCGAGGACAATCTAAGCGAACCTACGACAGAGCTATTTCCTATTTTGCAATTCTTCTAAGGAACGGCCTTAAGAAATGGCGCCATTTTGGAAGCTTTTATGGAGCTTTGTTAATTGTTTTTCTGTCCGAGGTGGCTGTAGAGGTCATACCTCAGAGAAATGGGCTCCGTATCCGCTTTGTTGGATATTTTTAATAGGAAACTTAAAAATATTGTAAAGAGATATGTAGAAGCGGATTATCATTCTGTATAAGAAAAATCCTTCTGTCTCTTATTTGGCGAAGATAAATTTGCAGATACTAACAGCCTCCTTCGACCTGTAGACCAGAAAATAGGCGCTCGCCACAGGTCTATAAAATAATATGGTGCAACTAGCCGGCTATCACTTTCGACCCCCCATTCTGTTTTAATCAGAAAACTGCCTAGAAGTTTACTAACACTTTACAACACTTACAACAAAGTTGAAAAGTGTTTATGACTTTGACTTTGTTCATTCTGTCTGTCTGTCTGTTCGTTAGCACGATAACTGCCGTAAAAATGACTTAATCAAAATGAAATTTTAGTATGTTGGTCAGACGGTCTGTAGAACCTATGGGAGTATAAATGAATAATATCACCCAATTAGTTTTGGATTGAACCCGGGTTGAAAAAATGAAATACATTGAACCTTATGGGGGACCTCATTTTTCAAACAGTTCTTAAACGAAGTTAAAATTCACAAATTGCTTTGAAAGTTTTAGTAAATATTCAAATTATCCCATAAAAATATAAAAAAATTTTCAGCAAAATATATTCTGTAGTTTTTAAAATAATAATGACACTCATATAATATGAGAGAAGATCACGTGATGCACTTCAAAATAAAATTGGGCATCCATCTTTATTTTTTCCCAGAGTAAAAATCGTGATTTTTAAAGTTGTTTTAAATTTATATTGAGTATTGCATCCGTCCTAAAAATGCTTTATTTTTGCTTATTTTCTAATCATTTATATTCTGCTCCAACGCAATTACAGTGTTTTTGAGTTTAAATGATCATTCAACTTTGATTATTTCTACAATGAAACCTCATTTTAATGGATGCAGAATGTAAGCAAGTGATTGTAAGATGAGTTGTATAAGAATGGCTGAATTTTTTTCCCCGAAATTATAACTCTGGAGTCTGGAATAAAAGTGTCTGAATGAAATAGTTACTGCTTTATACATAGAGAGCCAGACAATTTATATTTCGATGACGTCATTTGAATAAAGTTAATTTTTTCGATGAAGTTTTAAGTTTTTAAGTAAAATTAATTATTGTAATTCTGTGATAATTAAAATACCACCGCTGAATGTATCGCATTTTATAGATGTTTAAATAAAATTGCATTTCAGTTGGAAAGTGCTTCATAATCAATACTTTATGCATGATTGATCTTATTTTTCTTCTCAATTCTCATCCCTCATCTATAATAATAAAGGAAGATGCTTGTCTGTATGTTTGTTGTTCGTCTGTAACGGAAAATCTGTAAGACGTACGGCCATGAAATTGGGTACACAGGTACCAGAATCCGATAAGGTGCACCTCAGCCTTATTTTTTTTAAAATTCGAATTAGTTTATAGTTATTTTATGTTTTAGTTCGAATTACCGCTATTTTGGGCCATTTTCACACAAATTGATTCCTTAGCCTCCGTCTTGACACCATCGGAAATATCGGAAGAATTATTTTTCAAACAAACTTTAAACAGAACCCGTACTGTCAGTAGGCGGATTTTCGCGAATTAAAAAAAAAAAAAAAATTGACTGACAACCCCTTATTTATAATGTATCAGATGTTTGTCAAGAGTTTTCTTCTTAAAGCATGGATCTGGAACGTTGTAGAAAGGACAGGTTTTTCGATGCGACATCATCAGCCGAAACGGACGTCATCTGCTTAAGAGATTTATTCGGGTTGCGAGCTGGAATTAGCATCGAAAATATTATCAGGGTTTGCATGAATTTTCATTTAGTAAACGGGCTGTTGATTTTAATCGAAGAAGCTTATGTAGTGAACAGAGAGAGCTTACATAGTGTGTATCAAAAGAGCCTATTTAAAGCGTATTGCGTTCACATGTAGAGTGAAAGGTGTATTTGGGGACGAATCAAAGGAGTTTATAGCGTATCAAAAGAGCTTTTGCAGGGAGTATCGAAAGGGCTTTTGCAGGGAGTATCGAAAGGGCTTTTGCAGGGAGTATCGAAAGGGCTTTTGCAGGGAGTATCGAAAGAGCTTATGCACCCATGCATAGGGCAAAAGACGTATTTGCAATCATGTTAAGCAGGGTCGCCTATACAAATTATGGGTTCCCTTTCGAATATTTATCACGGGTCCCCAATTTCTATTTGTTTTTTCTCTTTTTTCTGAAATTTAATGTCTTTTCTTATCAAATGAATTTCCACCGGAGCCCGGGCTTTCCAACTTGAGTGGTCCCCCCCTCCCCCTCCCCTCCTATGGGTGGCCCTGTGTTAGAATTTTTCCCGACCGTCCATTTAGTTACTGTAAACCTTCTGGTGTATCGGACGTCCTGGGGTCTGTGGGTTAGGGCGTAGCGTCCGATATGCCCAGCGCTGGGACCAAGGCGCATTACGTACCCGAACAGCGGTCTAAGGTGTGATTAGGTGCAGCATGCGATCGTGTGTGTTTTGTAATTTAAGTCCGTCTTTCAAAAAACTTAAATGAATGGAATCCATTAATCCCTACTTTAACGTTTTCTGAAGGAGAATAAACTCGCTTTCCTCAAGGAGACATTTCGATTTTTTGAAACTTTATGGCGAGTTAGCCGACTAGCGCCCATTGCAAGTTTCTACCCCTTGTAGAAGCGGGTAAACATTTCCGGATATACGCATATGCATACACATTTTCTTTTATATATAGATTGAAGGAATACAGATAAGTACAGATAAGGAGTACAGATACAGTAAAGTACGGAGTAGTTCGATATCCTATATTTTGTGATGAAACAACAGAGTCCCGAAACGTGTTAAATTGTTCTTTAGACTGGCAATTAATTCCTTTTTCTTTGACCATGGGCACGTGACGTCACATGGACCATTTTACCCTTACGTTTCCAAAACAAAATACTCGTTTGCTGAGCAGTGTGGAGATTTTCATCATTTCTGTATTAAAGACGATTACTTTAGAAACTTACAATCGTTTAACCTCGCATTTTAGTAGGATATGTCTCAATTTATCTTCTTGGAGGGATATTTTTAATGAACCGGAAAATAAAATATTTACTTTCATTAAAATATAGACACGAGTTTTTTTTTTAAAGAAAAATCGTTGCGTATCTTTCCCTTCTCGTTCGCATATACATTGCAGAATTTGCTTGCAGAATTTGCTAGTCAATGTATACATCTTTAGAACTCTTATTAGTGACTACGGTAAAAATGAGTAGTACTGTAAATTCACTTAAAATCACTTAAAGTGCACTTTAGCAAATGAAATCTATACACATATATTGTTAGTCAAGTATTCTAAATAACTTATTTCCATTACAGAGATAAATTTCGATGTTTAATGTGTTTAATTTCAATTTTTATTGACCATCATCGTCCGTTTACCATGACACGTTATGGTAAAATTAATGCCCTTTTGCCCTTACGTTTCTGCGCATTCTACTACGTAGGTTGTTTATTTACGCTCATGCTCTATTGAAATCCGTGCCTGTTTTTAGAGAAGAGAATTGCATAAAACGTGCAGGCACGTCATTGCAAAGAGACTTCTTCCAGTCAGAGTGGACTCGATCTGGTTTCGGCCCCATTTTACGACATCAGACCCGGCGCATAAAATTCGCGCACGTTTTCTCCATTTCGTGAGAAAACTGTTCGAATTATTTAGAAATTTGCACAAGAATGTGCCAAGGCAGTATTGTTGTCCGGAGTTGCATCTGGAGCTGCTCTTGCGCCCGAATACAAATTGTTTCATTAAGGGATTGACCTAGCTTTGAATGGAGCGACTGCTGAAAAGGAGCTGTCGATGTCGCACTCATCTTATGAATCAATGGGGCTCGACTGTAGCTCCTATTTTCCAATTCCCTGCAATACATGGTAATGTATGAGGAAGGTATTGGAACCGCGTCGAAGATCACAACTCCGGTGTTTTACGAATCTACGTGCTTCGAACACACTGTAGAACGCGAAAAAACTATTTTCAGCGCTGCACCTGTGTATGTGTTTGTACATCTGCTTTTCTGTGCAGTGTACGCATGTATCCGCTCTAATTCAAAAACTAATTAACTAAATTTCATAAAACTTGATAGATAAGTCACTTGTGGGTGACCCTGGTGTGGATTAGATTTTGGTACGATTTGGAAAAAGAAACATGTATTTATTTATTTACTTTTTTTTTTCTTTTTATTTATTTATTTATTTATTTATTTTTTTTGCTAAATGGCCCTTTTAAAAATTGTATGCATTCACACTAGCTGAAAAACTAATTGACCAAATTTCACAAGATTGAGTAGATGAGCCACTTGTCAGTGACCCTGCTGCTGATTCCAGAATTTTCTTTCCCTCTCCTCCTCTCAAATCGTACCAACATCTGGTACGATTTGAGGGGATGGGAGGGGTTTACGAAGTGGCCCGCATAAGTTGTTAAACTTTAATATAAAAGACTATGTGCAGTTAAATGTATCAATTACATGTTTTATCTACATAATTTTCTGACGACAAAAAGAATAAGACCCACCCCATAACTCTAGTATTAACCGTTCTCGAGATATTTTAGTTTTGTGTTTCGCATTTTTGTAAAGTCGCCTTTGAAAAACGTCCAGGTGCCAAATGAAAACAAAAATTGAAATATAACTCAACTTCAGCTTAATTTTAAATAATTATGAGTGTTATTTTGCGCAATGAAACTCAATTTAATGATTTGTAAAAGAAAGTGAAAATAAATTTAAGTTTGTAGAGAAAGTCATGTGCTGCCCGCATCACATTTTTCAACTTCCTTCAATATGAATTCGATTTTGCTTTATATCTTTCTTTGTTTACACAATGAAGGGATAGAACACGCATTTTGTAACAATTGTTTTATCAAAATTTAATGTTAAACAAACTAAAGCTGAGATTTATTGCTTAAAAAAATCTGTGGGCAGCACACGACTTTCCTTATATAATGCAATGAATTTACTACTTTTACTGTAAAAAAAATATATATATATTTTTATAGTAGACATTTATATTCTTTCCAAGATATTGAACGTTAATGAGTCGTCGTTTTCATTGATTTAGCGTTATTTTTATCCATTTGGCGAGTTTTTCGTTAATCTAGCAACATTTTAAAAGTCGCCAAGTTGGCGATATTCCACCAAATTTGTCGCCAAAATCTCGCCAAGCGTTTTGGACGGAGAAATAAGTTATTCTTATAGCAGATAAATGACTATTGGCGTTCAAATACAAATGTATTACTCAAAGTATCTTTTTTCAAGAATGGAATGAGCTAGGATCCACGAGAATGTCACCAAATTTATCGCATGATATTACATATGAAAAGTGAACATGTTTCTCAATAGGAAATATTTTTTATTTTATGATTTTTTGATAATTTTTTTGAAAAATGTGCAATATCTCGAGAACGGTTCATATTACCGTTCTAAAATTTGTCAATCGTTTTCTAATGAAAAATTACATAAGAAATATCTATTTGTGTGACTTTATTAGAGATTTTGATTTTTTGACGATATTTTTAAAATTTCACTCGGAAAATTTAGGGAGGGGGGGGGGGGTTCTGAACATTCGATTGCGTATAAAAGCAATAGGCTTCCAGGGTTTACCGATTGTAATTTTTGTACCAAATTTCGTTCGAATCGGTCCATTCGTTCGTCAGTTATCGTCTCCACAGACTCACTGACACACACACACACACACACAGGCATCACTTCAAAAATGTTAGATTCGTGATCAGGGTTGCTGGAAACGTGCTGTCCCGTCGAAAACTCGAATTCGAATTTTCGACCCCGTCACAATACTTTCCTTATATATTATTGTATATAAGGAAAGTAAAAAGAAAATGTACATAATTTTTTACTTTCCTTATATACAATAATGTATAAGGAAAGCATTGTGATGGATTCGAATTCGAGTTTTCGACGGGTGAGCACGTTTCAAGCATCCCTGATCACGAATCGAACATTTTTGAGATGGTGTGTGTGTGTGTCAGTGAGTTTGTGGAGACGATAACTGACGAATGAATGGACCGATTCGAACGAAATTTGATATAAAAATCACTATCCATGAATACTAGAAGCTTATTATTTTTATACGCAATCGAATGTTCGGAACCCCCCTAAATTTTCGAGTGAAATTTTGAAAAAATCATTAAAAAATCAAAACCTTTAATAAAGTTACGCAAATAGACATTTCTAATGTAATTTTTCATTAGAAAACGATTTACATAAATTTTAGGACGCTAGCATGAACCGTTCTAGAGATATTGCACATTTTTTAAAAAATCATCAAAAAATCATGTAAAATAAAAAAAAAAGTATTACCTATTGTGAAACATATTCACTTTTCATATATAATATCATGCGATAAATTGGGTGACATCATTCTCGTGGATGTAGCTCGTTCCATTCATGAGAAAAGATACTTGGCGTTCAAATACAAAAGTATTACTCAAATAGTCATTTATCTGCTGTTAGAATAACTTATTTCTCCGTCCGTAACGCTTGGCGAGATTTTGGCGACGAATTTGGTGGAATGCCGCCAACTTGGCGACTTGTTTAAGTGTTGCTAAATTAACGAAAAACTCGCCAAATGGATAAAAATGACGTTAAATCAATGAAAATGACGACTCATTGGCGAAAATTCCATGTCTTGGAAAGAATATGTGTTTACTATAAGAATAACCTATTTTTTTTTTTTTTTACTGTAACAGTAGTAAATTCATTGCATTATATAGGGAAAGTCTTGTGTTGCCCACATCAGATTTTTTAAAAGAGTATTTATATTGTCTCATTTATGCATTATTTTTGTAAGCGTTTTGGCGTGTATAACGTCTAACATTGGCATATCTGTCAAAATTTGTAACGTTACGAAAAATGTAAACACTTTGGATGCTTATATCTTCAAGCCTAATAGATTAACAAGAAAGATCAATCATGCATAAAGCATTAATTATGGTGCACTTTCCCACTACAATTTTATATAAAGATCTCTAAAATGCGATACATTCAGCGGCGATATTTTTTTAATTATCACATAACTACAGTAATTTATACTTCAAAATTCATCGAAAAAAAATTAACTTTATTCAAATGACATCATTGAAATATAAATCGTCTGGCTCTCTATGTAAAAGCAATGAATATTTCATTCATACACATTTATTCCAGACTCCAGAGTTAAATTATTTTGCTTGAAAACGATTCAGCAATTCTTATACAACTCATCTTAGAATAACTTGTTTACATCCTGCGTCCATTCCCGACCGTCCAAACAGTTACCTTACACCTTTCTGGTAGGTCGGACGGTCTGGGTCTCAACAACATCCTGCGTCCATTGAAATTAGGCTTCGTTGTAGAAATAATCAAAGTTGGATGATCATTTAAACTCAAAAATGTGTCATTGCGTTGGCGCAGAATATAGAGGGCACAGAAAATACGCAAAAATAAAGCGGTTTTAGGACAGATGCAACACTCAATATAAATTTAAAAGAACTTTAAAATCACGATTTTTACTTTGGAAAAAAGATGGATCCCCTATTTTATTTTGAAGTGGTTCACGTGATCTCTTCATATTGTATGGGTGTCATTATTATTTTAATTTTTATTTAAAACTACTAAATAGAATTTTTTTTTTATATATTTTATGGGATAATTTGAATATTTACTAAAGTTTTCGAAGCAGTTTGTGAATGTTAACTTCGCTTAAATATATTTGAAATTCTCATATGTCCCACAGACCATCTGAACAACATACTAAAATTTCATTTTGATAAAGTCATTTTTACTCCAGTTATCGTGCGAACAGACAGAATGAACAAAGTTATAAACACTTTACAGCTATGTTGTAAAGTGTTAAAATATATAAAAACCATTTTTAAATTACATGGTTTAAGTGAAATGCACTCGAGTAAAATATGATTTCAGCTATCGCAACATTCTTGGTCCTGTGTGACTCAAAATCGTGGGACGCGCGTAAAAGGACTGTGTTTGGACATTACCAGGATTTTAAAGAACCGTAGAAGTGATAACACAGAAATGAATGAGAACGACACATTTTTAAATCAAAAGTATCAAAGAGAAATTTAAACGAATTGAATCTAATCATTCCTATGTTATCATTTCTATTGTTCCTTAAATTCTGTTTATGTCCAAATACGATTCTCTTATGGGCGCCCCACGATTTTATTTTGAGTCGCTTCGCAAATGTCTAAGATAGCGAAAAATTGTTACTTTCTAGTGTATTGTATTAAAACCGTGTAACTTCATTTTTTATTTATATATTTTATTTTATACTTTTTAGTCATTTGCGATTTTGTCATTAATTTTTCATTGGATATCTAATCAAACTTTTTTTATGATAAATTTACAGAGGTTCTTTATATATTAAAACATCCATTCATAGCTCGCCATGAATAATATCTCGCATTTAAAATTTTCTCTTTATATATATATATATATATATATATATATATATATATATATATATATATATATATATATATATATATATAAAGGCGAAGCTGGATATTAGACTCTTTAATTG
Organism: Amaurobius ferox; assembly: GCA_951213105.1. Classification (NCBI taxonomy): domain Eukaryota; kingdom Metazoa; phylum Arthropoda; class Arachnida; order Araneae; family Amaurobiidae; genus Amaurobius; species Amaurobius ferox. Next base: position 123,645,135 of record OX578152.1, read on the forward strand.
TCGTACAACAATGGCATTTTTACGGACCATTCTAGGTATTAATTTGGAGTGAAGGTCAGAATCCGGAGTGGATCAACTGAAATTTGATGAAATATTGTATTGTTACGCATGTACGTATGTGTGTAAAATTTCAAGAAAATCGGAACTGTAGAAATGGGCCAAAAATTGATTTTAAGATTTTAAAATCGCCATATATAAGGCAGAACTTGCTTTTAGCTTGTAAAATTGTGAGTCAGATTAACTCTTGTAAAAAATTTAATTCACTTTAGTTATATTTGTTCATCATTTTTTGCTACTTTTAACATTCGTAATTTTAATTTAATAATGGTAAAAAGAAATCTACTGCCCCGCTCATATTATATACCACACACATTTATACTGGAATCAACAATGCAATAAATATAAATTTTTGAATGGATGAACAGTTTTAACTTCCATTAAAGTTTTTGTACTATAATTATTACATTTTGTTTTTAAAACAGAGGTATGCAACATTTTTAAACACATGCACTTTTTAAATATAGGTATAGATTTTTAAGATAGGCCGCACACCTGTGACGTATAGCTAGACTTTGAAAACTCGCCTGAAAGAGAAGAAACAAAAAATAACGGGTGAATTTTGCGAGTCCCGTTTGACTTGCTTTTTAAATAGCGCGTCCGTTTAGTTATAAAAGTATTGATTGACGCTGCCATGGGGAGTAAACGATAGCTCTTTATAAGTATATAAATAATGCCATATGTTTTCATAAAGGTCGTCTAAGCAAAATTTGTTATAAAATGGATGATCCTACTCCATTTTATTCTATTTTCTCAATTTGTTCGAGGGTTATTGTGTCCACAGACAAACATGCATAATTAAAAATGTCTGATTCGCATTCGTGGGGGTTCAAAACGTGCCAATCCATCCAAACCAGACTACTTTCCTCTCGTGTATTGTATGTTTGGTAGGAAAGTAAGAACCGTCAATGGGCCCAATTCGAAAGTCTGCGTCTTTGTAGAAAGTTGTGTGTTGAAGGCCTCCTGTCTATATATAGTTTAGAATGGCCCCAAAAAAGGATCTGTATAATGGTGGTGTCCCGAGCCGGAAACCACCCTATTATTGTGCTCCGGAATCGGAGCGCGGACAAGTGGGGCAGCACGTTCGTGTTTTCCATACTTTCTCACGGTGGGTTATTAATTTTAACTTCCTGCAGCGCTTTTTAATTGGGCGGCCACGGGCCAGTCCCCGTACCGTCAGTTCGTTTCTCTCTGAGTTTACTAGAGTCAAGCTTATAAGCTACAGGGTATACAGTGATCTCTCGTTGAGACGGGCAGTCAAGGACCGACATTTATTGTACGTATTAGCAAGAGTCCATAAATCTGATATAAAATAATGATGAAATGGTAACGAAAGTTTTTTATCCTCAAGTTTATGTAACATACTAGGTACATTAAAAGATATAGCCTTAGAAAAAGAGTCAAAATATTTTAATATGCATAAATTATTAAATATATTGAAAAATATTAACATTCAACGCTTAAATAAATGTAGTTCTACATATTACTATTTTTAAAATGGAGTAATCTTTATCTATTTCGTCTGGGTAAATTTTTTTATGTCATTCTCAATGTTAGTCAATTGTAGTTGAAAAGTATGACTTTTGTTGGACTGCTGAAGGCTGGCATGCAGCAGGTATTTGAGTGGCCGGTTTGTTTGTTGGACTGCTGTATGACTTCTACTAATTGCAAAATTAAATAAGTTTCGTCTATCTTAATGAATGAATGAACGAACGTAACGATGTTTATAACATGCAACGCCCATAGACCTTAACCGGGGAAACCGTATTTGTACGTAATAGCCAGAAATCCATCTTAAAGGGAGTCCACTTTAGTTTGAAACTTCGCCATAAAAGTACATCTTGCTGTAAAGCTAATTTCACAGTGCAGAGGTATAGGAATAATTGTAAGCCTCTAATAAGTTGAGAGTCCATCCCAAGGAGTAAGAGAAAATGAGAGAACACTTCTATGGATGAAAAGTTTAAAATTAACGTAATACTTTGGGAATTATATCTAGGTGTCGCTGCGGCTGGTGTTGGTCAAGTCCACTCTGATTTCATTAGACTCTACAGGCAAACGAAGTGTTTACTATATGTATTTTTGATACTATTACTTTCTCATACTATATATAGTATAGAGAAAGTATTGTTTTAACGAAAATTTTCGGTTTTGAGATTTGGATGCCAGTATAGTTTTCACGTCTGTGTGTCTGTGTAATGTATGTATCCACTCTAACTCAAAAACTTATGGACCGAATTTCATAAAATTTGGTAGGTAAGTCACATGGGTATGACCCTGGTGCTGATTAGTTTTTGGTGCGATTCGTAAAAACAGAACCCGCCTTTTTTTTACGAAATGGCCCGTAAAAATTTCCTGTATCCACTCGAGCTAAAATACTAATTGACCAAATTTCACAAAATTCGATAGATAAGTAACTATAGGATACTCTGGTGCTGATCAGATTTTAGTATTATTCGGAAAAGAACAACCTGCCTTTTTTTACGAAATGGCCCTCAAAAATCGCAAAATCTAAGAGAAAGCTACTTACGTTCAAAAATATTAATTAAATGCTTGTTTTATACGTAATTTTTGATGAGGAAAATAATAACTCTTATTACTCTAGGGTTAACCATTCTCGAGATATTTGAGTTTTTGCATTTAGTTATGCCACTTTTAGAAAAATGTCTACCTAATAAAAACAGAAATTGAATTAAAAATGCAATTTTAGTGTTATTTTGTGCAATTAAACTCAATTTAATGAATTATTAAATAAATAAAAAAAAAAGGAATTTGAGTCTGCAGGGAAAGTCATGTGTTGCCCGCATCAGATTTTTTTTTCTGGTGTAAAAATCGTGAAATTTTTTAAATAATAACACCTATATATAATATGAAAAGATCACGTGATCCATTTCTGAGAAAAAATATGGATGCCATATTTTATTTTTAATAAAAATCATGTTTTTTATTCATTTAAATTTATATTGAGTGTTGCATCCGTCCTAAAACCGCTTTATTTTTGCTTATTATCTGTGTATCTAAATTCCGTGCCAACGCAATTACAATATTTTTTATTTTAAATGATCACTAAACTTTGATTATTCATACAACGAAGCCTAAATTTAATGCTGTAATATAAGATGCAGAATGTAAACAAATCAAACGATTGTAAGGATGTCATATGTACAAAAATTGCGGAATCACACAAAATTACTCTGGAGTCTGGGATATAAGTGAATTGAATGAAATATTCCTTGATTTTACATGGAAAAGCAGACGATTCATATTTCGATGACGCCATTTGAATAAAATTCTTTTACTGTAAATAAATTGTTTATTTTGACGAAGTTGATAAAGTAAGTCGACAAGTAAAATAAATTACTGTAGTACTGTGATCATTTTAAAAATATCAGCGTCAAATGTATCCCATTTTAGAGATGCTTCGTAAAAATTGCATTTCAGTTGAAAAGTGTTTCATAATCAATGCTTTATGCATGATTGATTTTTCTTGTTTACATTCGTGCGAAAAGTTTTATATTTCCTTGACATGGCAGTATAGGACAAAATGTGACATAATCATGCATAAAAGGGGTTTTTATGGCTGAGTGATCCCAAAACTTCAAAATTTCAATCACTTTAGTGAAAAATAGCCGTGATACAATTTTTGTATTCGTGACACGTCATTTGACCCCTAGAGGGGAGCTCTTTAATGTGAAGGGTAACATGTTAATCATTTGGACCAATGATACATATCTTTCAAATTTTGCCAAAAAATGTATGAGGAAGTCGAGTTGAACTAGTTAATTTTTAAATTAAAATTCTCTTATATTATGAGTAGAAGTAATCTATATTTTTTCCTAATTGTCGAACTTGTTTCTACAGGATATAGAAATAAATAGAACTGTAAAACTAATTTGAATATGTAATTGCATTCTATTGGTTTGAAATCTAATTTGCATTTCACTGATCATTTTTTCCCCCTGCAAAACCAACACTTTTAATAAATAAATATGTTAATTCAAGTAGTTTGAGTTTCTATTCAGCATTTTGATTCGAATAAATTTAAATAATATGTAATAGTCTATAAGAGAAGGCTTCAGTTTTCGATCATTTTACTTGTGTTAAAACGTTGTTTGTATAGCCGTTAAAGCGACAACTGTACCTTTTCTCTCCCTGCAATACATGGTAATGTACAGGGAAAGTATTGGAATCATACCGAAAATCGCAACTCGAGTTTTCGACGGATCTACACGCTTCGGGACCTCTAGAATACGAAAAAACTACTTGTAACATAACGTTTGTGTGTGTGTATCTATGAGTCTGTCTGTCTGTGCAATGTATGTATCCACTGTAATTTTAAAACTAATGGACCGAATTTCATAAAATTTAGTATGTAATACACTTGTGTGTGACGCTTGTGCTGAATAGTGTTTGGTACGATTCGGGATAAAAGAACCCGCCTTTTTTTTACGAAATGGCCCGCAAAAATCTCATGCATTCATTCTAGCTAAAAAACTAACTAATCGACCCAATTTCATAAAATTTGGTAGATAAGTCACTTGTGGGCTACCCTGCTGCTGATTAGATTTTGGTAAGATTTGGAAAAGAAAAAGTGCCTTTCTTTACGAAATAAGCAGCAAAAATTGCCAAAATGAAAAATAAGACTGCGTATGTTCAAATGTATCCATTTAATGCTTGTTTTATACGTAGTTTTTGACGAGAAAAAGAAATAGGATCAACTCTTACTCTAGGACTAGCCTTTCTCGAGATATGCGTTTTTTCGCATGTTTGTGACACCGCGTTTGAAAAAATGTCCAATCATTACCAAAGTGCAAATGCAGTGTTATTTTGTGCAATTAAACCCAATATAAAGAAATAAAGAAAAAAATGAATTTAAGACTGCAGTGAAAGTCATGTTCTGTTCACATCAGATTTTTTACTTTTCTGTAGATTTAGATGCTTTTCAAATATGAGACACGCTTACCTTATATGCTCCTACGTGTTTCGCATTCTGAGGAATTGAATTTTTTTATCCTTCCAACCCAAAAACTCTGAAGATGTTTTTCTATGTTTTGATGTTCTCGTTCTCGCTTCATTAATAATGCAAGATTTGCAAGATGAGTTAAAGTTATTGTAAAGACATGATTATTATTTATTTTTTATGTGAATAATATGGATAACATAGATAGGAAAAGAAACCGTTACTAAAAATGTGAATACATTAAACGCTTGTACCTTGTAACCAAATAGATAAAAATGGAAGCATTTTTTCTTGTTTGTCTGAAATAGGGCCCAGATCATGGTTATGGAAAAACTAGACATGAGACGGCATACAGTTTCAAAGGATCTTAGATCCGCTATTTACAAAGTTGCAAAAGATCCCTCCTTGCCACTCCGCGCATGCGAACCATACACCCTTTCAATATTACTATTTACTAGCAGTATACCCGTTCTTCGTACGGAGTATATGATATAAAGAAACATAAAATTCACAATCGGGTACAAATTTCTATAGTATACTAAATGATATTTTTAATCAAAATATTCTGTTAAAATATTTAACACAATGCTCCTAGAAGGAAGCTATACAAAATTATCTTCACGAGGAGATCTGAAGAATAAAACAAAATCAAATTAGGTTTAGCCGTTCTCCCGTGATGATGGGACGGACAGACAGACAGACAGATTTTCAATTTTATTTATACAGATTACAGGACTACCTACCAAAACACACATACTATACCATCCGCTAACATAACGCAATGAATCTACGCTCCCTTAGACCCCTTAACAAACGAATTTATCAAGTTTTATACCTCAAACTTTTTGTTTTGAGTTTTCAATGATAGGTCATACCATGGACGTATAATGGACTCACCCTCTCGAACTTCATGGGTCATACCATTCAGCTGAAACTAATCTACCTATCTATAAATTGATTTTGCATTCATTTCATGGTTTAAAACATGAAGTTTAAGATAAAAGAAGGAGCAAGTTTTTCCAAATCCAAGGTTTAAATAATCCAATTCTGACCTTTGTAAATTGGGAAGACTTCTCACTGTTAACTTTGCTATTCAACTGAATTATGGCGGTAAAGGGAGGATCTTATTCATGGAGGTAAAAGTAAGGAGTTAAAACTTCCCATTAAGAAAACGCCCCTATCGTTTGAGATAATCATTCAGGTGGTGCTGAGTCAGATAAGTAGCCCTGCATTGTATGCTTTTCTATGGTGAAAGTTCTAAAATATTTATTTAAACTGTCCATTTTGTAAAAATAAATGATGAGCGCAATGCAAAGTAGAACATAAACAGTAAAGAATATTCCTACGTATTTAAAAAAGACTCTAAAAAAAGACTAAATCAATGAAAATAACAACTAATTGACGAAAATTCAATATCTTGGAAAAAATATAAGTATCTACTATAAGAATAACCTATTTTGTTTTTACTGTAAAAATAGGAAATACATTGGATTATATAAGGAAAGACATGTGCTGCCCACATCAGATTTTTTACTTTCCTTATATACATAATGTATAAGGAAAGTATTGTGACGGGGTCGAAAATTCGAATTCGAGTTTTCGACGGAAGAGCACGTTTCAAGCATCCCTGATCACGAATCAAACATTTTTGAAGTGATGTCTGTGTGTGTGTGTGTGTGTGTGTGTGTGTGTGTGTGTGTCAGTGGAGACGATAACTGACGAACGAATGGACCGATTCGAACCAAATTTGGTACAAAAATCACAATTCGTAAACACTGGAAGCCTATTGTTTTTATACGCAATCGAATGTTCAGAACCCCCCTAAATTTTGAATGAAATTTTGAAAAAATCGTCAAAAAATCAAAACCGCTAATAAAGTTACGCAAATAGACATTTCTTATGTAATTTTTCATTAGAAAACGATTGGTATAAACTTTAGAACGCTAACATGAACCGTTCTCGAGATATTGTATATTTTTCAAAAAAATTATCAAAAAGTCATATAAAATGAAAAAAAAAAATTCCTATTGAGAAACATGTTCACTTTTATATGTAATACCATACGATAAATTGGGTGACATCATTCTCGTGGATCTAGCTCATTCAATTCAAGGAAAAAGATACTTTGAGTAATACGTTTGTAGTTGAACGCCAATAATCATTTGTCTGCTGTAAGAGTAACATATTTCTTCGTCCATAACGCTTGGCGAGATTTTGGCGACGAATTTGGCGGAATGTCGCCAACTTGACGACTTTTTGAAAAGTTGCCAAATTAACGAAAATCCCGCCAAATGGATAAAAATGACGCTAAATCAATGAAAATGACGACTCATTGTCGAAAACTCAATATCTTGGAAGGAATATTAGTATCTACTATAAGAAAAACCTAATTTTTTTACTGTAAAAGTAGTAAATTCATTACATTATATAAGGAAAGTCATGTGTTGCTCACATCAGATTTTTTAGTACTGGAACCTGGGTTTTCCAATGAGTGGGAAATCTGTAATATTAAATATAGCACGATTGTTACATCTCGAGTTAATTTATATAGTGCAAAGCAAGTTAGTAAAATAATTTGAGAGTTTGACGACTTGAAGTCTAAAGTCTGAGTGTCCGGATGAAATCGGTGTGAGGTGCTAGCTAGCTGTAAACCTATAGCGAGTCATTTGTTGCGCTTTGAAAGCCTGTCAACGAAACAAACGAGTGTGAAAACATGGAATCAGCTTATTTAATTTTATTGGCGTTTTATTTTACAAAATATTCATTCAAAACATAGTTCGGTACTTTCTGACCTGAAGCATCGCCGATTTTTCAGAATGAGCCTGAAAAGCTATAGAAGGCCCTGAACTCAATTTCCAAACATTGAACCCTTTTCTTGTAAACCATAGCATATTTTTGTACAAAATTAAAGTTTCGGATTTTGTTTGATTTCATTTGGAATTTCGCGAAACTTACGAAGAGAACCTATATGCTAGACTCTTTCAAAGAGAAAAGCAAACCGTCATTTTTAACACTTTCCAACATAGTTGAAAAGTGTTTATGACTTTGTTCATTCTGTCTGTCTGTCCTTTTGCACAACAACTGCCGTAAAAATTACTTTATCAAGATGAAATGTTAGCATGTTGTTCAGACGGTCTGTGGAACCTATGGGAATGTAAATGAATAATATCACCCAATTCGTTCTGGACTGAACCCGGGTTGAGACCCAGACCGTCCGACCTACCAGAAAGGTGTAAGGTAACTATGGACTGAACCCGGGTTGAAAAAGTGAAATATATTGAACCCTATTGGATCTCATTTTTCAAACATTTTTTAAGCGAAGTTAAAATTCGCATATTGCCTCGATAATTTTAGGAAATATTCAAATTATTCCATAAAATATATAAAAAATCACTTCAAAATAAAATAGGGCATCCATCTTTTTTTCCCAGTGTCAACATCGTGATTTTTAAAGTTCTTTTAAGTTTATTTTTTGTGTTGCACCCATCCTAAAACAGCTTTATTTTTTCGTGTTTTCTGTGCATTTATATTTTGCTCCAACGCAATAGCACTATTTTTGAGTTTAAATGATCATCCAACTTTGATTATTTCTACAACGAAGCGAAGCTTAATTTTAGTGGATGCAGAATGTAAATAAGTGATTGTAAGATGAGTTGTATAAGAATGGCTTTTTTTTCGCGTAAAATTATTTAACTCTGGAGTCTGGAATAAAAGTGCATGCATGAAATATTCAGTGCTTCTACATAGAGAGCCAGACGATTTATGTTTCGATGACGTCATTTGAATAAAGTTCATGTATTTCGATGACGTATTAAGTTTCCATGTAAAATAAATTACTGTAGTTCTGTGATAATTTAAAAAATATCACCGCTGTATGGATCTCATTTTAGAGCTGTTTAATTAAATTTAATTGCATTTGAGTTGGAAAGTGTTTCATAATTAATGCTTTACGCATGATTGATCTTTCTTGTTCCTTCTGAAACAGAGAAATTTTGAGTGTAATGTAGTAGTCACTCAATGTAAGAGCGGTGTTTGAAAAAGGTTGGTTTCACGACTGAGATTTCTCGTCTCCTAAACGTGCGATGGATCTGCAGCTGGAGTCGTTGTGCATAACCGCTCCTAATATTTGAAATTGAATACTTTTGGTGTGTAGGAAAAATGTAGTTTGCCTTGAAAGACATGCCGGCATCTTGAATCGTGGTGACTTTTTCTTTCTGAAGGTTACTCTTGCTCTCATCGGAGGTCTTGCTGGCTGCGGGCGCGCCTGCCCCTCATCTATCTTACATCCTCATTTATTTATTTATTCACCGTTTTTCGCTGTTTGTTGACCCTTTCCGCAGAAAGGAACGGGTGTCCTTCCTCGCCACTTTTAAACTTAGTGTTGGGTTATCGATTGATTCTTTTGAATGACGAGAAAGTTGCTCAGTGGTTGGTAAACGGCTGCGGGCTGGATCAAAGTCATCTGTGAACGACGCATGCTTATGAAAGTCGAAATTGGAAATCTTCGTTCAATTTTTTCATTGTTTTGGTTTACGTGTATTAAAATCAGTAAATATATATATATATATATCATATATAAATATATATATATATATATATATATATATATATCGCTTTAGTAACCAAGTTTTTAAAAATCTAATCGTTAGCGATTTGCTCCGCATCCAACGCCTGGATAGTAATAAGTGTACACTATCACATATTAATCGTCTCAAAAGTCTATGCTATATGTACAATTTTCACACCTTATTTGTAGATCGCAGTATAAGTACGATATTCAATAGTAGTGAAAACACCATAAAATAAACACCGCCCCGGCGGGCAAAAATAAAAATTGAACATTATTAAAAAAAACAGAGCAAGAATCCACTAGTAGCTCTATGCTCGCCAATATGTATCTTTACTTTTACGAAAGACAATCCACTCTGTTCACTCGTAACATTTCTATTTTTTGATACATTGATGATGTTTTTCTTTGTTTTCATACTGCACATGATTCTTTACCTACACTTAATATTTATCCATCCAATCTTGAGTTAATACCTAATGAATCCCACCCTTCCAAATCTGTAAATTACTTTGATATCACCATTGATATACAAAGTAACTCATTCGATACTACTATTTATGATTAATAGACATAAATTTAAATTTAATGTAAAATTCTTCCCTCATTATTCCTTCTCGCCTTAGTAACCAAGTTTTTAAAAATCTAATCGTTAGCTATTTGCTCCGCATCAAACGGCTGGATAGTAATAAGTGTACACTATCACACATTAATCGTCTCAAAAGTCTATGCTATATGTACAATTTTCCCACCTTATTTGTAGATCGCAGTATAAGTACAATATTCAATAGTAGTGAAAACACCATAAAATAAACACCGCCCTGGCGGGCAAAAATAAAAATTGAACATTATTAAAAAAAAACAGTAATTTCGATTACACTAAAAACGTGCTAAATTTTTACAAAAACCGCCTCGGCGGATGAAGAAAAAGTTTAAAGCACTCATAAAACCGTTAATGCGGATATCTAAAAAGCAAATAAAACAAAAACAGGCTATGGCTCCAAAAAACGGTGTTATCCATACTTTAAATGTTTTCGATAATAGTTGTCACTTCTCGGTTAGTTTCTGAACTCTTGGCTTTATCACACCGAAATTATGTACAACGACTTCCACTCTCTCTGGTCTGCTCCATTCCATCGCGGTTTTTCGCGTGGTAAGCATTCAAGCTGGATCACGTGGTAGACTCTCATGAAGAGTATTTACTCTGGCTTGTGATTTGCCCTTTTTTTTGCATATTTGTGCGCAATATTTTTCATGATTATGTGGTATTTTGTTTTTTAAATTGAATTTTGTCCTCTTGGGTCGTTTTTCTGTTAATCTCGTTTATTCCATTATTGGACACAGATTGCATAAACTTTTAACCACTTGTTTTTATGCAATCATAGAAACAACGGATTTTAGTATATCTGTCTAGAATGTGCCCCTGATGACATTTCTGGCAGATATAATATTCATTGATTTATTTTCGTTGTTCTGGCCTTTCCGTGCTCTACTTTTCCAGCCTTTCCTCGTTACTTTCTACTATTCATCATCATAACTCATCGTGCCTAGTGGTACATAAGGCCTTAACTTGCGTCGCCACCTTGGTCGATCCTGTGCCGCGGTCCTTGCTTCTGACCAGCTCGCCCATCCCATCAAATTTCTGTCCTCCTCCAAGTAAGCTTGGGTCGACCTCGAGGTCTTTTTCCTTCAGGCGCCCAAGTAAGTGCTACAGCAGGGATGTTATGCTGCGGTATTTTCAAGACATGTCCAGTCCATTTTAATCTACGTTTTTTGTTATCTCCATCTCAATTGCTTCCTGTTCAGTATTCTTGTTTGTAGAGTTCAGTGTTAGTAATAACATACGGCCAAAATACTCCCAAAATTTTCCTCTGACATTTAGTCTGCCAGGCATTTAACTTGTTGCATTGGCCCCTTGTTAATTTCCATGTTTCGGCTCCATATAGTAAAACTATTTTCACTAAGGAATTAAAAAAGTTGATTTTGGTTTTTAAATTAAGGTTAGTAGTTCTCCATATTTTATTCAGTTTTCTAAAACAATTCTGAGCTTTTGTAATTCTTACTTTGCTTTCTTCATCTGTTCCATCCTCCTTGTTCACCAGTACAGCAAGGTACGTGAAGCTATTTACATCTTCAATTGATTCATCATCTAATTTTACATTTTTAGAAGTTTTTTCATTAATTCTTAAGACTTTTGTGTTACTTTTATTGATTTGTAGACCAGTAGTTTTAGCAAACTTACTTTCTACTATTAAATGCATACTATTATATTGCCCGCGGTTTGATGCTGTGTTTACTGATTTGCACTCCTGCATTTTCGTTTTTATTATATATATATATATATATATATATATATATATATATATATATATATACACACACACACACAAGGTAGGATCAAAAAGTTCGGAGACTGTGCTGATATCTCCAACCCTGATTGGAGGAGAGGGGACTATTTCACCGTGGCGTAGAGGCACATGTGACGCGAGATGCGAAAAGGAAGAAGCAGGTCCGCAGTAAAGGGTTTTTCCATACAATGCGTGTCAGTGAACTGTAGTCATTCGCGTTCGTCGAAAAGGGAAATGGCGTTTGAAGAACAACGTGCGAATATCAAATTCTGCCAGCATTTGGGGAAATCGACAGAAACTTTGCACCTGCTGCAGAACGTGCAATGTCGGCGTCCATTTTCGATGAACGCGAACAACTACAGTTCACTGATACGTATTGTCTGGGAGAACACCTGCTTCTTCCTTTTTACATCTCGCGTCACATGTGCCTTTACGCCACGGTGAAATAGTTCCCTCTCCTTCAATTAGGGTTGGAGATATCAGCACAGTCTCCGAACGTTTTGATCCTGCCTTGTGTGTGTGTGTGTGTGTGTGTATGTATGTATGTGTGTATATATATATATATATATATATATATATATATATATAATAATACTAGTTTGAAATTTCCAATGATGGAACGGAGAGAAGTTGCAACTCAAAAATCCTAACTTTAAATATAACCTGCGTAATAAAAAGAAGTATAATAGCGAATAATCAACAAATATTATATACGAGTATATATATATATATTTTGCATGATGTATTACAGCTAATATTTCTATTAACTTATATGTAGAACAGGGAACACGAAGTTTAGTACCTGTTTTATGTATAACCGGCTCTTTCTCATACATATAATTGGATAACTCTAAAGTCGCCAAATAAACCCCATCCACAAATGTTAACATAAATGTAAAATTCATATATAGAGTTGGATGGGGAACGCAAATGAAATGGATTCGTAGTATCGCGTTAACGAGATTTGACTATTTAATTGCGCATGCTCTTTAAACGTAACGTTTCGCGACAAAACTAATCATTTATCCCATTCAATCTAAATTATAAAAATAGTGAGCCCAAGGAAAGTCCCATCCGATTTGGGTCCGCTCGTTAATGAAATGTGACGAGAATTTTCTGGTTGACCTCAGACCGTAATGGAAATACAAACGGACACGCTTACTGAATAATACACGCGATATTGTTAGAGCCATTTCCTGGATGAAAGCAAGGACGGCTTGGAAAACAAATTTCCTGGCTTTGTTTTCGCGATAGGGTTTCGGAAATCGGGAGTTGAATTAGGTGTCGAAAATGCGCCTGTGACACGTGTTTCTACCTAAAATGGACTGGAACAGTGGTTGGAAAAACTACTTTATTATTGTAGTGATCTACAACTACATTATGACACATGTAGTTAACTACAACTACTTTTTTTAAAAAGTAGAGACTACAAACTACTTTTAAAATGGAGTCACTACATAACTACTTTTATAAGACGAATTTTGCCACAGCTTCAATTCACACAAAAAGTTGAGGGTATGGGTATACTGCAGTCATTTAACATACTCATCCTGAATAATTTAAATTGACTGATCAACTTACCAATCATTACGCTTTCACCCTCTTCTGAAAACAATAAAATAAAAGTATAAACTTTAAAATCAAAGACAACCCAAAATAGGTTTAAAAGTCTTAATAAAATCTCCTTTCCTCTATGTACAAAAATGACACGGCCACAAAGCGCTTTCGGCATCACAATGCCCACTGATGATGGGCATTGTTATTGTTACTTGTGATATTTGCGGCGTTCAGAACAATAAAATTTTCGTGGGAAAAATTGTTTTAAAGTATATATATTTTTTTGTCGTTACTAGAATTATACGTACTTTTAAGTTATTCATGACTTTTAGCACTTTCAACAGAGTTGTATAATGTTTATGACTTTGTTCATTCTGTCTGTCTGTCCGTTCGCATGATAACTGCCGTAAAAATGGTAAAAATGACTTACTTTATAACAATAAAATTTTAGCACGTTGTTGAGATGGCCTGTGGGATATATGAAAATGAATAATAGTTTCGAAAATTGTAGGAAATATTCAAATTATCACGTAAAATGTGTAAAATAAATTTTAGCAAAATATGTTAGGTAGCCTTTTAAATAAAAATGGAGATAATGACAACCATATTACATGAAGAGACCACGTGGCTCATTTCAAAATAAAACATAGCACCCCCCCCCCCCCCGTGTAAAAATCATGATGTTTAAAGACCGTTTAGATTTATATTGAGTGTTGCATCCGTCCTAAAACCGCTTTATTTTTGTGTATTATATATGTATTTAAATTCTATGCCAACGCAATTACAATATTTTTGATTTTAAAATTATTCCTACAACGAAGCCTAATTTCTATAAACAAATTAAACTATTTTAAGATGAGTTGTATAAAAATTGTTGAATTTTTATCATGCAAAATTATTAGCTCTGGAGCCTGGAATATAAGTGATATGAATAAAATATTCATTGATTTTACAGAGAGAAGCAGACGATTTATAACATTGACTTTTTTGATGAAGTTTTAAGTTTCCAAGTATAATAAATTATTGTAGTATTCTGATGATTTAAAAAATGAGTGCTGGCATTTTAGAGAAAAGGAAAGGATTGAGGAACGCAATAAAAGTATTTTCTAACATGTTTTTATTTTGGAGTCCAAAATTTTAGTTTTGTCCACCCTAATTTTATTTTCCCCAAAACCAATATGTAGGGGCCCCTTTTACATATTTTGTTTAAAGGGCTAAAATACATAGTTACGTCGCTGATCATACCGAGTTCCATTTCGAAACAACCAATTTATTCAAACACAACCCGAGAGTCAAGGAAACTGCGAATCGCGTATGCAGGGTTTTGCAAAAATTGATTGCATTCAAAATTTAGAGATTACTATCAACCTTGAAATATGTAACCTTGAAATACGTTACAAAGTAAATTTGAATAGATGGTATGATAAGAATTAATGTGTATAACACTTTTAAAAATGAATATGCACCCATTTTTCAAACTAGTGTGTAAAATCCTTCCCCTCCCCCTTTTCATAACACCCTTCTAACCTTCCTGGAGACAGAGCAACTAAACTAACAAATTGGACCAAATGCAATAATTCAAAGTTTTCCACTGAGGTGTAAGTTTAAATTGCTTTTATTAATATACACGTGGGAGAAAACACACAGTCGTGGTTGAATGTTCTAATTCCAGAAAGTGTTTTTCTTATTTTTTCCCCTCCCATATTGGCTTTTAATCAAATTTTTTCCAGGGGGAGGGGGTGCTTTGGCCCCCTAACCCCTCCCCCCTCTCTAAATACGCCTATGAGCGTGTGATTTCGTCCAGAGGTAGATTTACATGATTGTGCAGGAAGGCCCCTATGGCGTGTTATCCTAATTTATGACCTCGTAACGTATAATTTCAGCTGACGATGTCCCAAAATTTTAGCATTTCTGATATTTTGAATTCGGTATTTTTGTTCTCATATCACTAGTAAATGAAAAGATTTAATATTCTTTTTAAAATAAATATAAATGATAGAAGTGGAGCGTTGAACCCCCTATTGCGGACATCAATTATACAATCCTCATGGGGTGGGGAGGGGGCATTTATTCTATTGCCCTGGGCTTCAAATGTGTATTGGGAATAACTTCAATGTTGGACCTCAATAACCTAGGGCCCTCAGAAACCTTAATCCAGCACTGCGTTTGGCAGCAGCATTTTTGATGGTAAAGATGGTTAACACTTTACAACAAAGTTGAAAAGTGTGTGTGACTTTGTTCATTCTGTCTGTCTGTCCGTTAGCACGATAACTGTCGTAAAAATGACTTAATCAAAATGAAGTTTTAGTATGTTGTTCAGACGGTCTGTAGGACCTATGGGAATATAAATGAATAATATCACCCAATTAGTTTTGGATTGAACCCGGATTGAAAAAACGAAATACATTGAACCTTATAGGACCTAATTTTTCAAACCTTTTTTAAGCGGATTTAAAAATCACAAATTGCTTCGAAAATTTTAGGTAATATTCAAATTATTCCATAAAATATATAAAAAAAAATGTCAGCAAAAGATATTCAGTAGGTTTTTAAATAAAAATTAAAATAATGACACCTCTTATAGGAAGCAGTCACGTGACCATGATATGAAAAGATCACGTGACCTACTTCAATATAAAATATGGCATCCATCTTGTCTCAAAATCGTGATTTTTAAAGTTCTTTTTAATTCATATTGAGTGTTGTATTCGTCCTAAAACCGCTTTATTTTTGCTTAAATTCTGTGTACCAACATACTGAAACAATGCAATTACAATATATTTGAGTTTAAATGATCATCCAAATTTGATTATTTCTACAACGAAGCCTATTTTTCACTTATGTAAAATGTAAACAGCAAAATATGTAGGATGAGTTGTATAAGAATTGCTGTATTTCTTTAACGCAAAAGTATTTAGCTCATGGAGTCTGCATAGCTGATATGAATGAAATATTCATTGATTTTAAAGAGAGAAGGACGATTTTTTTCGATGAAGTTTTAAGCATAGAGTTTAATTACTTGTAGCTCCATGATCTTAAGTTTTTAAATAAAATAAATTATTTTAGTGTTGTGATGAATGAAATGAATGGGAAAATTTTATGAATGAAATGCTGCTTTTATAGAGAGAGCCAGGTGTGTTATTTTTGACGCCATTTGAATGAATGTCAGTTGTTTTCGTGTTCAGTTTTCAAATATAATAAATGTCAGTTTTCAAATATAATAAATTATTGTAGTATTCTGATGATTTTAAAAATATTACCGAGGAATATATTGCATTTTAGAGATGTTTAAATAAAATTGCATTGAAGTTGGAAAGTGTTTCATAGTCAATGGTTTAAGCATGATTGATATTTCTTGTTAACCATAGATTCTTTCAACTTTAATTTTTACTGTTTTATTCCTGGGGGGCCCCGTAAGACGAAGTCGTTTTTAAACTGTTTCAGCAGTGTTTTGGAATTTTATTATATCTGTGAATGTAAAAAAATATTATTTAGCACAATTGAAATTGTTGAATTGTCTGCATTTCCATTTTGTTTTATCCGCACTTTACATTTCAGTTTCATTTGCTTAACACTCATGTTTGGAATAATATTTTTAAAATACTGATTCATTTTTTCTCTTTCAGGTAAGTACCCAATGTCCGTTTGCTTACAGTATAATATTTTAGGATTGGAAACAGTAACTGCAGGTATGAATCTATTCTGTGATGATGTTATTTTGAATATATGTTTGTAATGCGTTTTAAAACCCTAAATTGCTTATCTTTTTTTTTTTCTTTTTTCTCAATATTGTTACGAAACGTACCCTCTAGAATCGTGGGTGTAGACACAGGATACAAGAACGAGTCCAAGTTTCTGGATGACTTGCGTTTATTCACAAGCACAAAGTAAACAGGAACGGTATGCAAGCAATCCACTGAAATACTCCACTCATTTCACAGAGTAATTGATATTATTCACAGAATGTTGACGAAAATCATTTCACAAAGCAACCTATTCTCAAAACATTGACACAAATCACAGTCCAATGTAGCTCGTGTCATGTACATTCGTCAACTCCCAGGGGCGAGTCCTTTTTATAGTCTCTCCATAGAAACTTCTGAAAATCTGTATCTCAAAGAATACTCTTTCTATCGAGAAGTTTCTGGAACATTCTATAAGGCGCCATATTGACGATAAATCGCCAAATCTGACAACCCTTCTAACTGGGATATTTTAGAAAGCCTGGGCTCACGTCATGCTAACTTCATATACTGTATTTTCTTCGCTTGGCATTCGAGACAGACGAGAGAGGAGGCGTCAAACGGAACATTGCGCGTTTGCAACAACGTTCCACTCATTTCACAGAATAACTGATATTATTCACAAAACGTTGACGAAAGTCATTTCATAAGACAGCAGTTACTATTACCAAAACCACCTTGACAAAAGACATAACCCAATGTAGCTCGTGTCACGTAACGGAGTGATGAGTCCTTTTTATAGTCTCTAGAAATTTCTGGAAATCTCTCTGTAGAAATTTTGCAGAATTATCTAATATATCGTAGAATAATCGTTATTTGTCGATGTTTCGAGAACTCGCCAAATCTGGAAACCCTTCTTATGACCCGTAATTCTGGCAACCATAGGTGACGACAGGGAAAGAATGTTCGTGCCTATGTCTCCTGGGGAAAACACTTCGATGGTACCGTTTGGTCTGCGATAGTGACGAAAGACAAGACTGGGTACGCTAGTGAGAGAATATTACACGTTCACAACAATGCATATGTAAATGCATAGATTTATGTACACTGACAGCTTTTAATAGCAAGATTTTTTTTATCTTTATACATACCTGTACTTAAAATACTAGATTACCACTTCATACATTCCTTCCATATTTCTGGTATCTATTTGGAAGCGAAAATGTTTCACCGAATAAGAAGTCCGGTCAAGGTTTTGTCCCTATCTTTGAGTCTCCACAGGTCGAATTGGAATAAGTTTATTGAAATTAATTATCCACAGTCTTTTAATTTAGAAAAATCTTTTTAATCCGAATTCTTTCGGTCTTGCTGTTGTCTTTGCCGTTTGGCTTCTGATTACTGAAAGACGCCGCTTAATTTTTTTTTTTTTTTTTTAACACTTTACAACATAGTTGAAAAGTATTTATGACTCTGGTCATTCTGCTGTCCGTTCGCACGGTAACTGCCGTAAAAATAACTTTATCAAAATGAAATTTTAGTATGTTGTTGAGACAGTCTGTGGGACCTATTGGAATGTAAATGAATAATATCACGCAATTAGTTTTGGGTTGAAGAAATGAAATACATAGAATCCTATGGGACCTCATTTTTCAAACATGTTTTAAGCGAAGTTAAAATTTACAAATTGCTTTAAAAATTTTAGGAAATATTCAAATGATCCCATAAAATATATAAGAAAAATTTGATCAAAATAGGTTAGGTAGTTTTTTAAACGAAAATTAAAATAATGACACCCTTATTATATGAAGAGATCACGTGACATATTTCAAAATAAAATAGGGCATCGCATCTTTTTCCCCAGAATAAAAATCGTGATTTTTAAAGTTCTTTTAAATTTATATTGAGTGTTGCATCCGTCCTAAATTAGCTTTATGTTTACGTATTTTCTCTGTATCTATATTCTGCGCCAACGCAATTACTCTATTTTTGAGTTTAAATGATTATCCAACTTTATTTTTACAATGGAGTCTAATTTTAACGTATGCAGAATGTAAACACATCAAGCTGTCAGATGAGTTGTATAAGAATTGCTGAATATTTTTAACGCAAAATTATTTAGCTCTGGAGTCTAGAATATAGGTTATATGAATAAAATGTTCACTGATTTTACATAGAGAAGTAGACGATTTTATAGCGTTGCTTTTTCGATAAAGTTTTAAGCATGGAGTACGTTTATCTCCATGGTTTTAAGTTTTCAAGTAAAATAAATTATCGTAGTTCTGTAATAATTAAAAAGAATATCAACGCTAAATGTTGCACATTTTATAGATGTTTAAATAAAATTGCATTCGAGTTGGAAAGGATGATGAAATCAATGAATGCTTTATGCGTGATTGATCTTTCTTGTTTTCTTTTTAAATAAAGAGCAATTTGTTATCGCACCACCCCAAATGTTACATTCATTATCCGTATCACACTTCGTTTTGGGTCCCCAGATGAAATTTGAATAAAAGAAAGTATGTGCCAACTTTCCTTATTTATAATGAATAAATAAGCTATTTATTAAAAAGAAGTTGTATGCCAAGCTAAAATAGATAACGCCACAGTTTGAGTATGTACAGTTTCGTTAGAACTTTTGGCCTCCCTGTAAATACACGGTCAAGTAAAACAAATGGTGTTAATGGGTATTGACTTAATATGCTCATCAATTTGTAGAGAGAGTGTCTTTTAATAGCCAAGAAATTTAAAAATACTTTTAATAAAATATTTAAATTCCTTGATGGCTGAAATTTGCAACAGTAGCATTGCTGATACTGGCTTCGAAGAACTTCCTAAAATAAATTACAAAAATCTGATGCCACTCAATGAATTTAAAGATTTGACATACATAGAAAATTTTTAATTTAATAAAGTGATATTAAATAATGGACGTTTAATCGGTTTCACCAGTGACTCAACAAAAATTCGAATTTTCGACTCTGTCACAATACTTTCCTTATACATTATACTATGTATATAAGTAAAGTAATAAAGCTGTCACCAGCTTCGCAGGCAAAAGCAGCCTTCTTTTTCAGTACTAGCAAGCGCCCTCACTTCAAACAATTTTGGTATTTAGCTTAAATAACTGAACTTTGCTTGAATACAACTGCAAATCTAAATTTTTAACAAACTAATATGTTATAATTCTATGTTAACATTTTTCTGAAAATTCAGTTGTTTATCGACAGGGACACAAAACACACAAATGTTAAGTGCTTAGGACCTTAAAAGTTCTTTATCTGATGGTGGTAGAATGGACGCATACATATCCAAATTTAACTGAATTGAAACTGAATGCTTTGGTTCATTAAAATATACCATTGGTTCATTAAAAAAGGTGCATTGCAGAATGTCATCTATCTGAAGCGATTTTGCGTTCGAGGACCGTGCACCTCAATGAATGGCTGTTGGCCAATATTCACTTTATCACGGGGGGTTTCCTTATTGTCGTAACCTAACGACCCGGTGACACGATGCTCGCGTGCGGTTGCGTCTCTTCCTCGTCTTGGTCCACTCACTCGTTGTGTTAGCCGGCCAAGGATTTTTGCATACACTTAGGCCGGCCTTTTCCCCCATGGTCGCGGTCGCTGACCACGCTCTCTGCAAGCCTGCCTGCCCAGGCTTCTTGCTGAAAGACCACGACGTTTGACAACATGTGATCCAATTAGAACCGGAAGACTGTTGCAGCACAAGGTGGTGGCCACCCTTTTTATGCAATAAGGTGTCGGCGTTGTACAATTTTATCATTCAAATGAATGGCCATGTGCAACCGACCTCTCACCAGCCTGTCGGATAATCTTTTCCACTCTTGTCAATTGGGCATTCAAATGCGTTATGGATAGCATAGAGCTGTGCATGACTTTTATTCTATTTATGTATAGGTATAGGGAACAACACGTATATCATGTTTTTAAATTTTCCATCTGAACCCGCTGCAAAAATTTCGCAACCAGGAGTGAGTCATTTATTCATCAAACTACTTTTTTTATGTACACTATGCAGCGTTCGTTCTCTCTTGGGCATTATTTCAAATTTTAAATGACGCGGCATGGTTAAACAGATTGTGATAAATATAGACCTACTTTAACAAAGGTTTCATTCGTTCAAAAATAAAACTATGAAAACCCGCTCAGTAGATTCTCGGACCTCGCTGGAAACAAACAGATGGATTCAGGGTTCTTAATTCAGATTTGAACTGTCGAGTGGGTCAGACATTTTGGACAAACCTGCAGATCGTGACTTTCGTTTAAAGATTTTTTTTTTTTAAATCAGCCGAGTACATTCTGAGACTTGCTGAGGACAGAAATTTAACCAGAACTTAAATATATAGCTGTAATTATGAACCAAAGCAAGTAACAATAAGGGGGGGGGGGGGCTTTTTCTCTTGGGCGCTTTTGTAAGCTCTGCCCCCCCCCCCCTGCCATGTGGGCTTTTGCAGTATGGCAGTTCCGCCCCTGATGATTAAAACGTTCATGCTATTCAGCAGTGTTGCCAATTTTACTCTTTTCATGATAGATTTTGCTCCTTTTGCGATATTGAGCACCCCTATTCCAAGTGCAGTTCTCGGCTCGAATAAGATTTTTTCGAAAGTGCATTTAGTTTCTGGTTTTTATACAGGTGAATCTTTGAATAAGAAAATATAATACGCGGGATTCCGGGTTGAAACTTATTCATGTTTATTGTTTAGTACTTTATCTCGGCAAACCTAACTATGTTCGATTGCTTACATTGCTATTCATGGACTGAAGGGCTTAAGGCATTTATAGTGTCACTAGCAGCATACCCGTTCTTCGTACGGCGTATATAATGTAAAGAAACTTAAAAAATTCACAATCATGTGCAAATTCCTATAGTATACTAAATGACATTTTTAATCAAAATGTTCTCTTAAAATATTTAATACAATGCCCCTAAAAGGAAGTTTAAGAATTTCTATTCTCGCTATACAAAATTAACTTCACGGGCAGATCTGAAGAATAAAACATTCTGGCTCCTTTTATAAGCAAATTTACAAAGAAAAAAGAATTGAATCAATATATGCAAAATGCAAGCATTAAAATTGTATGGGACCCGTACTACATATATACGCGAATATTAGAAGATATAACCTGTATTAGTACATTACGTGTATAAATTAAAAATATTAATAAACCCGTAATTGACTCCAATATATGCCAGATTGAATGCACTAAAATTGTATGGGAATATATATATATATATATATATATATATATCCCCGTACTACTTATATTGTCGCAGATTAGAAAATATGCCAGTGTTTTAGAAGATTACCCGTATTACAATATGAGTCTCAAAAATCTTTGCCAAAATAAAACAGATGAAGTAATAAATTGAAAATATCAATAATCCTCGTAATCTTTGTACCAGACGGTCGTACTTGATTCCAATATATGCCAATATACAGGGTCTTTCAAAAGTTCGCATGAACTTTAAAAATTCATTAAAAATCGAAAAATCATCGCATTGAGGTACGGTTTGTACCATAAGTATTGCCAGGATGGAGGGGTTTTTTTGGCGTGAAAAAATTTTGTAGTTCAAAAATTCACCTATAGACGGCGCTTACCCGAATACATCTTCCGGAAGCATGCAAATGAGGCTATTATAAAAGAGCTGTAGTACTTTGTAGATTCTTCATTTGATTCATTAGTAAACGGTGCAAAGAAGTTTTTGCGAGAATGCCTTGTTAGTGAAGCTGTATTACGTGAGCGGAGAATCAGCTTCAGATGCTTTGCGAAAATTCTGATTTAGGAAAAATCTAAAGAAAGGAAAAGGTCCTATCACCTGTTCAGAGTTACTTAGGCTTGTCACACGATTTAACACGTTCAGTAAGTTATTTTAATTGTCTTTCCAATGCGTTCAGAGGCACCTGTAGGTGATTTTTTAAACTATAAAAATTTTTCACATAAAAAAAAAAAAAAAAAAAAAAAAAAAAAAACTCTCGTCCTAGCAATACTTATGGTACAAACCGTATGCGATGATTTTTCGAATTTTTATGAATTTTTGAAGTTTATACGGACTTTTGAAAGACCCAGTACTTATACTACTTATATTCTCCTAGATTAGAAGATATACCCGTGCATTTGTAGAAGATTACTCGTACAACGTACTATATATGAATTTCAACAATTTTTGTCATAATAAAACAATGGCATATTAACTTGAAAATATCAATAATTCCTGAATCAATAATCCCCCAAAATATCAATAATAATAATGTTTAAACCTGAAGACCGTAATTGATATTATCCAGTCAAAAATGCAATGCAATGTCAATGAAATTTATTTGATATGCATATCTTTATTATTCAAATCTGAAAAGATTTAATAAAAACCGTATGCCGCATAAACACTTTGGATTTACATCCGTTGCTAAACGACATGATATCATTTGCTTCAAATGAATTGATGGAAATCTTATCGTCTGAATAATTTTATCGCGAAGTGGGACTGTAGAACTGACAGTCCCAATTTGCGACAAATTGACGAAACATCATCGCAATACTATTCCCTAACAAAACACAATTAATTTCATTTATTTAGCGCAATTGTATGAATTATAAGATACTTTTATAGATTTACAAACATTTTTATCAATTTGGTGACATTTTATAAAAATTCGCTAAATGTGTTACTAAGTAGGAAGGATGGATTGGCCGACAAATGCTACCTAAACATCGTTTCAGTACTCTCTTCTAAAAAAACACATTTAATTTCTTTGATTTGCGTCGTTTTTATCAATTTGGCCACATTTCCGTCAATTTAGCAACGTTTAAGAAAAGTTGCAAAGTTAGCGAAATTCGTAGCTCTGAATTTGCAGATCTGAAGAATAAAACATCCTGATCCCGTTTGGATATACTAAATGAAAATACTAAAATTGTATTAGAAGATATACCCGTTTTATTCTTTCTGTTTCAACAATCTGCTAAATGAATTTATTGGGTAAACACAATATATGAGTTTATTAGCTAAACACGATATATGAGCTGCCGACGCGGTGGTTGAGCGGTCAAAGCAGGCGTTTCCTAGTGATCGCTCGGTTGCCGGGTTGTGGGTTCGAATCCCACCTGCAGGCATGGATGTTGTGATGTTGGACGTGGTGTATTTCGACCCCCACTGAGGCGCTGGGGCAACGTTATATGACGGCTAACAGGTTCATGGCTCTGGCCTTTGTTTGAGATATTGATTGTTCATGTTATATGTACGAGATATTTGTTCTGTTTGTATAATGTATGTCTTATTCTCTGCCATTAGAATATATATATATATATTTACAATTTTATATTTATATATATATATATATATATATATATATATATATATATATATATATATATATATATATATATATGAGCTTGAAAACTTTTTGCCAAAATAAATGAAAGTGATGCACGCAGTCCGCAATTAATATAATTAAAAGAAAAATCAAACCGTTAATTTGTAAGATGTATTTTTACATCCATTTATTTATTATTCAAATAGAAAAAATAATAATAAATATTAACAAACACAATTTAATTGCGTTGCTGAGTAACATGATATAAAATAGAATCTTCCTCATAAAATGCGAAATTATATAACCATTTTGATTTCTTTATGTTTTTCATTGTTGAGTTAATGCTTGTGAAAAATAAACCATGGAGATAATTTTCCATTTAAATTCATGTTTCAAACAATTCATGCTTTCAGATAATGACTAATTTGCGCAAAAATCCTCCAACAGACTCAGAAATAAAGTTTTATTGCACTTTGATGTTTTAAACAAACGATTTTCATCCTTTCCGTTTGCATAAACCATGGAGGTAGAGAGTAGAACTCCTAGGGAAAAGTTCCGTTTTTTATTAATATCTCGACAACCCTTGGTCTTAGAAACCCGACACTTGGACAAAATTTATGGGGTATATTTCAAGGCTACCCGCAAAAATTCCATTAAATTCGGTTCAGCCGTTCTTTCGTGATGATGAGACAAACGAAAGTTTCGTTTTTTACTAATATATCGAGACCCATTGGTCGTAGAAACTCAAATCATGGAATAAATTTGAGGTGGTGCTATTTCTAGGCTACCCACAAAATTTCATCAAATTCGGTTCAGCCGTTCTCCCGTGATGATGGGACAAACAGACAGAGACACAGACATATTTTCAATTTCATTTATATAGACTAGCAGCATACCCGTTTTTCGTACGGAGTATATAATATAAAGAAACTTACAATTCGCAATCATGTGCAAATTCTGCTAAAATATTAAATTTATTGCTCCTAAAGAGAAGTTTAAGAATATCTGTTCTCACTATGCGAAAATATCTTCACGGTCAGATCTGAAGAATAAAACATCCTGGCCCCTTTTGTAAGCAAATTTACAAAAAAAAAAAAAAAAAAAAAAAAAAAAAAAAAAAAAAAAAAAAAAAAAAAGGAATTGAATCAATATATGCAACCCCGTACTATTTATAATGTCGCAGATTAGAAAATATGTCAGTGTGTTAGTAGAAGATTACCCGTATTACAATATGAGTCTCAAAAATCTTTGCCAAAATAAAAGATCAATAAACCCTGTACTCTTTATACCAGAAGGTCGTAATTGATTCCAATATATGTCAATATATATCAAAACATATGCCAGTATACCTGTACTACTTATATTCTCGTAGATTAGAAGATATGCCCGTGTATTTGCAGAAGATTATTCGTACAACGTACAATATACGAGTTTAAACAATTTTTGTTATAATAAAACAATGACATAATAACTTGAAAATATCTAGGGTTGCACCGAATATTCGGTTGGTATTCGGTATACTGCCTATTCGGCAGTCAAACCGAATATTCGGTTCGGCCGAATACTTTAATATTCGGCCAAACCGAATAGTAAGAAAAATTTTAAACATTCGATAATTGGTAAAGCACATTTTTTTATACAATGAATGAAAGTTATAGTATCATAGTGCAAAATTAGTTCAAATTGTTACTTACCAATATTATCGTATTTAAAATAATTTTAATGTAAAAGTAAACAATCTGATATTAAATTCTGTTGTTTTTTCAATTTTTCTTAAATCTTATCACACCTTAACCTTACTAACTCGTTTAAATATGAAGCAGTAACCAGAAAATAAAACTCATAATATTACGTGTTGAAAAATATAACGGTTAATTTTTTATAAAATATGCAGCTAAAAACAAATCAATTATCATTT
This sequence comes from Amaurobius ferox, assembly GCA_951213105.1. Lineage (NCBI taxonomy): Eukaryota > Metazoa > Arthropoda > Arachnida > Araneae > Amaurobiidae > Amaurobius > Amaurobius ferox. The sequence continues at coordinate 123,671,555 of OX578152.1, forward strand.
CACCAATATTAGAAAAAGATGAAGGTGATTAATATATATAAAAAAAAAAATTTGAATATTCAATTTTGCAGTATTTTAATTTCGATTGAGATAGAGAAGATACTGAGGATGCCAGATGCCATAGGTGTTCCTTTGTATCCATTAAAATGTGTCAAGTAAGATAACCAAAGAATTTCTCTCTATGTGTGTAGTTAACCCTTCTAATTTCTTTCATGATTTCTAAAGAGATGATTACTTTGTTGAGTCTTTTGTCACAGGGTGTAACTGTTTAGTTATCTATCAGTATCTACTCTGTTGTAGTTTGTTGTAACAACAACTTAAAAAAGAATGGCTAGACATTCTGGCAATGTATCCTTTGCACTTTAAAAAGAAAAATGATTTGACTATGTTTGAATTTGACTGCTCAGTTTCAATTCTGATAAAATTATTTATTAATTACATTACAGAAGAGACTAAGATAGCAAAAATTCTCTTGAATAAATTGTAATTCTAATTTGTAATGATATTTTAAGCAACTTGGGTTTGTATTTGCATGTAAGGTAAATGCAAGATTCTCTATAACATAACATAACATGAAGCCATGATTATCACATATCAGAATCTAACTATCAATTATCAATTTATGCAGATAAACATGAAACAAATTAAGTACTATATTAATTTGCTTTTGAAATGATTTATTTCATGTTTTATTTATTTTAAATTAATAATTATACTTAATGTAAATGCAAACAAATTTAGGATGTTAAATGTAAATGCATTTAAAAAAGGCACAAAATAGAAACATTTTCTATTTTAAATTGGCATAAAATAGAAAAATTACCTTTAAAAAAATTTAACCGAATATTCGGTATTCGGCCGAATATTCGGTTAGAATTTTAACCGAATATTCGGTATTCGGTATTCGGCAAAATATGGTATTCGGTGCAACCCTAAAAATATCAATAATAATAACGTTTAAACCTGAAGACCGTAATTGATATTATCCAGTCAAAAATGCTATAAAGAAAATTAAAATCGTTATTTTCTAAAATATATTTTTATATGCATTTATTTATTATTCAAATCGAAAAAATAATTAAAATTAACAGATTTAGTTTAATTGCGTTTCTGAGCAACATGATATAAGATAGAATCTTCTTCATAAACTGCGAAATTAAATAACCATTTTGATTTCTTTATACTTTTCATTGTTCCGTAAAAGCTTGTGAAAATTAAACCATGGAGATAGATTTCCCATTTAAATCATGTTTCAAACAATTCATGTTTTTAGAAAGTGACTAATTAGCGCAAAAAAATCTCCCATCAAACTCAGAGATAAAGTTTTAATTCACTTTCAAACGATTTTCAAGCTTGTCGTTTGGATAAACCACGGAGTTAGAGAGTCTCCTAGGAAAAAGTTTCGTTTTTCATTAATATCTCGACAACCCCTGGTCTTAGATACTCGAAACTTGTGCTAAATTTATGAGGGGGGCTATTTCAAGGCTATCCACAAAATTTCATCAAATTCGGTTCAGCCGTTCTCCCGTGATGATGAGACAAACGAAAATTTCGTTTTTTACTAATATCTCGAGACCCACTGATCGTAGAAATTCCAAACATGTACTAAATTTTAAGTGGGACTATTTCCAGGCTACCCACAAAATTTCATCAAATTCTGTTCGGCCGTTCTCCCATGATGACAGGACAAACAGACAGACAGATTTTCAATTTTATTTATATAGATCGGTATGAGTAAGACATCGGAACTTTAAAAAGGGTTGATATCGGGGCACCTTTTTAGGTTTCACCCAGAACGATTTTGTACTCTCAGGCGCCCGATGCATCTTGCTGTGACTCTGCTATAATTTTAATACACGTATCTTTGAACAACTTCTTAGTGACAGTTCTTTCCCTCCCCGGTTTTCGTTAAGTAAAAATAAAGTTGTGCGGGGTTGTATGCTCCAAAATTAATACGGTTTATAAATATTATACTATACAGTAACAGATCATAAAGGAGTTATTTAACGCCCTTCTGCAGGACAGGACTGTTATGATACCGGGAGCAGTAGGTTTTGCTTCTATCCATGTATATTATTTGCATCCCTGTAGCCAGTAGATGCGATTCGAGCATATCCTTTCTCTGGGGAAAGATTGCTGCTCTCCAGGTACAGCGATCACAGGTTTCCGAACGGTCCCGGTGTGCCCTCTGAGAAAAATACCATTGGATATCATCGCGCGATGAGATGAGAGGCTACGTGATGGGATTGCATATGTAAGGTTGAGGTGGCAAGGCTGCCTCACGATTACTGGGAGCGCTCACATGATAAATTGGACAGAATGTTTTGAGGTTGTCGACGTGCTTTGATAGCGTGCATTTGGATGCTTTGGTTGTTGCTGTTTCTTGTGTAGGGCGTTAAGATGGAAGAAAATCAAGGGTCACTTTACATTTTTTAAATTTTCTCGCCAGACCTATTGCGAACGGCAAATTTTTTTTTTGCTGAATCCAAAATTGAATCGACGATTTGCTTCTTAAAAAATAAAAAAAATATTTTTTTTTATGATGATTTGTCAATTTTTAAAAATGATTTCTTAATATCGTCGAATAACTGCAGACGCGAATATAGATCTGTTAAAAGGTTATTTGAAAGTGAAAATTTGCGAATTTTTAATGTGGACATGAGCAGAAAGGATAATCGTCACAAGTTTTTTTTATTTTGTTAATACTCTTCTGTTTTATTGCAATTGAAGATGAAACAGTAGGTTGGTTTTAGGTACTTTCTCAATACCAGATATCCGAGAGTATCGAAATTTAATACATGGTGTTCGAGAGCATCTTAGTTTAATACAAATGCAAGCGTTTGTCGTGCTAATTGTTACATGTCGAAGAATTTGTGCCCTGGTGTGAGAGGTTGCGGACCGGTCAGCTCTACACACTGGTTTGGAAAGGGGGGGGGGAGATGAATGATTTTAGTGGAATATTTTACTGGGTGTCCACGCTTTTGAGAATAAGCTCCCAGAGTTAAGATTTCAATCTAAAAGAATCCAATATTTCGAGGACCCTCCAGTTAACACTCCTGTCGAAATAGGGCAATATCCTTCCTATTTTATCAGTAGATGTCTAAGCGCCAAGACGACATCAGCTGCAAAACTTTTCCGGTCATCCATTGTTTCTTTTCAAGTGAAACTCAGTTTGTATTTTGAGATCCTAGATATACGTTTCAGATCTATAATAGGTTAGTTTCAGAGAGCCTTGCTGCCCTAAATCCAAGTCAGCCGTGCAAGGAGCTTCAACTATACTGGGTGGGCCAAGGACGGTCCTAGTTTACACAGCGCTCCCTTGAAAAAGGCAAAACGGCGTCCTCATCTCCCCACCACAACCCCATTAAAAGACAATAAATTATAAAACGTAATAAGATTTTTTTTTTAATTACAAATACTTAATACGAGTACAATACATAAAAAAATTAAAACCTTGCATTTCGTGCTTTAATGCTTGCAAATGTTTAAATTCGAGATTGATTTTTGACAAAGAACGAAACAGTAAATTTTTTGGTGGAATAATAGTCAAGTTTGGCGCCTCTGCAGTATCATGCAAAAGGTCAATATAAATTTGGTGGCAAAGTATTTTCTCTGCACTTTGTTTTAAAATTGCTTGATATTATTTATTAAGCGAACTAATGGTTATAAATTAAATTGATGTAAATAATTTCATTTTCAACAAAATTGTACTGTGTATTTTTTAAAATAAAATGATTGACATTTGGTTTCTCTTGATGTTGCACACAAATCGACATGAAGAAAGTCATCCCTTTATTTCTAATTCCAAAAAAGCAACTGTTTTGCTCTTTCTTGTCAAAAATGTCAAAAATCAACCTCGCGTTAAAGCAGACTCCATGAATCGAAATCATCGCATAGAGGGGCCCCATCAGACGAAGGGCGTCCATGCGTCATATATTAAAGGACTTTTAAACCTACTTTCGGTTGTCTTTGATTTTAAAGTTTAATTAAAGTTGACTTGTACCCATTTTATTTATTAAAAGTATAAAATAAAAGTAAAAACTATTTATTTAAAAACATGTTGTTCATTTTTAGTAGAATTTGCATCTCAAAATAGCAATCAGATAAGCAGGATCTTTTGGAAAATAACACAACTGAATATGTCCATATAAAATATCAACTTCATGAGGCAATGGCCTTTCTAACCCTGCAGCCATTCATCGTACATTGTTCCGCAGAACACCAAGTTTCGTACAAATGAAAAAAGGCTGATCATATGATATGTAGAATGGCACCTTGTTTGTTTGCTGAAGTAACGTTAAAAGTAGCTTGCAAACTCGATACAAAATGGAGATTTACTGTATCGCGCTACTCGCTACACTACTTATTTTTAAAAGCAACGCGTTACACTACAAACTACGAGAAAAAGTAGTGACTACTGTAGTTTCGCTACTTGTAGTACGCTACTTCCGACCACTGCCAAGAGGACTGGGGAAAAGGTTATTTTCCGCCCGCGATCTTGCTTCTTCCAGGTTTGTACAGTTGGCCCCGCTATATGATACTGTGGGTACAGTGCTACATACCCCACAATACAGTGCCTAGAAGTTACTTCTAGGCACTGTACTGTGGGGTTAGGTGGCAGAAACTGGAGGGGAGGGGGATAGCGGCTGAAGAAGGAAGGACTTGCTTTCGGAACTCTGGTCTAAGAGGACGATTGGACTCCCGGAGTCCGAGTATTATTATGTATGAATAATCTCTTAGTACATGTGTAGATATTTAGGTATAATAAATGTGTTCGCATGATTCTATGAAAGTGTGTCTGAGAATGACAGAGGAAAGAACCGTCGAGCTGGTTCGAGACGATCAGTATTAAAAATAGGGCCTAGCTCGTCACAGCCAGTTTTTAGGTTATTGCAGGGAATTGGTCGGGAGGGGTGCTCATTAGATAGAGGCAGGCATTAAAATATGTAAAAGTAGAAAATCTGCATGCAGCTTGGAGTTTTGAAATTTGACTAGTGAACTATTTTTAGTTTACCTAGTGCTTAACACACGACACATTTTTATTCCTTGCTTTGTGTATTCTAAGAAAAAAATAAGAATTGATAACAAATGATGGCAAAAACAGAAATTGTGTTTTGGGTTGACTGCTCGCTTTCTCCATTTTTTTTTTTTTTTCTTTTCCGCTTATCGCACCCCTCTTCCTGATGATCGGCAATAACTCCCCAAGCCGATGGAAGGGTTATGATGTAATTATTTTGTTTGCAGTTATGAGCTTGCTCCAACGTATTATGATCGTGCAGAATTAGCCAACATTTCTCATTTTTACGTCTAATCCGTTAATCAAAGAAAAAAAAATCTTGTCACACTATGCGCTTGAGGGCCTTTTTCTCGCGAAGCAGTGGAGCAAGCGTTTCTGTCCCTTTCGAACGTCATTACGTGTGCACTTGCTTATAACTGTCGCTCCTCGTCGGCTACAAAACGAGGCGTGCAGTAAAATCTCTCCATTTACATTCTCGCTTTAAAAATAGCGCTCAACGGTACTGAACCGCCGTGGTGCGAGAACTGTTGCCGCTTCGGGGTTTTCGCGCTTCATCGACTGCCGCGCTACGATTCCGCAAATAACGCGGAGTTGGTTGCCACCCGCTCAATGAAATTAAGGCAACCATTTTTTCGTTTTGCCTGGCTCATTCACATGTTTTGCTGGTTAACACGCTGAATCAATAACTATAGTATTTATTGAGCACACGGATGATTCATATGACAGCCCCTCCTTTACTTCTTGATGCGGTCCGTAAGTGTTGATTACGTTTTCAAGTCATGGTATAACAGCACTTAAAACAAGATAAGGAAATCAATTAATTTATTTACTATTCTGTGCCTTAAAATTCTTTCTTACACTCTTGTATGGGGGAAAAAAATGTTGCATTCCCGAATATTTTTGAATTTAAATTTTGACGGAAAAGCACAAACCCATTTACAGTATACTTTCGGAATCCTTCTTTTCTATGCGTGAGCGCTGGTATCCTGAAGAGTAGATGGAGTCTTCCCATCTTTCCCAATAGTTAGAAATTCGGTAATATTTCACTTTGGACTTTCACTTTGACTTCGTGGTTTTGACGAGAACGTGTCAAAAATCTTCTCTGATTGGCTACTTTTTCTCGACATTCTGCTCATCCACTGTTATCCACTTTATGTCGTACGCTAATGGGATTTGAACGTCGACCACCCGTGCGGATCCTAAGTGCCGATACCCTTTCGGAATGACTTCGTGGAAGTAGAGGGTCATTCGAAAACAAACCCCAACTGTCTAGGTTCAAGCCACTTCAGAAACATATTTGGAACATTTCTAAGTCTCTGTTCTCCATCTATTATAGGATATCTACGTGTGTGAGAGAGGGGATGGGGTAGGTGGTGGACTCGATATTATAGAATTAATTAAAGGAATGTTCGAAGATTTTATGACGCTGAATTTAACATTTAATTGCAATGTTTGCTTAAATCTGAAATGGTAACACTTATTTTCCTTCCAGTTTTGCTTAGCTTTACTGCTGTAGGGTTCATTCAATTGAGTTTCTAGAGGTCCTTAAAAAGTAAAACTATTGAATTTTTCTTTTGTTAAGGAGGATACCTTGAAGAAACCAGCAAAACTTAAATTTTGGGGTTGTGCATTGACGTACTTTTTAAATAAATCGTCTGTTGGACATTTCATAGATATTTTTTTTCGTGGAATATTTATGTCGTTAACTACTGTGTTGAGTTACAGTAACAGTATGAGATTCTACCAGGTAGATAGAATCTCATGCTGTTGGCTTCAATATATGGTTTCTTTTCACAGTGGGACCCTCGACTATGCAGCTCGTCTTCTTAGTCCTCCCTAATGCACCCCCGATTTTAAAGTGTGTTTAGAAAGACTGGATCATTTGTTCCTAACCCCCAGCAAAACAAATGAACCTTGTATGAATAACAAATGGAAAAAAATAAGACATAAAATGTAAAAATATGGAGAAAAAGTTGATCGGAGAGAGGAAGGGGAAGAAAGCTCAAAGAAGGAAAGTCCAGGAATACGAAAAGGGGTCAGGAAGGAGGGTGTCAAACTAGAATAGGGCAGTATTTCAACAGAACACTGCCTGAACATGCTCAACCACCACGGATATATTGGTCAGAGCTCCCTGAACACAAGGAAGCTGAAATTTAATGATACGCACACATTCTGCGAATTTGATAATTTTGAGATCCTCAAAAAGGGACTTTTGAGGATCTCAAAAGTGTGTGATGGAAGGATTAGTTCAGGTCCTGACCTCCAGTTTTGGTATCCAAGGGAGGGTCCGCGGTTTCGACTGGGGAAATTTCTGTTTCACGCCCAGTGATAGCTCTCGCGAAGGGGAAGTTGTTTAGGGAATCTAAAACTATAATTGATAGGATTTCGATAATGTATCAAAGTATCTGCGACTTAACTAAGCAGCCTAAAGAATATATGTATAGCAATGAAGGGCCTGTCTGATATCCTCAGAGCATTTCCTATTGAAGTAATCTGAATCTTTAATCCTTTTATACTTTGGCTCCCCCCCGTAGCTCCACCCCTTTTCCCGCCCCGGCTCTATGTCGTAAGATGAGTCGGTCGGCCTGGGCTTTCGACCCCTTTTCCTGCCAGACTCCAACTCTTGACTCAAGGCAGTGTTCCACGGAACACACCCTTATTCCAAATTATTCCTTTATTTCTTAGAAGACATTTTCTTCTCCTTATTCCAAATGATGCGACACGTTATAACTTAATTGGGACTTGTCCTAATTCTGCCCAACGTGCACCGCTATGACCCCATTGAATCTCTATCATATTAACTTCACTTTTCTATGATTTCTGAAATCTTTTTAACTTGAGGAGATTAAAGAAAACTCTTCGGGTTTGCTACGCGCTCCAAATTGCATCCCTTGAGATCTTAGAAAGGAGAATTTGTCGTTGACAGGTGTACTAGAGAAGGTTTTGCTCTGCAGGGGGGGGGGGGGGGGCGTTAGTAGAATTTTTTGGTAAAGCTTGGTGTGTGTGTGGGGGGGGGGGGGTGCTTTTGAGATTTGCGGGCAGAGCCTAACGTTCGCAAGGATGCGGCCCCAAACACATTGCAGCTGGCCGCGGCAATCTACAATCCTTTATAATGTGCATTTTGCGTACTTTATTCATCCGATCGGGAGGAATCCTTTCTGAAAAGACTGTCCGAAATTTTCTTCCAGAAATGATGCATGTAGGATCCAGTAAAACACGGAGTCCGCACTGGCAAACCTTCTTGTAACACATGGCCGTCAGTAGGATCGGATTAATGTTTGTGCGACTGTATAGAAAAAATGTTGGTTTCTCTTAGGCTCTGTCAGGTAGAATGTATCAGGAGTTGGCTTCTCTTGATTGTGAAGGGTCCGTTTCCGAGAGTTATGTGGAAGATCCGAAAATGGTTTGGGAGAAGTATAATAAGTAGACTCCTGTTAGAATTCTCGACCTATTCCGCTTCCCAGCATTCTTCTCCAATGGGCGATGCGCATGTCGATTAAGTGGTATTAGAAGATTAAAATAGGAATTGCAATTTTAATCTAGGCTATGAACTATTTATGTTTGATTTTGTTAAAGAAAAATGTACGACACTCCAGAACAAAACGCTGGAATAATGAATATAAATTAAGAAGCTATTGCAGTCTTTAAAAGTCTTTAAATTTGCTTAATGTCATAATTTCGATATTTATGGACCTTAAAATGGCTCCAATCTGTACGAAAGTACAAAGACAAAGCACAAGAGCTGTATTTCCTTACAGACATCATAATTTAGAAATTGTAATAAAAGTAGGAAAATGGTCTCGCATGAGTGATGATCAGATTACAAACTGCTGGAACAATTTCCCCCATCGCTATATGGAAATTCATATTTTTTCGGTTCCAGTTTCTTCCACTGACCTGGTAGAAACCCAATACTGAGTCCCCGAGTCTAATTATAGGTGACTGCAGCAACCTATATCAGGGTCTCTCAGGGTCCTATATCAGGGTAACATTTATTTCATTTTAGTTTACAATTATATCCATATAAACGCCTAATCTTCGGATCAAAAAACTTTCTTCTGTTTTTAGGATTCATTTGCAAAAGTCTCTGATATACTCGTTGAAAGCTTCTCATCTTTTCTTACTTGAGATCATTCGCATAAAATAGCGTCAAAAGTTTGCCCGATGTTTTCAAATCATCACGATATCAATTGCGCTTAAATTTAAAGACATTTTTATGAAGGACGGTAGAAATTTTTATAAGCATTCTTCGAGATTTCTGATATTATTGTATTATGTAGTTCGATAAAACCACACAAAACTCAACTATTGTACAACCTACTTTTTTCACAGTACTTAATTTTTTTTTTTTTGTAGTTCTTAAAAGTGCTTAATATTTTTAATGAAAAATGTGTAATAATCTTCTATTAGGTTATATGAAGTATTTTGGTATGGGCAGATTATCCATTATCATTTGTACGTATCAACAAACTTTAACCGGAACTGTAGCTTGGACATGGTACATCCTACGGCGAAAAAAAATCGACTAAAGCAGATTATTAATGTTGGATCTAATGTGTTCCATAGTCCGCTTGTATTTTTTACCCTATCTAGAATGTGTACAGACTTACAGTGAACCATATCTTAAATTATTGTGCTTTTAATTTCTTGAATTGACGAGTAAAGAAAATGCAGCGTTTTCATGACTGCTGATGATTGATTTCAGTGGTGGTATTTTCTTTAACTTCACACACACAGAGCTGGAAATAAATATTTTGTTCCGCAATAGAACAGAAAAATAGAATTATTTTACTGTCTGAAGAGTTATTAGAGATAAAAATTTGTTAAGGATGTTGGTGATACAGCACCCTGTTGGAGAATTCTTCTTTGATATCAAAATCTTATTTCGTGCTAATGCTTCGGTACTGCAGTTTAGATAACAAGACTGAGCATCATCGCCTTAAATCTCGCCGAAACAGACTCAATGTACTGCTTCTAGAGAAAGTGAAAGTTGTCCAAGAATGGGACCTTGCCCGGTTGACAACAGCACTCGCCCTTCTTACACCCGCAGCGTCCTTCGGCTCGTTCAGTAATCTTTTACGTAAAAGTTAACACTCCGTTCAAGGTTAAAATATTCTCTTTCCCATTTGTGAAACTGCCATTTTTCTTCTCTCATATTTCTCGTTTTTCCTATCTTGGCGAACAAAGTTTTTCCTCCTTTGCGCAAGCTGTCTTGCTAATGGCTGTTGGGGGGAAAAGACAAACATTAGAATTTTAAACTTTCCCTGTTCGCCTGCTAATGCCATGCGGGTCATTTTTCTCGAATTCTTCGAAAGATTTCCTCCATTAGAGATTTTTATTTCGATTATTTCGTTCGACTTCGGCATTTTAACGTCGAATGTTCGCACTGAACACCCTCACGCAATCGTTCCACGGCGAGTCTGGATTCAAATGTGTGCCAGGCGATATTTTTGAGCAACCATCAGTATCAAACTGCTTAATGTCGATTTTAATTTTGCCTCTGATAATTTAATTTTGCCTAATTTTCTCGGTAATAATGGGTCGAATTAGATGCTTTTGCTAACTTTCCATGTCCACTGTTGTGAGAACCGAATTTTATTTTTCTTTAGAGGGCGATGGATGATGCGACCGTTGTTAGATTTCTACTCACAATTTAACTGACCCATTTCGCCTCTTTAAAAGTCGTATCTTCAGAATTGACTGTACTGCAGCCGTCGTCGAGGAGACTACTTTATGTTGATGACCTTGTTTGCATGATCCAATTTCTTTTGATGTTGCTGTCCTCACTTGTAGGTGAAAAACATGGATTTTATACAAGCAACGGCCATCAAAACAATTTTTGAGATAAAATGAGAAATGTATTTCTTTACAACCATGATTCCGTTATTTGCGATTGCATTATAAACGACTTTCATTATATAGAGCATGGGTACCACCGTAAATAAACAACTTGCGTAGTAGAATGCGCAGAAACGTAAGGGTGTTATTTTTACCATAGCGTGTCATGGTAAACGATGCAAATTAAAATTAAATGATGGGCAAATGGATGATGGCAAATTAAAATTAAATCTAAACCCATTAAACTTGGAAATTTATCTTTGTGATGAAAATAAGTTATTTCGAATACTTGAATAACAACATATATTTAAAGATTTCAATTGCTAAAGTGCACTTTCAGTGATTTTAAGTGAATGTACACTACTCTCATTTTTACTGTAGTCGCTAATTAGCGTTCTAAAAATGTATACATTTTCTAGCAAATTTTGCTATGTATATGCGAGCGAGAAGGGATATAACGATTTTTCTTAAAAAAAAAAAACTCGTGTATATAATTTAATAAAAGTGGATGTTTTATTTTTCGGCAAATTAAAAATATTCATCCAAGGAGATAAATTAAGATGTATTCTACTAAAATGCGAGGTTAAACGATTGTAAGTTTCTAAAGTAACCGTTTTTAATATAAAATAATGAAGATTTTCTTACTGTTAAGCAAACGAGTATTTTGTTTTGGAAATGTAAGGGCAGAATTGTTTGTGCGACTTCCCGTGCCCATGCTCTATTGCCCTTTGCTTTACCACGTTTCTTCGTTTTAGCTATCCCCTCCCCCACTCCGTGGCTTTCTCCATGGCATCTTCCTTCTCGAAGCCTCGTCGATTGTCCGTTCTGTCTTGACCTCTTGCTCCAGTAAACTTGGCCCTCGCCGTGGATAACCCGCCTCTGCAGCCCCATTACGGTCCGTGACTCAAACATCTACTACAATGACTCACGCCTCGCGAAGAGACATCGATATGGGGTTGTCAAAAGAAAAAAGTAATCCCCAGAATTGTTTTCGCTCCAGTTGTCGACGATACTTAATTGCCAGGAGTCACCGAGAGTTAATGGGACCCGATTCGGTCCAGTGTTGTGCTGGAGTCCAACAAATAAAATGGATTGTTTTTGTTGTTTTGTTTTGCTTGCTGCTTTTGTTTGTTGTTAAAGTCGGGGGAGGCTTTTGCCCTGTTTGGATTCGTTTCGTGCTTATTCCATCTCTTTTCTTTTATGAAATCTCTTTAGTGTGAGGCAGCAATGTGATTGAACATTAATATTATTGTGTAAAAATATAAAAATTCAGACAATCTCAAAATGTGCATTACGTTTTGTGGCAATTATCTTATGTTACTCATACGTGTTTCAATTTATACTAGTTGAATACCCGTTGAAAATCAACGGTTTCGTAATAAGCAACCCCATGAATAATGGAAATTTTTAAATAATTCGCGTTTCACTTTTAATCGGAAAGTCGAATATTTTGATGTGCGGAACCCTTTAAAGAAGAAAATGTTGGAAAACTTAAATTGCACACTACTTCCTTTCGAACTATCTACCCATACACAAAATTAAAGTATATCTCATCCCGAAGCATGCTATTTTATCATTTCCCCATTCGAACATATTTCTGTGGAGCATAGTCATAAATGAGCATTTAGGAGAAACTCTATTTGTTTTGGATTTTTTATCAGATGATTGGCCCATATACCAAATATCAAGCCTCTATCACATTTAAAAGGAAGCTTGTATAACTTATTCGAAAATTCGAAAATTTTGGTGTGCGGCACCCCCTAAAGTAGCAAATTTTGGAAATCTGAAATTGCCCACATTCTTCCTTTCAAACTATCTACCGGTGCACCAAATTTGAAGTTTGTATTCTATCGCAAAGTATGATTTCACTATCATTTCATCTTTCGAACGTTTCTCTGTGTAGTATCCCCCCCAAATGAACATTTTTGAAAAACTGTATCCATCAAATGTATTTATCAAATGATTAGCCCATATACCAAATTTCAAACTGCTATGACATTGCAAAGGAGGCGTTTTTCATTTTTTTCGTTAAATCGAATATTTTAGTGTGCGGCACTCCCTACAATAGCAAGTGTCGGAACACTGAAATTGCACACTTTCTTCTAATGCAGCAATCTACCCGTACACCAAATTTGAAGTCTCTCTCTTAGGGGTTTCCAACTTACAAGTGCCCGAGGGCCGCAATCGAAATCACCTGTCTAGCGGCGGGCCGTAACGTAATCAGGGCCATACCCAAAACATTTTTTAAATACTAACAACTGATTCACATCTGTTTGGTCAGTGCTTTCATCAAGGCAAAGCGAGAAATAGGTATTTTTTTCAACGAAACCAATTAATGATTTTTCTACCTGCTCTCCCATATCAATAACTCTCCTCTGTAAAGTTTGATTAGAAAGCGGCACTGAATCAAATTTCTCGGCTAATTGTGCTTCCCCGAAATCCTTTGCCATTTCAATAGCACATTTTTTTACTAAATTTCCATCAGTGAAGGGTTTCTTTGCTTTAGCAAGCTCAAGAAAAACGACATAAGAAGCATACAAATCAGATGATTGACCGTGCGATATTTTGGTAAAAATGCCTGTCTGCTGTTTCAGTTTCTTCTTTAACTCTGAAATCAAGATATTTCGAGATTCTCCTCCATATCTCTGATACTTTTCTTTATGCAGTGTTGAATAATGTTATTTCATGTTATATTCCTTAGGCACTGATACCACTTACATGCAAACCAAACATTGCAACTTTCCGTTATTGTTCGTAATTAAATAATCACTTTCCCAACGATCCTTGTAAGCTCTGTTTTCAATCTTGCGTTTATTTGAAATTCCACTCATTCTGATATTTAGTATAAAATGAATAATCAGAGAACAGACACACAGTAAAGTGTTTTAAGAAAACCCTATTTCGTACTAAGAATAATGCTTGTAAACTCTTGGTCACAAAAGAAAGACAGACACCTGCCATGACAATATTAAGCTGAATGAAAAGAAAGGTCAGCTACCAGTACTACAGTGCCTAGAAGGGATAGTGTGCCGACCGAGGCGAAAAACAGGTTCCCTAAAAATCGCCTCCGCCAGAGGGCGTTGGTTTCGAATAAGCGGTTAAAAGCGGAGGAGTTAACATTGAAACTAATGGGAATTTAATGCAAATGAAATGACCGATATTTTTGAAAATAATTGAAGAATTTGTCTGAAATGTAGTGTAATTATTGCAAGTGGTATACACAAAAGGTCATTTGATTTTCAGAGAGATTGACCTAGATATATATTCGTATTTTTAAAATTTTATTTAACTTTATCTGTGGTCGTTCAAACATTTGAGATCTAAAATAACCAAGTTCATTCATCACATTAAGTAACGTTAAATTCGGTATGACGTTTTCTCTTGTGGTACATTCCAGTTCTTTCGATTTTGAAGCTTATCGGGCCAGCCCGTCCTTGGCCCGCCATATGACTTTACTTGTTTCTGGTATAATTCGAGAGCAGGTGTATCTAAAAGTTCGTCGAAGTTCAGCATATCCTTGTCATTTGCTGTATATTTTAACACTTTGGATTAAAAATCTTATCGGGCTAGCCCGTCCTGAGCTCAACAAGATGAGTATATCGTTTTTGAAAATAACTCAAAATTCGGAGCATCCAGAATGTCTAAATTTAATATACCATTGCCCTTTGTGGTATATTATATTTCATCGCATTTCGAACGTTATCGGGCTAGCCTGTCTTGGCCCGCCATAGAAATTTACTCGCTTTTCAAGAATAACTCGATCAAACGGAGTAGCTAAAAAATGTAGATTTAGTATATCATTTCCTTTTGGATGGATTTCAATTTAGATTTTGAACCTCATCGGACTAGCCCGTCCTGAGCCCAACAAGAGGAATATATCGTTTTTTGAGAATAACTCAAAATTCGGAGCATTTAGAATGTCTAAATTTAATATATCATTGTCCTTTGTGGTATATTATATTTCATCGCATTTCTAACCTTATCGGGCTAGCCCGTCTTGTCCCGCCATAGAAATTTACTCGCTTTTCAAGAATAACTCGATCAAACGGAGTAGCTAAAAAATGTAAATTTGGTATATCGTTTCCTTTTGGATGGATTTTAATTTAGATTTTGAACCCCATCGGGTTAGCCCGTCTTGGGTCCGCTGAAGAATGCATTCGTTTTTGAAGAATAATTCGAGAACCGCAATAGCTAAAAATTTCAAGTTTAACATGTCGTTGGTTTTTGTGGTATATTTAATTCTTGACTGGATTTTACAGAACACTGCTCAGTTTATAGCTGAGTTTTATAGCCTATCTAGAATTTTAATGCTTGAAGGATTTGCTGTTCTTATATAACTCTTGTATAAATACTATACTTTGATTATTATACTTTTTAATGCTGAAAGTAATTATTTTAATTATTTATTCTTAATTTGTCACTTTCAATTTTATTAATTAACTTTTTTATGCTTGTTAAATTGATGTTCAGTAGATAGTGATGCATATCAGGGAATTTTTTTTATCCGAGATCCTGTAGCCACCCTGATTGAGAATTAATTGGCTGGACTGCAGTTGAATTAAGTTCATGAACTGTGTATTTTATGACTAACCATGAACATTAACTATTTTATAGGATCTATTTTACAAAGCACGAATGTTGGACATTTTCCAGCTTGATAATAAGGCTGAATGAATCTTCACTCTTTTCGGAAGTCATTTCAACCTCATTTATCTCCTGGTATGAGGTATGACGTTATGTTCAGGGTTACCACAGACCTGGAATTATGAGGGAATTTTATGCTTCTGGAAATATCAGGAAAAATCAGGGAATTCCGTTGAAAGTCGGGGAAAACTGCGATTTTTTTTCTTTTTCTGACCGTATAGTTTTCTTTTAGCTGAATGAACAATGTTTGTTCATTCCATGATGTCACAATTTTCATTTTTCATCTCGCGTCACAAGACCCATCTCCTTTAAATATACTTCTGGACAAGATTCTGGAGGGAGAGTTTTCATCAACAGGCGACGTGACCTCGATAAACATCCTTCGAGGGGGAACGTTTCAGGGAATTATCGGGAAATTTCAAAATGAATTTCTTGTAACCATCCTGTGTGCTAAACGCTTATTTGATAAAAGTGTTTATAATTCACACGTATACCTTCATTTTAAGAACTTTCGTCAGATATTTATGGATAATTTATATCCTTAATTTGGTAAGAAAAATATTCGGGAATACTTCGAGACTAAGGTGCAAAATAGGGCGTTTGCTCAAAATATTCTGTCATGGTTGAATGTTACTTTTAATAACAACGACAGAAATGCATGTACGAAAAATATATCCTTTAAAGAATGTTTGAAAAAAAAATTTATTGCCAAAAATATTCAATTTTTTTTATCTATTAAAATTTACAAAAAAGTTATTTGTCGGTGTTATCCTCCAGGAAATGGCTTTCGCGGTTGAACGATGCGAGTTTTCTTCTAGTTAACTGCAAGAAAGAGTTTTCGTTTATCAGAGAAATCGCAGTGAACACTCTTTCATCGTTTGCAACTCCATATATGTATATGAGCTAAGCTTCTCACGCAGCATCACTATCGAAAACTTTAAGAGGTTACCCTAAGTCTCGATCAAGGTTTGCCGTGTAGTTTTTCCAAGTATAAAAATGGAACTGGAAAAGTGACGCCCAAAGAAACTCTTAATATCTCATCGAGAATATTGAATTTAATTGAACAGCAAATATAGTTCATATTTGCGTTTTTCTATTTTAATTATAGAGAAACTTCCACGGTCGAATTTTTATATAACTAAGATTTTGAACGTTTTGTTTAACATTTCTATTTTTTCTTATTATTATCTATTCTATTGTATGTATTTATTTTTCTTTATTTGTTTAAATTTCTATTCTTTTGTTTAAGGCAGGCAGACCAAGAATTCGCGAACTTAAAACCGGTTAGGAGCTACTGCTGCAAAGCGTAATCCGTAATAGATGTTTTAATGTGACTTCCCACCCAATGTAGTCACTATACTCATGAATAGAAAGGCGAAACTGCGATCTCGCTTTGTCACATTTCTTAGTTGAGCCCACAATGTGTCTGGCGATTGGGACGTACACGAAAACCATCTTTACTGACCAAAGCTAATGCCCTTCAAAGGGCATCGCTTAATAGTGAGTGATATTCTTATTGTACTGCCCTATTGGACCGATCCGTGTGATTAGGACGCTGACCACTGAAACATGTGAAGTTAAGCTACACAAGCTTGATAAAGAAAACGTGAGCAATGTATATTAACACAATAATGCAACACATAGCTGTTTCTAGGATACTCTGGATCCCCCTTTGTGAGTGCAAGAGAGCCAACACATCCGAAGTCCAAATCAGGAACCATTCTTCTTTTGGATTTCGGGTTTTTTGGTTCTCTTGTACTGATGAAGGGGATTCAGGTGTATCCTCGAAATAGTTGTATGCTGCATTAGTGCGCTATTTGTGCTTGTCTACGTTGCTCAAGTTTTTCTTATCCTTCAGAGTGTATTTTACTTATGGATTGCACAATTTTGAGTTCGATTCCCCTTTCAAGAGAACATTGACAGGGACATACTAGGCTGTTATGGTTTGACTTAAGTACTGCATACTTTTTCTTAGAAAACACTGTACAGTCAGCATCCCTTGCCACTTGTCTAACAGAATCTTCCTTTATCCTAACTTGACTGACTATGTAGCACGAGTAGATCAAGTAAAGTAGACATTATGACTTGTATCTATACGACTGAGTCCTTTGCATCACACGGTTGTCAGACCGCCAACACGCGACAAGGAGTTCTGGTACAGGTACGAGACGTGTTCTGATCCTTCCTCGGCTGTTATTGGAGCGGGGCCAGCTCTGTTTTTTTTTTTTTTTTTTTTTTTTTTTTTTTTTTTTTTTTTTTTTTTTATATATGTTTCACAACACTTTATTAAGTTCATTCAGACCTTGACATTCACGCTGGTTGCATTTCAGGACTTATTGCGTAACGCGCCACAGATCGCACTCGGGTCTTTTATCTCCCCCGTCCTTTACACGTTGGGGGGGGGGGGGGATAAGGGTTCTCCCTGATTTTCAGGGCAGCTTCTCATTAGGGCATGTATGGAGCCTTGTCGTGAATGTATTCTCTGGTGCCGTTCTTAGTGGCGGATTCTCAGAAGAAATCCAACATCTATCAGAGCAAGATCGGCTTCAAAAACGTTTAGCAATTACACTATTAGTTAATTGCAAATTGAAAGAAAATGTACAATTGAAAAAGATGCATAGTTCAATCAGAGGGTACAATTAAAAGAAATGGAAAAATGAGGGGTGTAATGTGAAGAAATGGGGAATTAGGAATACTTTTGAAAATCAGGGGGTACTATTGAAAGGAATGGAAAAAATAAAGGGGTGTAATTGAAAATTGTGTATACACAATTATGGGATACAATATAAATGAATAGAAAATTATGGGGTACAAATGACTAGACAACCATGATATACAACTAGACAACCATGGGGTGCGATTACAATGAAAAGACAATCAGGTGGAATAACTGAAAGAAATGGATAATCAGAGAGTACTCGTGTGAATATAGACTGGGTGGGAATCTCCTTTCTAAACCATTATGTAAAATTTGAAATCGTTGGATTCCGTAGAATCGACGTTAACCGTTGCAGGAAGTTTTTGTCGACTGCTGTAGCTAGAGTTTTCTTTTTATGATATACTAGCAGCATACCCGTTCTTCGTACGGAGTATATAATATAAAGAAACTTGTCGCAATCATGTGCAAATTCTGTTAAAATATTAAATTTATTGCTCCTAAAGAGAAGTTTAAGAATATATGTTCTCGCTATGAGAAATTATCTTCACGAACAGATCTGAAGAATAAAACATCCTGGCCCCTTTTGTAAGCAAATTTACAAAAAAAAAAAAAAAAAAAAAAAAAAAAAAAAAAAAAAAAAATTGAATCAATATATGCAACCCCGTACTACTTATATTGTCGCAGATTAGAAAATATGCCAGTGTGTTAGTAGAAGATTGCCCGTATTACAATATGAGTCTCAAACATCTTTGTCAAAATAAGAGATGACGTAATAAATTGAAAATATCAATAATCCCCGTACTCTATACCAGAAGGTCGTAATTGATTCCAATATATATCAAAACATATGCCAATATGCCTGTACTACTTATATTCTCGTAGATTAGAAGATATACCCGTGTATTTGCAGAAAATTACTCGTACAACGTACAATATGAGTTTAAACAATTTGTGTCATAATAAAACAATGTCATAATAACTTGAAAATATCAATAATCCCCGAAAATATCAATAATAATAACGTTTAAACCTGAAGACCGTAATTAATATTATCCAGTCAAAAATGCTATAAGAAAAATCAAATCGTTCTTTTCTAAAATATATTTTTATATCCATTTATTTATTATTCAAATCGAAAAAATAATAATTAAAATTAACAGACAAATTTAATTTAATTACGTTTCTGAGCAACATGATATAAGATAGAATCTTCCTCATAAACTGCGCAATTAAATATCCATTTTGATTTCTTTATACTTTTCATTGTTCAGTAAAAGCTTGTGAAAAATAAACCATGGAGATAGATTTCCCATTTAAATCATGTTTCAAACAATTCATGCTTTCAGAAAGTGACTAATTAGCGCGCAAAATCTCCCAAACTCAGAGATAAAGTTTTAATTCACTTTGGAGGAATCAGGGATTTAGAGAGTAGAACTCCTAGGAAAAAGTTCAGTTTTTCATTAATATCTCGACAACCCCTGGGCTTAGAAACCCGAAACTTGGACAAAATTTATGGGTAAGTCTACCCTTAAAATTTCATTAAATTCGGTTCAGCCGTTCTCTCGTAATGATGAGACAAACGAAAGTTTCGTTTTTTACTAATATCTCGAGAACCACTGACCGTAGAAACTCAAATCATGGACTAAATTTTAAGTGGGGCTATTTTCAGGCTACCCACAAAATTTCATCAAAATCGGTTCAGCCGTTCTCCCGTGATGATGAGACAAACGAAAATTTCGTTTTTTATTAATATCTCGAGAACCACTGATCGTAGAAACTCCAAACATGAACTAAATTTTAAGTGGGACTATTTCCAGGCTACCCACAAAATTTCACCAAATCCGGTTCAGCCGTTCTCCCGTGATGACGGGACAGACAGACAGGTTTTCAATTTTATTTATATAGATATGATATACATGTTTCTTTTCCGTATAGGAAATGAAACTGACTTGGGAAATTAATAAAGTATGCATTATGTATAACTCTATTTTATGCACTAACAGGAGACCCAGTATTATTGTCCTGTGTTCAGCCACTTATTGTCGAATTTTGTATTTTTAACTATTGAGACCCGCTGACATTCTGCTCTATAAGTAATAATAATAATAATAATACAACACGCAAGAAAGTTTCCTACTTTTATTGAGTTTGCTTACCGAGTTGTGTCTTATATCTGAAATAAAAATTTATAAAATAAGAAATGAAAGAACATTATGGACTCACTTTCAGTATCTGATGTCATACGTTCGTAAAGCTTCAGAGTTCATGAAATATTTTTCCGTGATTGAAACAAGTTTGGCAACATTTTGTAACAGCGTTACCCAGGATAGATATATAAATCAAGGTGCTTATATTATTAATCATTTTATATTTTTAAATTTATTTTTATGTCGAATTTTATATTTTTTAATATTTTAAGTTATATTTTTAAATTTTCATTCCTATGAATAGTAATTCAATCGGTGTCCGAAATGACAAGTCATAGGCTCGTCCAAAATGAATCCTGAAATTGCATTTTTCACTTGCCTGCTAATAGCAAAGTTCCTAAACTTCAAACAGATGTGGAACAAAACTCTCAATCGTGTTCTTCAACTGACTTAAAATCACTGTTAGTGTCCTCTAGCTACTGAAAAGGATGATTTTTTGGGGCAACATAGTAATGTCACTGATTCATATCGTTGAAATTTGTAAAAAAATATGGTTTTTTACAAATTAAAATCATCATTTCTTAAGCCTCACCCCCTTCATTTCTGTTATTTGTCTTTTATGGATGTCATTATGAGATTAAAACTCGGCTCATCACTGGGGGACGGTGACAGAAATGACACATTTTCATTTAACTAAAACTCTATTTAATATTATTGAAAAATACTTGGAACATTGTATTCTAAAAAAAGTACCTTAAAGAAAAATAATAATCTATAATGTTTTTATTATTTTAAAAATAATTTGTGCCCTTTGCAGCTGAAGCCAAAGCAAGACTCTTGCTTACGGAGTGCCTGGGTCCGAAGGACCCTTACCCCCACCTCAGAATGTAGATATTGTCCATGTAATTTGTTTTTCCGATAGCAATGAGAATAGCAATATGCACTCGTTAATTCATGGATGCTTGGTTGAGGTCAGAGACGACTGGTGTTCTGCCGTATTTGTCTTGGGATGGCTGATACTGGGTTACGGCTGCAAGAGAAGGGGGCGGGACCAGGGGAAGAGCGGGCCAATAAAAAAACAGCAACTTTAGGAGTTCCTTGAAGGAAGTTCAGAGTGTTTAGTATGGAACACAAAAATATACAATTACAATGATTTTAATAAAGTTTACGTTTAATTTAAATAAAATAAGTTATGAAATTTAAGTTAAATAATAAATTAAGATAAATTCATATCACAAAAAGCGGTACTCTTCCGTTAGCTGGGTACCAGAAAAAAACCGCTAAATTACAGCGATAACCCATCCAAACTAAAAACTTAGTTTATCTTTTAACATGTATAGCAACCTTTTAACATGTATACAAACCGTTTTTTTTTAAAATGTTTCTTTTTAGAAAAACTAGTCGCTTTTTTAAAACGCTAAGATGGACTACACAATTTGGCAATTGCCTAAAGATGAAGAGGCAAGCTTTCAATTTTTCCAAAAAAATGGAATTCTTCCTAAAGAAAAACGATGTTCAAATGATCACCCGATGAGGTTATGCACAAGTGATTCATCACCAAAATGGCTACGCAGTTTACGATCATGCCGAGAAAAGAAAGGAATGCGCACACAAACCTGGTTTGATGGATCACGTATCCCTTTTCTCACTGCTTTACGATTTATATATCTGTGGTGTCAAGAGTTAACGCCGGTTGAATTTTGCGAACTTCAGCTTCAAATGAACCACACCACAATTGTTACCGGTCGTCCAAATAGTTACTCAAGTCCTCTGGATGAGTCGGACGGCCTGGGGTTTCCACACCACAATTGTCGATTGGATTAGCTATATGAGGCAAGTTTGTGCCAATCGGCTGTTTTGGTTTGGTACCCAGCCAACGGAAGAGTACCCAAAAAGCAAGATAAGCATTTTAAAACCCGGCTGGCATTAAAACGCGAGCTAATGCAAGGCATTGTTCTCTAGGATTGTGGGTTCACCGGGTGGGATGAATCAGGGATCCTCATTTCACTTTGGAATTGCCTAGGCAATAGCCTATGTGGAACAGAGTCACCGATATCGCCGCCCGGCGAGGTGATTAGGAAACTCCTGCTTGGGGCGCTTCCACGGTGACGCCACGGGGCCAGAAAGAACATGTCTAGGTCTTCTTTTCCTGAGATAGGAAAGTGTGGAAGAGTCGTAGCTACTATCAACGTCTCTCAAGCAGGGTTTGCTAGTGTTCTTCCTGAAAAAATTTTGAAGTTTTCCGAATATGCCCAGCAACTTCCGGGACTTTCAAGTCGTGATGAATCACTTCGTTCCGGACAAATTAGGGTGCATTAACAATGCAACGTAAAACTTTATTTTGAACAACTTGCAGTTTCTCGATATGGCTTTTTCCCGCTGATCCCCAGACGGGGCAAGCGTGCAAAAAGGCCGGTGCTATGATTTGTTTATAGATGAGTAGCTTATTAGGGAGGGACAGATGAGATTTTCTACCGAGATGTGTGAGGAGGGCAGTAAAAGTTTTGCAGCTGAATAATAATATGGGAGAACGTTGTTTTACCTTTTGCACCCATGTGGTTCAACTACGTGATGGGTCGTCCGCTTTCCTCAGAATGACTCCCTCAGCGTTTCTCAACGGGGATTTATTTTTTTAAATCTGAAGGGACACAAAATTTACAATTATCGGATGGATTCAATTTATTGTTCAGTGATCTATCTATCTGTTCATTACCTTGGTTAGGCAGTGGGTGAGCGATTTCGCGTGTGAGTGAAATCTTGACATCCCGTATCGAAATAAAAATGTTGTCTGCGTGAAGTCGTCTGACTGATGGACGAGTGAAATCTGGCTCGTAGAAACGAACCGTGGAGAAAGTAACGGTATAATGTGTCAGAACGTGAGACACGTTGCGTGTAGAGCGACACTCCATCTCTCGGATAAGTGGCCATCATGACGCAAGCACCCCTCTTACTCTAAAAGGGGTCATTGATGGAGCAACGGACCTTTTCTCGGGAAGATTTGTTTTTAGTGTTACGAGGGGTAGTCTTGCATGGAAAACGATTCTGTTTGGTGTAATCCCCTGTACTTTACGTACATGCGTGTTTTGAGCGCACAGAGGCCAATTTAGTAGTGACAAACTATCGCTTGTGCCTGTGGCGGGGCTGCATTGCATCACTCACTGCTATAAAGGACATCCCCGATTATTCCCTCGGGTCCGAAGAACTCTTTTGGGCTTAATGGCATAGTACGGGATCAGCAATCAGAGTTCCAAGTTCGAATCTACAGAGGCCCTCCATATGCTTTTTGCCGCTGAATAATATTATGGAAGAACGTTCTTTTACTTTTTGCACCCATGTGGTTCAACTAAGCGCTGGGACTTCCGTATTTCTCAGAATGTCTCCTGCAGCGTTTCTCAATGGCGATCACTGTGTTCTTTTTTTAGAATGGGGAGAGGGGGGAGGTGCGCACAAAAAAAAAGTGATGTGGGCAGCATATGACTTTCCTTACAGACTTAAGTTCATCGTCTCTTTTTATTCCTTTAATAATTCATTAAATTGCGTTTTATTGCTCAAAATAACACACATACTTATTTGAAATGGCATCGAATGGGCACTTTTAATTCAATTTTCGTTCTCATTGGGAAAGGGGACGTATTTTCAAAGTTTGCGGGGGGCAAAATGCGTCATAAACCACGTATAAAATAAGCATTTTAATGGATGCATTTGAGCATACGACTCTTTTACGTAGATTTTGACGATTTTTGGGGGCCATTTCGCACGCACACACACACAAAAAATTACAGGTTCTTTTATTAGGAATCGTACCAAAATCAAATCAGCACCAGGGTCCCCCCCCCCCCCCCAAGTGACTTATCTACCCAATTTTGTGAAATTGTGTCCATTATTTCTTTTAGCAAGAGTGGATACATACGGTTTTTACGGGCCATTTTGCAAAAAAAGGCAAGTTCTTTTATTCAGAACCATACCAAAATCTAACCAGCATCAGCGTAACCTACAAGTGACGTATTTATAAAATTTGGTCAAATAGTTTTTGAGTTAGAGTGGACACTCACAGGCGTCGCGCTAAAGTAGTTTCTTCGTATTCCAGAGGTCCCAAAACGTGTAGATCCGTCGAAAACTTTAGTTACTAATTAAAATACTCTTAATGAGTACTAGATTAAGATTAAAATGCAAGGGAATGAAGTATAGATTTGTGGGGTAAGCAAAACAACTATCCATGGATGCATTTGAATGCATTGCATTGCTATCCATCATAAACAACACACATTCAATAAGAAGTAATACTAATTAAAAATAGAATACAAGAATTTTTTAATTAGTAATAGTTGACTTACAATGTCTCTTCAAGTTCTATTTTAATTCTTTAGTTAAAGTGTATATATATATATATATATATATATATATATATATATATATATATATATATATATATATATATATATATATATATATATATATATATATATATATATATAATTTGACTAATCTATCATTAGAATTTCATATAATATTTTTATTATATATATATTGTAAGAATTGTAATTATTTGTATATTTTAATATTACCTGTAACTTATACTTTATTGAAAGTGGTATGATGCGCACAAGTAAAAATAAAATAAAATAGACCTAACTTTAGGCTTGAGAATAACACCGTTATAAATAAAACAGGTGCTAAATTGATATTAAATGCCTCTCTTTCCCTATTCCATATATAAGGTAAGCATTTGAAATCTGGATCTCATATTGAGAAAGCCTGGAAATAATATAAGTCTGTCACTACACCCAATAATGAAATTAATATTTAAATTTTAATAAATTGTATGTGATACTGATAATAAATACCTTGTTCCCTGCATTAACATACATTGTGTAAGTGCATGAATAGTGTAATAGATGAAATATTCAAACTGATAAATCAACAAATAACAAATGGAGCTAGACCTTTCCTGGCACTTAAAGTTTGTGAGAGTATCACACATGAAAAATATATATAATATAATAAAAGTGAAAAGTATTTCCGAAACCATGTACTTTCCCAAGGGCCATACCTGGTTCAGTAATACTGAAAATCTACGTTTTTGTATGCATAACTGTTAATTTTATTACAGAAATTATGTGTGTATATACGTGGTGTCCAGTGCTATCGGTGCCCAATGGCTATTTCCTCAACCGTTAGTCGCAGATATATACTTCCAATTGCAAAAATGTTTTGAATTTTAAAATCTATTATCTTAGAAACAGTTTAAATCAATCAATAAATACATTTCTGAAAGAAATACGAAATATAAATTTTTATACGGTCCCCCGGTCCTACCAATTATATTTAGGAAAATTATCCTCATACAATTTCGTGCAAAATAAAAAAAGAATCTTCCTTTTACGATCAAAATTCACTGAGTTATGAAGCATTAAACTTTTTAACTTAAGTCGCTTTTCTACGCATAAAAATGTCCCGTTTCAGGCAACCAATCAGGAACTGTATTGACCATATTTCTCAGCAAAAATGGGGTCCAACTTTAAACAGCTATAAGTCTGTCAATTTTGGTCGTAAAAGGATGATTTTTTTTTTTTTATTATTATTATGCATAAAATTGTATGAGGATGATTTTTCTAAATATAAATTGTAGGACCGGGGGACTGTATAAAAATTTATATTTCGTATTTCTATCAGAAATACATTTATTGATTTAAACTGTTTCTAAGATAAGATTGTAAAATTTAAAACATTTTTGCAATTGGTAGTGAATCTCTGACTAACGGTTGAGGAAATAGGCATTGGGCACCGGTAGCACTGGACACCCTGTATATATATACAAGGTAGGATAAAAAGTTCGGAGACTGTGCTGATATCTCCAACTCTGATTGGAGGAGAGGGGATCTATTTTACCGTGGCGTAGAGGCGCATGTGACGCGGGATGTGAAAAGGAAGAAGCAGGTCCTTAGTGCAGTGTTTTTCCAGGCAGTGCGTGTCAGTGAACTGTAGTCGTTCGCGTTCGTCAAAAACGGAAATGGCGTTTGAAGAACAAGGTGTGATTATCAAATTCTGCCAGCTTTGGGGAAATCGCTGACAGAAACATTGCACCTGCTGCTTGTTTCTGTCGGCGATTTCTCCACAGTTTCCACATTATATATATATATATATATATATATATATATATATATATATATATATATATATATATAACTCTTCAAACATTGAATCCGGTCTAGACTATCTCAGATTTTTAAAAAATCAAGTCGAGTCGGGCTCTGCTTAAAACCGTTTCGGAGAAATCGCACGGGGGCGGAGCCTGAGCCTATGGTAAAAACTCTGGCCCGTACAGACCTATAGATGAGGTTCCTAAATCGGGAAGTATTCAGCTGGGCACCGGTGTATTGACCTTGGCCACCCCACCTTCCACTAATTCGTTTCCGGGGGCCTTTTCCATGGGCCACCAATAGCGTTTTTCTAAATGAAAAGCATCATACTGCGTGGGTGAAAAGGCTTTGTTTAATGGGCCGGATATAGCTCGTGTAAAAACTCTCTGCCAGTTTTTTACAGTCCGCGGACTTCGTTTCCGCCAACAGTCAGTCCACCGGGATCCAGCCGACTCTCTTCGATGATGTGCATCAGCACCGGTGGGCAGCATAATTAAAGTATCTTCATCGAATGCGTAATATTTAAGACCGTTAACATGGCCTACCGCTATACACATATAGAATCAACAATGGAATTTGGATCATTCGGATATGCGAAATTCCAGATAATAAGGAAAATCAGATAATCTATATACAGTAGAGCCCGATTATAACGAGCAGCCCAGGAGTTTGCTCGTTTATCCGGATACGCACTCTATTCATTTTTTGAGGAATAGGCAGTACAAGCGTACGCAGAGGAGTATGAGATTCGTTACCCCTAGAGAGCTTTAAGTCATGTGAAAACGCAACTGTGGATTCCAGTTGGTTTATTTATAAGTTCTCGCCCTCATCCACATCCTACCTAGAAGCCCCTTTTACATACCTTCTAATAAGAAATTTCGGTTCATGGCAATAATGATTCAAATATCACATTTTAGGAACTAGAAGAGGGATTTTAGAGGAGGCCTGGACCGCCAATATATTTTTTTTTATTTAGGCCGGAAAAGACATGGGGGGCGTAATAAATGTTTGTAGAGAGATCGCAATGTGTATGGGCGGTCCTGCGTCCATGACCAAGTACATTTTTCCTGCGACTGCAATGGCCATCACAAAACTATCGATAGTGACATTCGGATATTTAATATTTTTGGAACAAAATGTAATAACAATGGTAATAACACACGGTGCACCTGACCAGAGGCATCCCGAGGGGCGGGTCCTCATGTTCTTAGAGGGTTTTAAAGTTTTGTGGCCCTTTTGAAGGCCTCAATTATTTTTTTATTAGGCTTATCTCGCATTTTTTTTTAAAGACTCATGAGTGCATTATACATTATAACTAATTCAACGTTTTCGTGGTATTTTATATAATTCTACATTTTATTATTAGACATTTGTGTATTGGTGTATAGTGTTCGTTACAACAATTTAGCTACAGTCTGTTTATCGAATTGTAGTTGAGTATATTGGGATTATACTATAATCCTCATGGTGTTTTCTGTTATACAAGGTACGATCAAAAAGTTCTGAGACTGTGCTGATATCTCCAACCCTGATTGAAGGAGAAGGGAACTATTTCACAGTGGCGTAGAGGCACATGTGACGCGAGATGTGAAAAGGAAGAAGCAGGTGTTTTTTCAGACAATGCGTGTCAGTGAACTGGAGTCGTTCGCGTTCGTCGAAAACGGAAATGACATTTGAAGAACAACGTGCGAATATAAACTTCTGCCAGCGTTTAGGGAAATCCCCGACAAAAACATTGCACCTGCGTTTTTGTCGGCGATTTCCCCAAACGCTGCAAGAATTTGATATTCGCACGTTGTTAGAGGTGCAATGTTTCTGTCGGCGATTTTCCCAAACGCTGGCAGAATTTGATATTCGCACGTTGTTGCAGATGCAATGTTTCTGTCGGCGATTTCCCTAAACGATAGCAGAATTTAATATTCGCACGTTGTTCTTCAAAAGACCTTTCCTTTTTCGACGAACACGAACGACTGCAGTTCACTGTCACGCATTGTCTGGAAAAACCCTACACTGCGGACCTGCTTCTTCCTTTTCACATCTCGCATCACATGTGCCTACGCCACTGTGAAATAGTTCCCCTCTCCTCAAATCAGGGTTGGAGATATCAGCACAGTCTAACTTTTTGATCCTACCTTGTATAATCAGGATCGGATTATCCATTGGAACAAGATGGTATCAAACCTGGAAGTATTTTATATCAAAGACCTCCAAAGTAGTGTTGACTCGAAATTCTGTTCCAGAACCTAAAGTGAAAAGACTCATGTTAGACTTTCAATGAATCCGTACTTTTTTTATTTTACTTGTGAACGCAACTTAATTAAATTGTTGGATAATCGATTTTTTGATGACCAGCATTCGGATGCATGGCGTTTTATTGTTCAGATGAGGCCAATTTATGAAAGTTCGCTTGGGGCCTCTGAAAATCTCGGGATGTAACTGCAAGGCTCCCAGTGCGCCGCGGTTGGAAACCACACTGACTTGGGGTTCATTTTCTTTTTCTTTCCACAGAGACCATTCACATGATCTCTACCGAATGGCTTCATTTTCAGTTCTGCAAATATTATAGCCGAAGACTTGATATTTATGTGTTTTCTGCATGGTATGTGAAAGACATTTCTCCCGGATGCTTAAATCTTGTAATGTGCCCCCCCCCCCCCCCCCCGACAACCCATACGATCTCTCCAACTTCTACAACCCATCATGGACGAAGTGGAAGTTTATAGATGTTTGCGGTGATGTTTATTGATATATTATTCTGTTTTACTATTTTTTATGCTTTGTTAAATCCACGGACCTGAAAATTTTGCTCGTTAAAAGCGAGCCAGTCTGGTTTCAGCTAGCATTGTATCCATTCAACGTTTATAATTTCCTCGTTAAATCTAGAATTTATCTAAATGTGGGCTCGTGATAAACGAGTTGATTGATTGAAGACCCTGACCACACGACCAACCCGAAGGTTTATGGTAGCTTAATGTGTGGCTGGGAGAGGGAGTAAGCCGAAGCTGACTCCCCCGGTCAACTCCCAACGATCCGCTAGCGTTTATTAATGAGATTAAAAGTATTTACAGAAAATTACATGCTCATGGCCAGCATGATGCCATGGATAATTGGCGTTTGTATGTTCAGAAAGAAGCTTTTAAGGAATATTTCCAGAGACCGATTTGAATGATACATTTTTCAGTCAAAGAAGTCCAAGGAATATTTTGGAAATATTTATTCCTCTACCCGCTGAAGGACGGGAATTAAGGGGGGAAATGTTCATGTTTGACATGACCATGCATATAAAACTCGAAAGCGACTCAATCGATTTGTATTAGTTTTGCACTGTTTTTTTTTCTTTTCAAAGTTCAGTGGGAGGCAAGGTTTTGGTTAAAAAATAAATGTTTCTCTATTATGGGCTAATATTTTACGAATTGACAGTACTGTTACAATTCATTCTCACCGAAAGATATAAATTTTACAAAGAGGGAAATTCCAACATTGGAGCAATCAAAGCTGCATAGATAAGACACAGCGTGACATACAGAGTGTTCCAAAATTATCTTTCAACATGCAATAAAAAGAAATAATAATGAGTTGAGATATCATAATGCGAATTTTTTGCGTATGAAAGAGTAGCTCACAATGTTTTTTTTTTCATTTTTTTTTCCGAAGTAACTTTTGTCAATTTTTTTCCCAAACTTTTATTTTCAAAGTTGTTTTTTTTAAACTTAATAAACCTCAATACGTGCGCCCTTAGTTGCATGAACCAAGTCAAGACGATTATCAATAATGTTTGCTGTAGTCATTTTTGTTTTAGGTCTTCAATATTCGTTCGGTACACCATCCCATCCTATACCTATAAAAATAAATTATTAAAAAAATTAATTTTGTTACTCTTTAGTATGCAAATAGCCGCATTATGATATCTCAAATCATTATATATATATTACATCTAAAGATATTTTCTGGAAACCTTGGATTTCTTCTGGACACCCTGGATTAACGGAAGAAACACCCTTCAAACCTGTGTATCACAAGGAATTCAGGGTTGAATGATGTTTCCCCTGTTTGGGTCTTATATATACCAACATATATGTTATGTATAGGATCTTATGTATAGGATGATGTACCGAACGAATATCGAAGACCTAAAACGAAAATGACTACAGCAAACATAGCTGGAAATTATTGATATCGCCTTGACACCCTGGATTAACAAGCCAACGGCCCTACCGTGCTAAAAACACAGGTTCTCATTAGAACACCGAAGTCAAGCAGCATCGGGCGCGATTAGTACTTGGGTGGGTGACCACCTGGAAACACCGCGTGCTGTTGGCGCATTTCGGACGCGGTAGCCCTGTGGTTTGCGCGCTGGATTTGCGCGCTGCCGCAACTGCCGCCGTGTTCATGCGAAGTACGATCACGTTAAACATGTGGGTCCGTAAGTCCTTCCGAGAGGTTGGTGGTAGGGGAAGGAGGGTACGGTCCCTGTGGATGCCTCCCCCACTGGGTTCCGGTCTAAATTGGGTGGCACTTCCCGGCCGTCCAAACGGTTACTTTACACCTTTCTAGTAGGTCGGACGGTCTAGGTCTCAACAACAACCCTGGATTAACAGGAGAAACATCCTTCAAACCTGTATATAACCGGGAATCCAGAGTGGAATGATGTTTCTCCTGTTTGGGTCTTATGTATACCAACATATATCTTACGTATAGGATGTGTATGTATAGGATCTTATGTATAGGATGGTGTACCGAACGAATATTGAAGACCTAAAGCTAAATTGACTACAACAAACATAGCTGGAAATTATTCATAATCGTCTTGACCTGGTTCATGCAACTGAGGATGCACGTGTTGAGGTTTATTAAGTTGGAAAAAAAAAACTTTGAAAAGAAAAGCTTGGAAAAAAGTTGTGAGCTACTCTTTCATATGCAAAAATCCGCATTATATCTCAACTCATTATTATTTGCAGATTGAGATGGCTCAATGCATTCATGTCTACTTAAATTTAGAAACATAACCACTTTAAGTCTAAAGAACTCCTTAAATTTAAAGCATCTGATATTAACAATGATGTAGCAGGGAGTTTACGGAAATGGCACTCAGAACATCCAGTGCAATACACAGGCGAAATATTGCAAATACATTTCATTTTCACAAGATACAAACTGTCCTTTCCTAAAGAAACCCCAATAAAAAATACAGAGTAGGAAACGAGCATGAGTCCAAAATACGACCAAAATTCTGCCACCAGACAACGGGCAAGGGATAGAAGTGGGTTCTAGGGATATACAGGCTAAACTCGTGGCGGGGAAAATCTATGCATTTTAAAAACACTTTTCCTAGTTATACAAAAATGCACTTCCTCGCAACTGGTTCTGACCCTTTGAAATAGAAATTCCGTGGGTGACGAAATTGAAATTCGATTACCCCGCCACTTCAATGCATGGACCGTTTCGTGACGGGGAGAAGTGGCGTGTCGTCCATTCTTTGGCCCGTCAGCGAATCCATCTATTTATTTATACATACAATACACATAAATGTATTTATACATTTCCCAATGCTAACAGAATGGTGGAAAGTTCTTGACGCGTGGCCTACTTGGATACACACCAGTAAGTAGCTCGGTTCCAATACGGCTGTGGATCGCGCCGTGCGAAGAAGACCGACTCATTCGCTGATATATAGGCAGGAGGAAAAATCCACAATAGGATAGGTTCGGAATTTTTGAGAAAAGTGCCACACCCGAACCACGGTATTTCTTCCAGAGCAGTCTTGACACATTTCAAGATCCAAACAGAGTACATACCTGCGAGCCCAGCTAACCTCTTGGGTTTATAGCTAGTATATATCAAGATCCAAACAGTGTTTGTTCTCTCAATCGAACGGATTTTTTTTTTTATTTATTTTCGGTACACATATCTGTTGTGTGATGCACCTTCTCTTGCACTCTTATTACAGACTGTTTACATCCACTTGTGACATGATGAGTATAGCAAGTAAAAAAAAAAAAAATTATGAGCTTATAAGGGAATGCCCACGAGTGTACACGTTAGATTTATCTGTGCCCCATCGTATTAAAGGGATTAGCAAAGAATTTGAAAAGTTAGAATAAGGAAGTTTGAAATTTAGGGAGATGCAATACAAAGAGTATTATCTGACTAGAAAGTATGTCCGTCATGACGGAATTCAAAATTTGCAAAATATTATCTCCCATTTGGTGTCATTTTTATCAGTTTTGCGACATCCCGCCGAATTCTTGCCAAATATGTTGCCAAACGTCACGAACGAACAGAGACTTTGGTTTTTCTTATAGTAGATTCTTATATTTTTACCAAGATATTGAATTTTCATCAATTGGGTGACATTTTCTTTAATTTCTGTGATATTTTGTTCAATTTTGAGACATTCTGAAAAACTCGCATAAATTGTCGCCAAGGGGGACAGTTGAAGTGACAGACAAACGCTGCCGAAACATTACAATGCTATCCCCTTTCAAAACACAATTGATTTATTCATTTGGCGTCATTTTTATCAATTTGGTGACATTTTTATCGATTTGCCAACATTGTCGTTATTTCGGCGATATTTTAATCAATTTGGAGACATGTTAAAATTTCGCCAAATTTATCGCTAAGTGGGACGGTCGGACTGACAGGCAAACTCTATCGAAATATCATTGCAATACTATCCCCTTTCAAAACACAATTAATTTCATTAATTTTGCATCATATTTATCAATTTGGCGAAATTTTTATCGATTTGGCGACATTTTTGTCAATTTGGCGATATTTTGATAAATTTGACGACATTTAAAAAACTCATCAAATTTGTTGCCAAGTAGGATGGTTGAACTGACAGATAAATGCTTCCGAAAGAAACATCATTGCAATACTATCCCCGGTTAAAACAGAATTAATTTCATTGATTTGGCGTCCTATTTATCAATTTGGCAACATTTTTATCGATTTGGCGACATATTAAAAAGTTGCTAAATTTGTCGTCAAGTGGGATGGTTGGATAAACGCTATCGAAACATCATTACAATACTATTCCCTTTCAAAACGCAATTAATTAATTTAGGACTTTAATGGCGCCATTTTTATCGATTTGGTGACATTTTTGTCAATTGCGTAACATTTAAGAAAAGTCGCCAAGTTGACAATATCTCGTTAAATTCGTTGCCAAAATTTTCGCCCAGCGTTACCCAGAGATAGGTAGATACATCAAGGTGTTTATATTATTAATGAGTAGGAATCGACACCAGGCATGCATGATACGCGTATATGATGTTCTGGAATTCAAATGAGCATTGTCTGGCAGAGGGCATTTTGAACAGGCTGTCCATTAGATTCGTCTATAACCCTGTTGTGTCCAAATGGCCTTCTGTAACCTTTTTAGGATCGATGACTACTCATTTGCCACTTTGTCTTTTCTCTCGCTTGGTTGCCGAATTCGTATTCTCCACTAGGGGTGTTGCTATCCATTTGATTCGATCGGGCACTTCACTCTAGCTAGACCTAACTCGCGCAGTCATGGACCCTTCTTTAACAAGTTATTGAGAACTTCGCGTACTGTATTTATTATAAATATTGCTGTCATTCTTTAATATGAACAACGGATCCCGTTTAAAAATGTCTATGTCAGATGCGGATATGTCGTTTCAAATAAATATTAATGTCTCGCATTGTGCGGAAGAAAACTCGTTTTGATAAAGATAAATAATAAAAGAAAAAAAAAAGTTGAGTGTAGGGAAAACAGATGCTGACCCCGTGAAATCTTTAAAAGTTTGGATAGCGTTGAGGGGTGCAAAAAATGTTTAGTTTTGCATGAGTCGTCCGAAATGCGGGATCGTGTTTTGTATATGAATGTTCATTTCTTTTCGATCCATCCTACATAAACTTTGCGCGTCAAATCCGCCAATAGTGGGTTTTTCGTTTAGTATAATGTTCTTGGTTTGAGGCGATCGGAGGGGAGAACATAGTCTGTCTTGCTGTACATTTTGGGAGACATAAGTGAAAGTTAGGAATATCGTACCGGTACCCCTTGCGGAGTTGCCCAGAAACATAGGCCGTAACACATATATTTTACTCATTTTTAACACTTTACAACATAGTTGAAAAGTGTTTATGACTTTGTTCGTTCTGTCTGTCCGTTCGCTCGATAACTGCTGTAAAAATGACTTTATCAAAATAAAATTTTAGTATGTTGTTGAGACGGTCTGTGGGACCTATGGGAATGTAAATGAATAACATCACCCAATTAGCTTTGGATTGAATCCGGGTTGAGAAAATGAAATACATTGAACTATATTCAAATTATCCCATAATATATAAAAAAAAATTTCAGTATAATGGGTTCGGTAGTTTTTAAATAAAAATTAAAATAATAATGACACCCATATAATATGAAGAGATCACGTGATCCACTTCAAAATAAAATAGGACATCCATCCTTTTTTCCCAGAGTAAAAATCGTGATTTTTAAAGGTCTTTTAAAGCTATATTTTGTGTTGCATCCGCCCTAAAACCGCTTTATTTTTGCGTAATTCTATCCTCCTTTGCAGACATTGGCGTCCATGGACGCCAATGTCTGCAAAGGGGGAATCGAACTGTTTAGGATAGGGTATGTCAAATGCCTGTCTTTTTGGGAGGTTCTTCGTTTGGGATGGACGATGTCTCACCCGTAAGCAAAAGGTTAATGAACGATGGAAACGTATCAATCTGTCCAAAGCTCTTCTCCGATTTTTAACCTTGTCCCGATACTTTTTATTTATTTTTACAAATATTATACATTGTTTGAGACAGTACTATAATTAACTTAAAATAAAACTGATGTGGGCAGCACGTGGCTTTCGCTGCATATTCATATTCACGTTCTCTTTATTTCTTCAACAATTCATTATATTGAGTTTCATTGCACAAAATAACTCATAATTATTTTAAATCACACCGAATTTGCACTTTTAATTCAAATTTCGTTTTCATTTGGTAACTGGACTTATTTTCAAAGGAGGCTTAGCGAAAAAACTAAAATATCTCGAGAACGGCAATTCCTAGTGTAATGGAGTTAGTCTTATATTTTTTCATCGTTAGAAATTACGTATAAAACAAGCATTTAATTGATATGTTTGAGGACACGTAGTCTTCTTCTTTTATTTTGACGATTTTTGCGGGCCATTTCGCAAAAAAAGCTGTTTTTTTTTTATCCCGAATTGTACCCAAAACAAATCGGCATCAGGGTCACACACAAGTGACTTACCTACCAAATTTTATGAAATTTGGACCATTAGTTTTTGAGTTAGATTGGATACATACATTGCATAGACAGATGACAGACTACAGATACAGACATTGCATAGACAGATACACACACACAGATGTCACGCTAAAAATAGTTTTTTCGTATTCTAGAGGTTCCGAAATGTGTTGATCCGTCGAAAACTCGAATTGTGGTTTTCTGTATGATTCCAATACTATCCCTACACATTACCATGTATTGCAGGGAGAGTTAAAATCTGTGGGCAGTACATGACTTTCCTGGCAAACTCATATTCACGTTCTCTATTTCTTCAATAATTCATTAAATTGAATTTAATTGCACAAAATAACGTCCACAATTATTTTAATTGGCACTTTTAATTCAATTTTCGTTCTCAGTTGGTAACTGAACATTTTTTCAACGGTGGCGTAGTATAATTGCGAAAAAAATTAAAATATCTCGAGAACGGTTAGCCCGAGTGTAATGGGGTTGGTCTTAATCTTTTCATTGTTAAAAATCATGTTTAAAAGAAGCATTTAATTGATATATTTGAACATAAGTAGCTTTTTATTTTAGATTTTGACGATTTTTGACGTCCATTTCGCAAAAAAAAAAAAGGTTAATTTTTTCTGAATCGTACCAAAATCTAATCAGCACCAGGGTAACCCACAACTGACTTATCTACCAAATTTTGTGAAATTTGATCTATTTTAAGTTTTTCAGCTAGAGTGGATACAGGCAAGTTTTGCGGGTCATTTCGCAAAAGAAGGCGGGTTCTTGTATCCCGAATCGTACTCAAATCTAATCAGCACCAGGGTCGCCCATAAGTGACTTACCTACCCAATTTTATGAAATCTGATCCATTCGTTTTTGAGTTAGAGTGGATACATACATTGCACAGACAGGCACATAGACGTTACGCTAAAAATAGTTTTTTTCGTGTTCTAGAGGTCCCGAAACGTGTAGAGATCCGTCCAAAACCCGAGTTACGATTTTCGGCATGATTCTAAAGCTTTCCCTATACATTACCATGTAAATAAAAGGTTGTTCAATCGTATTTAGAAAACGTGTTAATGGATGATGGAAACGTGTCAATTTATCGAAAGCTCTGTTCCGCTTTTTGACCCCATCCCGACACTTTTCATTTCTTTTTGTAAATTTTTTTGTTTTACATTGTTGGGAAAGTGGTATAAGTAACTTAAAATAAAAAGAAAAATTGAACCTAAAATAAATAAAATAAAATAAACGAGTGAAAGGTAAAAGTGAGTGTCGCATTCCGATTATTCGCCTGGCCGTGAAAAGGTAAAAAATGCGGGGGGGGGGGGGGGGGGGGGAACATCCCTTTCAATTTCAGTGTCACCGAAAAAGGCACTTCCGGACACTTTCCCTCCGTTTCCGAGTTGCTGTCTAATTTTGTCATTCTCTGCCACTGGGATTGTTTGTTGCCGTCGGAGGTGTGGCTGCTTCCGCATCCATCGCCATCTTCTCGGTGCTGAGTCGAGTCAGATCAATCCTATAAACAATCGCGTGATAGTAGAATCGATCGATGATAATGATCCGTGATAATGCGAGAAATCACGCTTTCGATCGATATTCAAATTTCATTAAAGATTAACTGAAATGGGGTTTAACTCCATTTTCTCATATCGGAATTCATTTTTAAATGGCTTTTTTTTAATACAAAATAACAAGTTTGCAAAATTTGGTATGGTCACGTGTAGATTACCCTGGTGCTGATTAGATTTTGGTACGATTCGAAAAACTATATATATATTTTATTGTTATTTTTTTTTCTTCTGCGAAATGACCCGCAAAAATCGTCCAAATCTAAAATAAAAGATTACGTATGTTCAAATCTATTCATTAAAATATTAAATGCTTGTTTTATGCGCCATTTTTGACGATGAAAAGAATAAGACAAAGCCGTTCTCGAGATATTTTTTTTTTTGCATGCTCCAGCACCTTTGAAAATGCGTCCCGTTACGCAATGGAAACGAAAATTGAATGAAAGGTGCCCATCCATATTTCAAATAATGAGAAAACGAATTTGAGTTTGTAGAGAAAGACATGTGCTGCCCACAAAAAATTATTTTTGTGTGTGCAATAGCATGAGAAAGTAAAAATGTTCTGTAGTTTCAAGTACGCGCTTTTGTGAGTTCTGTAAATGACGTCGGAATCGAATGGTTTTCGCCAAGGCACAGGTACGGGCTTCACAACCCCACTCGCACCGCAGATCCGCTCGGCAGCCTCTTCGCCAAGGTCAAGGGCAAACCACGCAATGAGGGTCGAAATGGAGTCTTCTGCCTGTTGCCTCTCCGATTTCTACCTGTTGGAGTATCATCGCGAAAACAAGGTTGGTTTTTTTGGGAGCAGGATAGGGGAGCCCTCATCGCGCAGAATGAGTTATGCCAGCGGATGCCCCTGCAAACTATGTTGAGGAAATGAAAGGGAGTACCACCTGTGTCGACCTTAATAACATTTTTCATATCTCGCTCTAGCTCTCTGCAGTGAATTGCACTGCGCCCAACGTGGGGGATACAGGGTCGTAGCCAGAGACGATATTCAAAAGGGGCTGGAGTGAAATTCAAAGGGGGTTCAACAGTCTTGAAGGAGGGGCTCACCCAAAACACAGTTAATCATTAACATTTCTTAACCACAATAGTTACTATTATATGTGTATATAAACTGTTTTTACAAAATAAGAGGGGTGATAGTACCCATTAAGACGAACAATATTTACAATGGAACCTAGGGTCGCATTCCACTCTTAAGTGTTAGAAAAGCGTGAAGTTAAAGTTGAATTTTCAACAGTGAAAACAAGAAGAATTAACGTAATCATAAGTTGCATCATTCTATTTATTTATACCAGAGAAAGACTCAAAGTAGATGCTCAAAGTGACGACCAAGGGTGCCGTTGCACAATGGCGAATGAACTGGCGCACCTTTTCGAAGACACATGGTGTCGTGTTTATCCTAATCCGCTGCAACAACGATTCTCGCGACGAAATTTTCTACGGAGTCCACAGGCGTCTCGTACACCAATAATTTTATGTGCCCCAGAAGAAGTCCAGTGGGTTGAGGTCCAGTGAGCGTGGAGGTCAAGCCAGAGGTCCACTACGTCCAATCCATCGTCCGGGATATGTGGCATTCAAAAAGTGTCGGATGACTAGAAGTAACGGTAATGTTCTGGAGATGTGATACTTCTCCGGCAGCTATGTTGTCCGAAGTGGCGACTTGTGCTTGTTGGACGTGTTTCGAAGTTGCTTTTTATCTGGCACTCAGAGTGGAATGCGACTCTAGGTTCCATACTAAATATTGTTCGTCTTGATGGGTACTATCACCCCTCTTATTTTGTCAAAACAGTTTATATATACCCTGTATACGTAGCAGAATTTCAGGAAATCGAGAAATCTGCTGTGTTGAAAACCCAGACATAGAAATCTGCTGTGTGAAACATATAACTTTACAAACAGACTCAAATGCATTTTCTTTTTTATAAGTCATTGAGTTTAATTGTACAAACCTGACGCAGATACTTATTTGAAAATATGTTCATTTTGAAGTTTGTAAGACACACTTTTTCTTCATTTGGCAACTATATGCATTTTAAAACATCACTGTCTTAGAAATTCCAAAGAAATAAGTATCTCGAGAATGGTTTGTCTTAGAGTAAGTAATGAGGTTGGTCTTACTCGTTTCGTCATTAAATATTAGCTTTTAATTAACATATTTAAACATATTTATTTTGTAATTTTTGATATTAACGACTTTGGTTGCTTTGTAAAAATGGCTCGTTCTATTTCCTTAAATTGTACCAACATCTAACCAGCCCGAGGGGCCTCAGAAGAAGTCCGGTTGGTTGAGGTTCGGTGAGCGTGGAGGTCAAGCCACAGGTCCTCTACGTCCAATCCACCGTCCGGGATATGTGGCATTCATGTAGTGTCGAATGACTAGAAGTGACGGTGATGTTCTGGAGATGTGATACTTCTCCGGCACGACAGCTTTGTCGTCCGAAGTGACAACTTGTGCTTGTTCGACGTGTTTCGAAGTTATTCTTTTCAGACACTCATAGTGGAATGCGACCCTGGGTTCCATAGTAAATATTGTACTACCACTCCTTATTTTGTCAAAACAGTTTATATACACCCTGTATATTCCAATCCATGTAAATTATAACAAATAATTGTATATTTGTAAGCTAAAAGTTGATTAGGAAAATTCATATAACTACTGTACATCAGTGTTAATATACAGGGTGTTCAGTGCAATCTGTCTGTGCCCAATGGCTATTTCCTCAACCGTTAGTCACAGAGATACACTTCCAATTGCAAAAATGTTTTAAATTTTAAAATCTATTATCTTAGAAACAGTTTAAATCAATACATTTCTGATAGAAATACGAAATGTACATTTTTATACGGTCTCCCGGTCCTACCAATTATATTTAGGAAAATCATCCTTATACAATTTCATGAAAAAAAAAAAGAAAAAAGTCTTCTTTTTACGACCAAAATTCACTGAGTTATGAAGCATTAAACTTTGACTTAAGTCGCTTTTCCACTCATAAAAATGTCCCGTTTCAGGCAATCAACCAATCAGGGACCGTATTGATCATTTCTCTAGGCAACCAATCAATCAGGGACCGTATTGACTCAGCACAAAAAGTGCTCCAACTTTAAACAGCTATAAGTCTGTCAATTTTGGTCGTAAAAAGATGGGTTTTTTTTTTAATTTTGCATAAAATTGTACGAGGACCGGGGGACCGTATAAAAATTTATATTTCGCATTTCTTTCAGAAATGCATTTATTGATTTAAACTGTTTCTAAGATAATAGATTTTAAAATTTAAAACATTTTTGCAATTGGAAGTGTATCTCTGTGACTTTACGGTTGAGGAAATAGCCATTGGGCACCGATTTCACTGGACACCCTGTATAATAACAATATAAGCATTAACTAGTAGCAAAGCTGTTAATGAATCGAAAAAAAATCTGTAAGGTAATGCTTAATATTAACTCTTACCTACTTATCAGTTGATTTTGATTCTATATTGTATAGCAGTGAACCCCACAACAGTACGAAAGTATCCTAAATAGTGTCGTAATTTTTAAATATTTTTAAATTAAATATGCATATAAATGGATCATCAGTATAACCACACATTCGGCTCCATTAAATAAGCTTTAAAACAAAGTAATTTATAAAAAAATATCAAAGAAATGTCTATGCAAAATTTGGATGACATGTTGGACGAAATTTCATATCGCTACTAAATATTTTTGAGGGGGGGAGCTAAGTATACCTCTTGGGGGGAGGGTTAGCCCCCTCTGGCCCCTGCCTGGCTATGACCCTGGTGGGATATCGTACGGCAGTGGTTATTTCTGCGAGTACTAGATGTTAAACTTTTCATGAAGGGATGCATAAAATTGTGACGCATAGTAAGTTTTTTGGCAGATATCGGCTACAGGTGATTGCGGTCTGTAAAAACTGCTTAATTTTAATTTTCTTACAGTTGAGAGTAGGTACAGTTGAGTTCAGCAGGTGCAATGTTTCTGTCTGTGAGGACGCCCATGCCTGCACGGGAGATCGAACTGTTTGGGATAGGATATGCCAAATATCCGTCTTTGTGGGAGGTTCTTCGTTGACTCTGTTCCACCCGTAAGCAAAAGATTAAAGAATGCAGTGGTTAAAAGACAGGTAGCGGGAAAGGCGCGCTCACTCATCACGCATGGGCTTCTAGTACAAAGTTTTAGTTTTTGACTGGTAATGTTGGGGAGCGTTGGCGAGTAGTTGAAAAAAACAGGTCTATTTTTAAATAAGAAACGAAAAGTTGAAGATGCTTTAAACCATGTGCCTCACACACAATGGTATCAATCGGTGCCGCTCATCC
Organism: Amaurobius ferox; assembly: GCA_951213105.1. Taxonomy (NCBI): domain Eukaryota; kingdom Metazoa; phylum Arthropoda; class Arachnida; order Araneae; family Amaurobiidae; genus Amaurobius; species Amaurobius ferox. The sequence continues at coordinate 123,713,137 of OX578152.1, forward strand.
AGTTATAAGTTTGCGCCCAACGGGCTTATCCAATGGGCCTCGTGACGGTCGTCATCGCCGCTGGTTCTGCCGAATCCATTCCCCAATCCAAAAAATCTTGAGCAGTTTGACCTTGCGTAGCTCTTGCCTTATAAAATCTCCCATTTTGATTCACTTCATCCATGTCCTTTGGCGTGGAAGCGTCGCTGTGAGAGGAACTCATTTAATTATACCTTTATGGTGATTTATGCAAAAAGAGGAACTCTCCACTACTGGTAGAACGGGTCCTCCACTTGTCATCGATTCGCGTCAACCACCCGTGTTTAGGTTGGAGCGTTCAAGCATGAGATACACGGTGTAAACGATTTTCTGTGAAATCTTCGAAACGAAAAGGGTTTCGGAGGCCGTTTTACCTTCCCATGGTAAGGTAAAGGGAAAGTATTGGAATCATGCCGGAAATTGCAACTCCACTTTTCGACGGATCGACACGCTTTGGGACACCTCTAGAATTCGAAAAACTACTTTTAGCGCGACGTCTCTCTCTCTGTGTGTGTGTGCAATGTATGTGTTCACTCTAACTCAGAAACTAATAGACCCAATTTCATAAAATTGGGTAGATAAGTCACTTGTGTGTGACCTTGGTGCTGATTAGTTTTAGGTACGATTCCGGATAAAAGAAACCGCCTTTTTTTTTTTTTTTTTTTTTTTTTTGCGAAATGGCTAGCAAAAATTGCCTGTATTTACTCTAGCTGAAAAGTTAATAGATTAAATTTTACAAAATTTGTTAGATAAGTCACTTGTGGATTACCCTGGTGCTGATTAGATTTTGGTACGATTCGGAAAAAATTAACCTGCCATTTTTTTGCGAAATGATCTGCAAAAATAGTGAAAATCTAAAATAAAAGACTACTGACGCTCAAATATATCCATTAAATGCTTGCTTTATACGTAATATTTTGCGATGAAAAGAATTAAGACCAACCCTATTACACTAGGACTAGCCGTTCTCGAGATATTTTAGTTGTTTCGCATTTTCGCTACGCTACCTTTGAAAAGAAGTCCAGTTGCCAAATGAGAACGGAAATTGCATTAAAAGTGTTAATTCAGTGTCATTTTAAATAATGATGGGTGTTATTTTGTGCCACTAAATTCAATATTGAAGAAACAAAGAAGAAATATTGAAGAAATAAAAATAAATTATTGAAGAAATAGAGAACGCGAAAATGAGTTTGCTGGGAAAGTCACGTGCTGCCCACATCAGATTTTTACTTTCCCTAACATGTTACTGGCGTACATACCATACATGGTAATAGAGAATGAAAATATTGTGTCGAGGTGGAAAATTTGAATTCAAGTTTAGATGGATTTGCACGCTTGGATATTATGAACGGACGTTTTCGAAATAATGTGTGTGCGCGCGCCCTTTCATTCTGGTGTGTAGGCAAAGTTATGTGCATCTCACATCATACTTTTTATATCATCAGATATACGTAAAAACAAGAAATGAGCGAAGCAGTTAAGAGAAGAAATATAATATTCAGGTCCATGTAGATTCGCTCAATTCAAGAGAGAATAACATCGCGAATCGTCGAGATATCTTATAAGCGGAAGAAACAATCAAAGCGGTAAGGTCAATATAAAAGAAAACTCTAATAATGCACCGATCCAACTGAAGGTATACGGGGTAAGAATTAGAGGAAATATTTTGTTTAGATGGCTGATTCCCAAACCTGGGTACGCAGAAAATGTTCGGCAATAGCGTACCAGTCAAATAGCAATGGTTCAACAATGGCGGATGATGGGATGGATGAGTGTGAATTGGATCGACGAGAAAGAAGATCGCAGCGTCCGAGTTCATGCTCATAAAATCGGGAAATCTGTCCTGCTTCTGATACTGAGCTTGTGGTTTGTGCGAGTATGAAGAGCTTCGTACCGTGTGAGCTTAATCTCGAACCCCAATGCGTGGTAGGACTGAATTATTCGGTCTGCATTAAATGTTTTCTTGCTTCCATGGCAGGTAACGGCTATTGTATGTCTTTTATGTTGATATGTATCCTCCCCGAAATAAAAGGCAGTGTCCTTCCTGGCCATGGAAATAAAAGCAAAGCGTTAAAATTTCATACTAAGAAAACGCCCATATCGTTCGAGCCAATCATTCAGGTGGTGCTGAAGTAAGATAAGGAGTCTTGCATTGTATGTACTTCTAAGGCGGGCAGCCTAAAATATTCACTTAAACTGTCCATTTTGTAAACATAAGTGATGCGCAATGCAAATTAGAACTGAAACAATGAAGAATAATCCTACGCATTCAACATTTTTATCTTTCAATTTGTTTTGATCTCTCTCTATTCTGTACTGTATCCTGCAACTATGAAAAAATACTGGTTCATTATACTCATAATGAGGGAACCTTTTATTTAAAAAATAATCAAGTACATAGACTCAATACTACGCCTTTCTGTTGTGTCAACTAACAATGCCGACTCCTTTACTAACACGAGCGACACCTATATATAATTCTCAAAGCATTACGGCAGTTTCAAGCATTTCCTCCATAGGAGTTTTATCTCCTTTCTAACTCCATGGTCCTGGTGTATTCGAAACGAAACTTTCCAAAGTTATTCCAGACTTAAGTTTATATAATTTGATGAGCGTTCACGCCGGGAAATGTGCACGCCCAAATGGTTTAAAAGGGCGTTGCCACATATAATAGTTGGGAAGTCATAAATATGTAAGAAATCATATTTCTTCCATCAACATACTACGCGGTGTAAGTTGTGACTTACCTTTCTGGGATTCTTGGCTTTAATGGGATTCGTTGGTTGAAGCCCGAAAAGAAATTGTACCGGCTGATTATAAAAAAATTCGCGCGAATTCTTTTAAAAACATTCAAATAATCGTTAAAGATGATCGGCGCCATTTTTCCCGAGAGACGGAAGTGGGGGTTCGCCCTTCATTTGCATGTCTTCTTCCAACTCTGTGCTTCCTGATGCACTTCGCGGGAATGATGAAGTATTTGTTGTGGGCGCCCTCATAGGAAAGGTTTAAAATCGGAAGACGGTGATCACCGCCTTGCCGCACAGGCCGTCTAGAGAATCAGCGTGTATTTTTCTCTAGACAGGGTTGCTTTGAAAGTCCATGAATGTACACGATAGGGCTATCTATAATAATAATAAAAAATGTCTGTTTGTTTGTTCGCTTGTTGTTGTTGAAACCCAGACCGTCCGACCTACCAGAAAGGTGTAAGGTAACTGTTTGGACGGTTGGGAAGTGCCACCCAATTTAGACCGGAACCCAGTGGGGGAGGCATCCACAGGGACCGTACCCTCCTTCCCCTACCACCAACCTCTCGGAAGGACTTTCGGACCCACATGTTTAACGTGATCGTACTCCGCATGAACACGGCGGCAGTTTTGGCAGTGGCTGGGATCGAACCCGGTGGCTGGAATCGAACCCGTTTGTTCGCTTGTGTCGTCTGTAGCGGAAAATCTAAGTGATGTTCGGCCATGAAATTGGGTACAGAGGTATTTCAGGAATCGGGAAGGTGCAGCTCAGCGTTATTTTATGTTTTGGAACGATTTTGAGTCATTTTCATACAAATCCGTTCCTTAGCGAGCGGAAATATTATCCTATAGTTTCCATCTTTACACCATTGGAAAGATAGAAAAATTCTCTTTCAAATAACCTCGGAATCCTTACGATTAACAGACGAATGTTGGTGAATTTGAATATATATATATATATATATATATATATATATATATATATATATATATATATATATATATATATATATATACTTTGTGTGCTTTAAACGTCCTCGATTTTTATATTGCGATATAAAACAATTGACTGACAATTACCAGATGCTTCGTTGAGTATTACTACTGTAATCGGAAATTTATGTTTGTGCTGTATTCCGTTCATTAATTATACATTTTTATTTAAAACCTTATAAATTTTCAAAATAATTTTAGCAGCGGAGCCCGATCTTGTGCGCCTTGGGACGGGGTCAAGCGATGTATTTTTGAACCATGGATCTGGAACGCTTTGAGAAGAGCAGGTATTTTCGATGCGACGTCATCAGCCGAAATGGACGTCATCTACTTAGGGATTTGTTGGGTTTGCGAACTGGTGCTAGAATCGGAAATATTATCAGAGTTTGCAATAATTTTCATTTAGAAAGTGGACTGTTGATTTTTATCGAAGGAGCTTATGTAGTGAATTGAATGAGCTTATATAGTATATATCAAAAGAGCCTATTTAAAGCTTATTACGCCCACGCAGAGGGCGAAAGGTGTATTTGGGGCGAATCGAAGGAGCTTGTTTATGGCGTATCAGAAGAGCTTATTTAGAGCGTATCAAGAGTTTATATGCCCGCTCAGAGGGCGAAAAACGTATTTTGGGCGTCATTTGCAGTCGTGTCAGGGCGCAGCATTCGATGTGACCAGCGGCGGGACCCAGGCGTATTGCGTACCCGAGCAGCGATCTAAGGTGTGATTAGATGCTTATTTAGGGCGTCAATGTGCTCACGTGTGTTTTGTAATTTAATCGTGTGCTCGCAGCGGACAATCAAGCCTCTCGAAAAACTTATGAATGAATTCAATTAATCCTTGCTGTAATACCGGATACAGTTTCTAGTCTATAATAAAGTGACCCTTCCCGATCGAATAAAGTGATTACAGGACCCCAAGCGGAAAATTTGAAAGTGAAGTGAAACGATACCTGCGCTTGCCTCTGACTGGGCAAAATTGGGTTGCTGGTTCAAAAAAGATGACCGCTGTCGGACCCATCACATTGCATTTCGCAAGAACTTTATTGGCCGCTCTTCTAGAAATTACTAATGAGAAATCGCTTTGTATCCTTTGTCTTTTGAAAAAAATGGCATCCATTGCGCGACTCTTAGGGCGTGAGGTCTTTTCAGTGTTCACATCTCCCACTTGATGTTTGCGTTTGTTTCTTTCTTGAAGAGCTTTCATTTGGCCGGGCGTGGGCAGGTAGGGAGTCTTATTTTGGGTTGAACCCTGCTAGCAGTGGATTCGCAGTTTTTTTTTTCTCTTGCGAAAAAAATGGTTCATCGCGCCCACTCTTGGTGGGTTTCGCTCTTGGCATCCGACACAAAAGGTTCCACGCACGTGTTGAGAAATACGTCGCACACAGTGAAACCTGTCCGGGAGATCAACTGTGTCAAAGATAAGTTAAATTGTAAAAACAGTCAATTATTTCAGAATAATGTTTGCATACATAAAAATAATATTTCATCAAATACAACCAATCTGATTTATTTTTCAAGGAGATGAGCAAAAGACAAACGCAGGGCCTCATTAACCTACTAATTTAGGGGAAACACGACCCCATTTTAATTTTGTGAGCATGCCCCAGGAAATTGATTCCCCATGCACTCATCCGTGCTCTAAAAATTCTATGACCGCGAATGGTTGACCAGGGCAATCCCTGGTCAACCAACAGTTCTCATCAACCAACTTAATTTTTAATACTGTTTTCCTGTACCAAATAGTTCTAACATATTAACTGCCATCCTACCTTTTGTCGGTAAGAGTTTAATATTTAAATGTGAAAAAAAAAATACACATTTGGACTCGGACAAGCCAAATATTTGTGTGTTCACCTGTATGGGCCAGATACTATTTAACTAATAACTGTTTGACAAATAATTTAACATTAAAAGGAAAAATCTGATGTGGGAAGCACGACTTTCCCTGCAGACCAAATTCATCTTTTCTTTATTTCTTTAAGAACTCATTAAATTGAGTTCGATTGCACAAAATGATACTAAATTTGCATTTTTAATTCAATTTCTGCTTTTATTTGGTAATTGGACATTTTTCCAAAGGCGGCATAATAAAAATGCGAAAAATCTCAAATATCTCGAGAACGGTTAGTCCTAGAGTAATAGTTGTTCTTATTATTTTCCTCGTCAAAAATGACGCATAAAACAAGCATTTAATGGATACATTTGAACATACGTAGTCCTTTTGTAGATATTGGCGATTTTTGCTGGCCATTTCGTAAAAAAAGGCAGGTTGTTCTTTTCCGAATCGTAACAAAATCTAATCAGCACCAGAATATCCCACATGTGATTTATTTACCAAATTTTGTGAAATTGGGTCACTTTGTATTTCAGCCAGAGTGGATACGTGAGATTTTTGCAGGCCATTTCGCAAAAAAAGCGGGTTCTTTTTTTCCGAATTGTACCAAAAACTAATCAGCACCAGAGTCACACCCAAGGGTCTTACCTACCCAATTTTATGAAATTCGGTCTATTAGTTTTCGAGTTAGAGTGGATACATACATTGCACAGACACACACACAGACGTCACGCTAAAAATGTTTTTTTCGCATTCTACAGGTTCTCGAAACATATCGATCCGTCGAAAACTCGAGTTGCGATTTTCAACATGATTCCAATACTTTCCCTATACATTACCATGTGTTGCAGGGAAAGTAAAAATTGTCAATGTAACTATTGACAAATAACTTACTGTTAAATAGAAGTGGAAATCGTGGATGCAATTTGGGGGCCCATTTGAATCTTTTGAAGGGAAGCATGTGCTTACCGTACCTTTTCGGTAATCAGGCAAACCTACTTGTCAATCCTATTAAATCCAACTGTTTCTGATATGCAAATAATGGCGTTACGTCATCTAAAGGCGGCGCAAGCGCTGTGCGCGAAGTATGTTTCCCTGCAAACTTCTGCAGTTTAGGATTTGATTTCGGTGTTTATCGACTCAAAACAGTTTCTTATGGCTTCGAAATAGGATTTGGAAGAACAGGCCGTTTAGAGGACGGCCAGATATTTATGGAGGTGGCAAAATCGCTGAATGTTTCACGACAGACTGTCTCTGCCCTCTAGAAGCAGTTTCAAGACTCCTGGGACTGTTACGAAGCCTGAGCTTAGAAGAATAGCAGCAGCTTCTCAAGATCAATATCCGTCTGTAATTGCCCGTCGCAACAGGGAGTCGGCAAGGCCGCTGAGTTTAAGGCAGCTGAGTCAGTGAGTCTGTGGAGACGATATCTTACAAACGGATAGAGCGATTCGAACGAAATTTGGTCAATCCCTGAATACTGGAAGCCTATGTTTTTAAACGCAATCGAATGTTCAGAACCCCTAAATTTTCGAGTGAAGTTTTGAAAAATCATCAAAAAATCAAAACCTTTAATAAAGTTACTTAATTAGTCATTTCTTATATACTTCTTCATTAGAAGATTTTGACGATGAATTTGGCGGAATGTCGCTAACTTGGCGACTTTTTAAATGTTGCCAAATTAACGAAAATGTCGCCAAATGGATCAAAATGACGCAAAATCAATGAAAATGACGACAAATTGATGACAGTTCAATATCTTGGAAAGAACAGAGTAGTTTATAAGAATAACCCATTTCTCCGTCCGTAACGCTTGGCGAAAAATTTAGCGGGGCGTCACGAACTTGGCGACTATTTTAAATGTTGCTGAAATTACAAAAATGTCGCTAAATTGATAAAAATGACGCCAAATGGGAAGTAATGTTTCTTAAATTCTGATTTCCATCATATGGCGGGCTTACCTTCTAGTCTGTAAGAAATGCTCTTCTGTCCGTTTGTCTGTAACACTTGGTGATGAATTTGGCGATATTTCGCCTCAAACTGACAAAAATAGCGTCAAAATTGCAAAATGACGCTATATGAATGAAAATGACGCCTAATTGATGAATTAATTATTGAAGTATTTTAATATATGGACTCTATCGCTTATTGAGAATGCTATCAATATTGGTAATTGTTTATTTAGCGTTGCGGGAAATGTAAGTTAATTAGGTACTTTGAAATAGTTTTACATGTTGTCATCCGGAAAATCACCCAATGTACAGTAATTCAACGATAAAAACACACCGTGGATCTTATACATTATTTATTTACTGTAAAAGTAGTCATTCATTGCATTGTATAAGGAAAGTCATGTGCGGCCCACATCAGATTTTTTTAAAACTGTTAAGAGGGACTTTCACAAATGACAAAGATTGAAGGTAGTGAATAATTGCTTGCAAATGCTAATGGATTGTGAGGAAAAAATATATTCTTAGCATGTAAAAATTAAATTGGGTTCTTTAAAAAGTAAGGATTTAATTTAAATATTGGGTACTTTTAAAGGTTCTTAATGCATATTTATAAAAGGGGAGTTTTGAAAGTTTTTACTTTCTCTACGGTGTAGTATAGTATATTATTTTGAGGACAGATTTCGAAATATATCTTTTAACACTTCCTGAGCACGTTTTGACTATTGGCGTCTTTAAAAGTACTAGAGGTTTAGTTAAATCTTTACTTTTTAAGGAAGCCAAGTTAATTTTTATTTTTGCATGCTAAGAATATTTTTTTGAAGTGATGTTAATCTGGGATCGATTCCTTGTGTACACGATAGCTGCCCCAAATATGAATGGATTTTCACGAAACTTTATATCCGGCTTTGTCATAAAATAATCTAGAACTAAATAGAATTTTAATTTAAATTCGAGCGAAATTTTATATTTTTAATATGGCAGCTTACATAATCATGCATAAAAGGGTTTATGGGTGGCTCAGTGACCACAAAGACTTGATAGTTTCAATTATTATTGTGAAAAAAAAGTTGCGGTCCATTTTGTTTGTTCGTGACGTCACCCTCGGGGGCAAGTTATCCCTCGGGGAGTGCATTAAAATATTTTTTCAAGCCCTAGCGAAGGGTAACGCGTTATAATGGTAATCTTTTGAACTCACGATACCGATTTTTCAAAAATTTTCTTTTAATATTTGAAAACATGCTACTGATTCTGGTGTGAGAAGGCAGAGTTGGGCCTCAACCAAATTCATTTTAGAGTGATTTTTAATAATTAGTATGCTGTGAAAGTAACAGATTTCCATAGCAATCCTTCACAAAATGTGTCTGAAGGTAACTTTCTCAACTTTAATTAAGAAATACCCTGAAACTACCATGGAAAACAATTTTTTTTTATATATAAAAATACATTTGTCTTAAACAGATATTTCCCCTAATATCTAAACTGAATAGTTTTATCTAACGCAAAAACAGACCGATTTACAAAATACTCATAATAACAAACTGCACATACTTACTCAAAAGCAACTGAAATGAGTTCAAAACATAAAAGTTATCTCGCTAAACACCCATGTTTTCATCATTGAAACAACAATTTTATAGCCAACACTTGGGGGTGTCCACTGCTAAAATTTCCAAGATGATTGTTTGCCGTTTTCACGTACTTATGTTTTGCAATGATAGAGTATATGAAGTAACTCAAACCTTGACCCATGGAGTTAGAAAGGAAGAGATAAAACGCCTATCGATGAAACGTTTGAAAATGCCATAATGCTTTGAGAATTATATCGAGGTGTCGCTAGTGTTAGTAAAGTAGCTGCTGCTTATTAATTGACACAATAGAAAGGCGTGGTAATTAGTATATGTATTTTTGATTATTTTAAAATTAAAGGCTACCTTACTGTGAGTATAATTAACCAGTATTTTTTCATAGTTGTAGGGTGGAGTACAGAATATAGGAAAATAAAAATAAATTGAAAGGTCAAATTATTAGTTAAATACGTAGGAATAGTCTTTAGAGTTTCACTTCTACTTTACATTGCGCTCATCGTTTATTTTTACAAAATGAACAGTTTAATAAATATTTTAGGTCTTTTGCCATAGAAATGCAGGGCTACTTATCTTACCCCAGCGCCACCTGAATGATTGTCTCAAACAATATTGGCGTTTTCTTAATATGAAGTTTTAACTCCTTACTTTTACCTTCATGCTTTGACCGCTTGATCTCAAAATAAATGGCCTACCGACAAAGCAGAAAGTTTTCAAACTTTTTACCACTCGCGCGGCTCACGTTCGAAATGTTTTAAACATTTCACAGGCCAAAACAACACCAGAATGCAATACCTGACATGTACTTAAATAAAGTAATAAAGGTGTAAAGTAATAAAGGTATTTTTGACATTATAAAACAAATATAAACACTTCTTTAAGAATAAATACCCCCCCCCCCCCTTTAATAAAAAAAAAAGGTTTGAACAACATTGAGAGGCATGAAATTTATTTCTTTGTTAGCATTTTGTTTAGTCTCAAAATGTGTGATCTTAATCCTTAAAATGTTTTACATGTGTTCACCAGTGTGTGTGAAAGACCCAGACCACTCGACCCAGACCACTAAGATTTGAGTGGTCGGTCACCAGTTTGTGTGTATCTGTGGATTGATTTTGCATATTTTCATTTTTTTAAAAAGTTTTTGAAAAATTTCCATATTTTTGACGTTAGACATCGGCCGTAGTTTGATGACCCTAGGCTTAAACTAGCTAGACAGGACTATTTATATTAAGTTAAATTTTGTTCCTTTTAAAACGCATTGGACTATAATTTGGTGGGAGAGGTGTGTTAATTTTGTTAGTTTGGTTATGCTTTTCTTGTCAAAGGTTTTTTTTTTCGTTTAAAATTTTTTTTTTCGATTTCAATATTAATAATAAAACTATTTTAACTTTGCGAGTCATCTCTAGGCTATATAAAATCGAGTCGGTTACGTAAGAGGACACTTACTTAAGATTTGCGAGCCATTGCTTTCACGCGAACTCATTTTAATTTCAGGCATCGCCGATGAATCAATCGCTCCTGAAATGAACTCAATGCCAAATAAAAATGAAATTTCTCATCTGAATCGCATTGCTGTTTCGCCAATCGTGGCACCTGTTGGCGACCGAATATTTCCTTGCGCGCGCACCAAGGTCTATTGAAAGGTAAGGTTGGCCAAAGATTGTACGCCAACAGCTGGAATTCTCCCCTCCCTTCACGACTGACGTCACTGGTCCCAAAGACAGGTCCGTAGCCCGTTTGCTGTCATAAGAAATACATTGTGTGAATACCGCAGCAATTTTCTTAATTTAAATATACATCATATAGTATATTGAAATTTCTACCGAGTAAATGATAGATTAGATTTCATTATTCATATATAAGAATATAATATTAAATGAAACTAGTTATGGTAAATTTTATTTAGGACTGTATTGTTAGAGTTGTTTTTAAGCATCTCTAACGATGACATTAGCAATTGAGCTGTTTAAACTATGCTAAAATATTTTCTGCATTTTAAAATTGTTATTAGTTTTTCTTTAATAAGTGCATAGTAATATCGGAGGATTTAGCTAAAATACAAGGCACTATTATTCTATCTGAGACTAGAATAATAAGCCAACAAAACCTGTTTATTTTTATCGAACTGCTTTAAAATATCATACTTGTAGACTTGACATGATAAAATAAATTAGAAGACAGTGAATGACTTGCTGAATGTAATTCAAAAATAGTTTTCAGAATTATAGAAATAAATAAATATGTGACGTCCTTAAAGATTTCAGGCAGAAAAATGCTCGTATTAAATATATTTTTTCATACTGAAATTGATATGTGTACGAAATCCAATTATTTAAAAACTTCTCCGAATGCGAACAAATGTGGAAATCATATTTTGTACGATACAAAAGATCAGTACAATTGTTTTCTTTAATTATGTATTATTATTATTTCATGATGGTCAAAAAATTGAATTATTCAAGAAATTAAATGAGAAATTTCATATAACGAGAGGCAATTTTTGAATATGGGTACTTCATGATAAAAAAAATTTAAAAATTAAAAAAAGTAAAGAGATAGGACGAGATATTGATAAGATAAGTTCAGTTGAGACCAGATTTTGAAAATGCCTTTCATAAAGGAACATCTACCGAAATTGTGCCTTATTTACGCTATATGTTTGAAAATCAATGAAAACTAACACGTCCAACCAGTCAGTAGGTTTTAATCAATTGCGTCCACAGAAAAAATGGAGGGGGGGGGGGCGATAATGAAATGAGTTGTTTCCTATTTCTCCTAATATCCTTCCTTCTAACTTCAATAGTTTTCGATAGGTTTCTGGGGGGGGGGGGGTATATCTCCCAATACTTCTTTAGTGACTTTACTAGATTTGATCTCACGATCTTTCAACTAATTCTGGTGTTACAAAGGTCAGTGATCAAATGACTGGGTTACGGATTTTCCCCTATGGGAGAGAAGGATAATTTTAAAAATGGCCATTCTATAAAGGAGGAATGCCTTCATGGAGGACTTTTTAAGGTAAGCTGCGTCACATTTATGTTACATGTTAGGAAAACCATGAAAACCTAACACGCGCAGCCCGTCAATTCCTAACTACTAGATCATGAGTAAACCTTAAAATTTAAAGCTCTCTCTCCATTGCTTATTTTTCATTTCTTCACGTGAATGACCAGAAATTCTTTCAGCTTTTCTTTTCATGGCGTTTCTTTTCATCTATTCATTTATGTGCCTTGTTCGAAAGAAGGTTCTGGTTCTGGTATATGTTCTTACAACATCAAGAGCTGTTTCAGGAAATTGTTCTTTTATTTTCAGTTGGAGATTCTCTAAAATATTTCTTGAATTAGAAATAAAATTTCCGTGTAGTTTTAAAAAAATATCTTATAATTTGGTGACTGTTTCTACCCAGGTATCATGTGGAACAATTATACCACCTCTTGATAAAGATTCAATCCATTTTTTGTCATTTTCGGATGTTGATTCCACTAGATATGAATAAGTTCCTAACTGCGGTCTGCGCTTCTTTGTGACGATATGCCAAATATCCTGCAAAGAAAACGCAAGGCCTCTTTTTCATTTACATCAGGACTGAAATGAATGTCATGTTGAGGCTCAATATATGCAGTGATGCTGACTGCATCGTCTTTTTCTTCTAATTTGAAAAATAAAGTCGCAGTTAGTCTACTTGTCATTGTGTATTCAATATTAATTTCTTTCATGTCATCATAAAGTTCTTTTAAGCTTGCTATTGAAACAAGAATGCCTTTTTGGAAAGGCAGTATTGAAGTTTTAGAAATGATTCTGAGTTCCATAATATCCGCTTGCATTTGACTCAGAATTTGCATTTGGTCATTTATATTATTTCCAAAAGCTGAGCGCTTTGATTTATTTTCATCATTAGGAACGCAAGAGTTAAAAACATCGACACATTTTCCCATGCTTCGGAAAGGTCCGGCTAGGGACCAGTGACGTCAGTAATTCCAAGAACTCTGGACAGGAGTGGGTTGCCAGAAACGAATGGCCTACCTCTCTTACTTCCATTTACCTTGCGCGCGCACGACCTGCCGTGAAGTTTGGACCACGAGGAAGTTGTTTCGGTTAGTTTCGCGGCAGAACCTCAACGGGATGTTACTCGTCAGACTGCTCTCCGCATCCCTACCTGTTGATTCGCGTAAACACCGGGATAGCGTTCTCTTTGTGATTACCGCCAGGATGGCCGCTTGGATGGGCTCTGCCTCTTCGGCGTTTCTTGTGCGTTGATGTGTGGGATGATTTTCAAGAAGGTCAGCATGACATAGTGGTTTGGTCCAAGGATATGGGGCCCCATCCCGAAACACCCGTCGACGTTCAGAAATACATCGGATCGTGCCTTATCACCCAGCAGCCGAGATCCAAGAGAAAGTCCTGCCCCCGGAATCCAGTGCATCCCAAGGATGGCGGCGGAAGAGGCTCCGGATATATCCAGAACGGCAGCCCGTCGTCGATGGCCAGCGGCTTCAACAGTATGACCAACTACGCGTGGACGGGCGTACCACTTATCAGTGTGGCAAGGCAGAATAAAAACCATCACCTCAGAAAGAATAATAGGGTCCAGCCGAGAAATCTCGGAAAAAAGCAACAGGATTTTACCAGGGTAGAGTCTCCCGCCGATACTTGCAATCTGGATGAGATTCTACCCATCTCGCGTCTGGCTATTCACGCGCAGGGCGCGCCTCTCATATTGTCTCCGAAGGATTCCGATAAGTCCTCTAAGGATATCGAAGGTTACTCTGTGCCGTTCAAAGGACACGATTTTTATATTGGAGAGAGTGGAACCAGCCCCCGTCTATACATGATCATGCCGGGCTGTCCGGACGATGGCCAGTTGATGCGAGGAGAGAGGACCTCGTCCGGCTGCAGCTTCCTCGAGGACGATCAGGAGTTGCACGACTCTCGGGCCGTATCCTCGTCTCCTCCTGTCAGTACAACCTCTGAGGATTCCGGTACTTCCGAGAACGGCCTTCCCAGGATAATCAAACCCCGGAAGCGTCGCAAGAAGGATCGTCGGCTGAGTGAGAGCGACGAGTCCCCGGGCACCATCGTCACTCTGAAGCCGTACCAGCCTCTCTGCTATCGCTACAGGGACGATTTCAAAGCCTTATATAAGTCTCACGATATCGACGACAACCTAGAGCTGCGAAAAGGGATCTATCCGTATCCTCCATCCACCCGATGCCGTTGCCCGTATTGCGTGCCCCCACCGTCCACCCTGCTGACCCCCCCGGATTCTCCCGTGTCCGAGGATAGCCTTTTGGCTCTGGCCAGCCGAAGTGGCGGAAAGTTTCCTAGTGTCTCCGACGAAGATTCGAATACAAGTCTCGAAGAGTCTATTCTCAAGGTGCAGAACACTCTTGTCCGTAAGTACATCTTTTTTTCTCTCTTTCGGGTTAAACCAATTTACTTAATGAAACAATTGAATATCATTTAGTAATATTTCGTGTACCTTAAGAGAGCGTGCTTTTTTAATTTATAAGATTTGTATAGGCGACTGAAAGTTGTATCGATCTAATTTTCATGAAATTTAGCAGTTGTGACATATTCTGTACTCTGTGGTTTGTTAAAATTTTGTAGAAATAATAATAAATAAAGTGGCCCTATTTGCGAAATGACACTAAAACTTTAAATGAAAGAGTAAAAATATGAAAGAAATTTTTTGTCACATTTTTATGTCGCAAGATATTGGACTTATCCATGATACACCTTCATTCAGAATAATTCCTTGTTTTGGAATTATATCAAATGAGCGCCCATAGAAAAAAATTGCTCAGTGGAAAGTGTAATGATTGAATGCATGCAAATTCGAATATCTTTTAAAAGCAAGTTTTCATCATTGCTATTTTGTGTATTTCATTGCACAAAATAGCACAATGGTACGAATATATATATTTTTTTCAATTGATTAAAAATAAGGAACCTGTCGTGTGCCCTTCCTCTTTTTAAAAAATGATTCATTTTTATTCTTGTTAATTCATCTGTTGAACATTTTGCTGCGAAATATTGTTCGTGATGACCTGAATTTAATTTCCTTCGCCAAATGCAATCTTTTAAGATTTTATTAAAAAATTGAAAAACAAAGAGCATGTTTTAGTTCCCAGATTAAAGATACTTCCTTGGCTAAAGCTTACAACTGAAGCCGCGTCTAGAATCCATACTTCTGGTTTCGTTTTCTATGCCTTGTTTACACATTTTTCCACAACCCTTGCTTTTGGGCTTTTTCTGGCATTTTCCGAACAATTAGCAACAACAACACATTGCTCCGGAAAAAATCAGCCAATTCAATGCAAAAACAATTGTTTTGACAAGCAAATGCAAAGCGTGGACATCGCTACCACAAGTGTTGTAAAACGTCAGAACATAAGACATGTTTGAATATTTATTTTTCGAGCTGTCCAAAACGTAATGATTTTGACATTAGCCGACATGTGAATTGCCAAGATTTTTGCCAAATTTCATTAATGGTCGCCAAAATTAATATTTATATGACACGTTGCTAACAATGCGATTTACAGCGTGACTTCTTGGATGACTTTCAACAAGTCATGTTGTTGAATCATATATGCAAGGGGCGGCGGAATTGCCATACTGCGAAGTCCTGCAGTGCAGGGGACCCAGAGTCGTAGGGGTTCCAGGGAAAAAACTCTAGAAAACAAATCATTTTTACTCATTACTAAATCATTTTTTTGTCTCGCAATATTTTAAATAAAAAAAATATATTTCTTATTAAATCTATTTATTGACATTTGTGTTCAGGTAGATGCAATGTTTGCTCCCCTTTTCATTCGACATTTTCTTCTTCTTTTCTTTAAAGGGATAAAACACTTTTAAGGGTTTAGTGTAAGATAACTTTGTCGAAATAATTTCACTTTTGCTTCTGTCCATTTTGCGTAGGCATGTTGTGTTCAATACACTTTAGAAATCTTGGAACTCGGAGTTCTCATTTGGAATGATGTAAGAATCCAATGGGTTGAAGATGCAATTTTTTTAAAAGAATGGGCCATTTTCTTCATTCACAAATTTTAAGATGAGACCTGAACACAGCCTATCTTGTTTTCTACCTTCTTTATTTTTATGTGAAGCATCTTAGGGCTCGGGAGAGGGGGGGGGGGGGATTTCCCAAGTATATTAAAGATTTTTAGAAATGAATCCTATAAACGGAACGATTTTCGGATCAGAAGATCTGCTGGCTATGAATACAACTGCAAACTATAAGAAAATAAATTTTACATCCCACTTTTTGCCTATTTCAAAGAGGGTGTGTGACGATGTCAGAAGCTACCCAGGCTACCAATAATTCTAGTGTTTGTTACTCATTCATTTTTTATTACGCTCAGATTTTGACAGTTTAAA
Source organism: Amaurobius ferox (assembly GCA_951213105.1). NCBI lineage: Eukaryota > Metazoa > Arthropoda > Arachnida > Araneae > Amaurobiidae > Amaurobius > Amaurobius ferox. Next base: position 123,729,640 of record OX578152.1, read on the forward strand.
ATAATGTTGTAAAGGGAAGCATACACTTTTTTGAAATCGTATGTGGTAGTAAAGGGGGGGGGGGGGGGTAACATGGAAATTGTATGCGGTGGGGAGAATCTCGCGAGGCTGATTTGGAGTTCACCACTGCGTGGACGTTTCACGTCAATCGCCTCAACACGTTGGTCCACCGAAACGCGCAACAACGTAACGAAACTGCACTTATCCGAGTATTTGCATGAAGAAAGAAAAGTAATAATAATAAGAAAAAAAAACACATTCCGGTCTTTACACTCATCATCAGCAGTGAAAGAAACTTCTTCCGGTATTTATTTCCGAATTGCCGTGACTCGAGGAAGAAACGCGCTCCGCTGCATTCAAAGATGCTCTCTCTCGAAATAAACAAACCTTGAAATAGGCTGCGGAAAACTCGTTTAGCGCTTTGGCTGAGGCCAATTTCATGACTGGCTTCGCGTTTTATTACCGCTGCTGCGGGTCGCTATCGTGAAACGGTAGGGGAATGTTTATCCGAAATGCACCTTTAACCCCCTTCTCTTTGCCGGTCTTTTTTCAGAGTTTGCGGACAAAATGGTGGTGATTGTTTTCTGGATCGGACTTAGAGCTGTGCCCCCCCCCCCCCCCCCCCCGCTCCAACTTTCACTGTGATTTTAATTCGATATATTAATGTATCTGCATCCGTGATTTAGAAATTGTTTGGAGAGCGAGTCTCCTCACGGCCTTCTCATTCCTTCGTATTCCATATTCGGGGTGCTCGCGGATCTTAAAAACGGTTGACTTTCTAATTTCGGATTTTAAGGACCTTAAAACTGCTTTAATTTGAACCGAAATTCTTTTAAAAATGCCTTATTTTCGTGCAGATCACAATTCAGAAATTACAATAAAAATGGGAAAATTGTCTCCCGTCGAAGAGTGGCGTTCAGATTGCAAAATGCCGGAACAATTTTACCCATCGCTATTTGGAAAAGGAGTCGAGGTGTTTCAGGTTTTCCAGTTCCTGTTTTTTCCCCCTGTCTTGGTAGAAACAGATCTTGCCTATGGGTAGAAACCCAACCCTGATTCCCCGTGGCTAATCTTTGCCACCGTTTTTCTCGGAGATAACGGTCTAATAGAGCATGGACACGTGACGTCACACGGACCCTTTTGCTCTTACGTTTCCAAAACAAAATACTCGCTTGCTTAGTAGTATGGGCATTTTCATTATTTCTGTATTAAAAACGGTTACTTTAGAAACTTGCAATCGTTTAACCTCTCATTTTACTAAATTTGTCTTTTTTGATGGATTTTTTTAATGAACCGGAAAATAAAATATTCACTTTCATTAAAACATATATACACGAGTTTTTTTTTTAAAGAAAAATCGTTATGTATCTTTCCCTTCTCGCCCGCATATACATTGCAGAATTTGCTAGTCAATGTATACATCTTTAGAACGCTAGTAGTGACTACGGTAAAGATGAGTAGTACTGTAAATGCACTTAAAAACACTTAAAGTGCACTGTAGCGAATGAAAATTTTAAATATATGTTGTTATTCAAGTATTCTAAATAAATTATTTTCATCCCAAAAATAAATTTCGATGTTTAATGTGTTTAGTTTCAATTTTTATGGGCCATCATCGTCCGTTTACGATGACACATTATGGTAAAAATAATGCTCTTACGTTTCTTATCATTCTACTGCGCAGGTTGTTTATTTACGTTGGTGCCCATGCTCTATAGATTACTGCAGCCCCCATAAGAAGGGTGTACTTGTAAAATCGCAGAGTTTCTTTTTTATGTAATACTAGCAGCGATTATCCGGCATTGCTCGGGATTTACGATGCAAAACTCTGAGAAAAATTACACGGGGACATACAGGGTCGTGAATTTTATACATTGTTTTTTCACTGTGAAAGAAGTAAATTCATTGCATTATGTAAGAAAAAAAAAATCTTTGCATTATATAAGTCTTATCTGCTTCCGACGTGCCTACGGCACGCCCTTCGCAGCTAGGCCCTCCGGACAGCGTCTCGAAATGTGATTATTAGGTGTCCACAATTGATGTATAGTCAATATGTACAGTTTGAACGGAAAACTAAAATGACTCTTAAACGCTAGTGAACAATGCAAATGTTAACAAATTAAATGACATTATCCTAATTTGTTAAGTTTTACAGCAATTCTTGCTTGTAAACCACATTTTTTGATTTTCCTCCTGGAGCTAAAATATACAAATTTTGTGAAGTTCATATTCTTGAGCATGCCATATACAATTGGCCATGAGAGAAGCAAGAACTTTCTAAATTCACGCCTGCAAACTTAAGGGTTTGTCTTTGGTCAGACGGTCTGTTGGACATATGTAAATGTAAATTAATAATATCACCCAATTAGTTTGGGATTGAACCCGAGTTGAAAAAGCGAATTGCTCTGCACTCTATGGGACCTCGTTTTTCAAACATTTTTTAAGCGAAGTTAAAATTCGCAAATTGCTGTGAAAATTTTAGGAAATATTCAAATGATCCCATAAAATATATTAGAAAAAATTCAGTAAAAGTGGTTCGATAGTTTTTTAAATAAAAATAATAATGACACCCATATTATATGAAGAAATCACATGACCCACTTCAAAATAAAATGGTGCATCCATCTTTTTTTCCCAGTGTCGAAATCGTGATTTTTAAAGTTTTTTAAAATTTATATTGAATGTTGAAATTGGCCATCCTAAAACCGCTTTATTTTTGCTTATTTTCTGTGCATCTATATTCTGTGCCAACTCAATTACAATATTTTAGAGTTCAAATGATCATCCAACTTTGATTATGTAGAATGGTGTAGATGTAGAATCAGATGTAGAATGTAAACGCATCAATCTGTAAGATGATAAGAATTGCTGAATTTTTTTAACGCAAAATTATTTAGCTTAGGAGTCTGGAATACATGTGATATGAATGAAATATTCATTGATTTTACATAGAGAAGCAGACGATTTTATAGCCATTACTTTTTTTGACGAAGTTTTAAGCATGGAGATAGAAAGTACTTTTACCTCCATAGTTTGAAGGTTTTAAGTAAAATAAATTATTGTAGTACTGTGATAATTTAAAAAGAAATATCACCCCAGAATGTAAAATTCATTTTAAAGATGTTTAAATAAAATTGCATTGCAATTGGAAAGTGAACCAATGCTTCATGCATGATTGATCTTTTTTGTTTGAATTGACCTGTTTATTTCATTTAAATGTGCTGAAAATCAATAGGTTTATTTCATTCACCAATTTTTTTTTATTCACCAATAATCCTGTCCAAAACGTACAGCTTAAGCTGCTGCTATTGTAACAAAATTAAAATAATTTCGTTAGTAATATACAACACACAATACTAGTGCCAACCGGTTTCGACGGGCCATACAGTCATTTTCTCCAGGGCACACCAAGGGGCGCAACGTTCACTCTCGATATTATTTTGTGCTGTTTGTTGCTCTTAACGAAGGTTTTAATCGTATAAGATTTCATGAACATCGCATCATTTGGAGAGATATTGTATCCAAAGATATTGACCGAATATATATATATATATATATATATATATATATATATATATATATATATATATATATACAAAAAAATTTAAATGAAATCTCTTTGTCAGATGACATCTCTAATAATAGTCATATTGTTAAAAACATAATGGTCATGTTGTTAAAAACAATTTTGAATTAGTTAAGAAATTAAACTCTTAACTAATATCCATAGTATTTATACCTTTGATTTTAAGGATTTATTCAATAATATTGATATAGATGATCTTTTTAGAATTATTTTACAAATTTTTGAAAAATATAATACTACCTTAAAATATTCAACATTCCTTTTTAAAAAACTACTTAATTTCACTCTCTATGAGAATTATATTCAACATGATGATTCTATTTTTAAGCAACAGTTTGCTATCCCATAAGGGGGTGTGCTTCATCATTATTGGCTAATCTATATAGTTTTTGTCATAGTAGTATAAATAATCTAGTGTCGCATAATTTGCATATGTATAGATATTTACATGATATATTATCTGTATCCAATAATAACAATTCTTTTGTCTTAAATTTTTATCCCAATAATTTACAACTAAATGCCAGTAATAATGACTAATGCTACAAACTTTTTAGACTTAAATTTAAATTTAAAAAATAGTAATCTGGCTATAAACTTATGATAAAAGACTAGATTTTAACTTTAATACCTCTAAAATTTAACACTTTGACTCCTGTCTACATATATCAGTGTTTAGAAATATCATATCAAACCAGGTTCTCAGAATAAATAAAATGTGTGATGACAATTATAAATTAACACATTTTATAGAATTATTAAATACTGCAACCAATAATGCATATCCTCCTAATTTCGTAATTAAAATTATAAACTCAATGTGTCAACTACCATTCTATAACCTTCAAGACTTCTCAATTATGGTGACTAATTTGATTAAAAAAAAATTTAAATTATTATAATTTCTTAATTATATGATTATATAAATATGTAAAATAATAAAATTGAAAACAATAAATTTGAAAATAAAATAAATAAATATTTAATATTTTGAAAATTATTTTCGCTAAAAATATGTAACATTAGCCAATCTGATACTACGATTTGAGCCCCTTATATAATGGTGATTGTGGAATACTTGTTTAGTCATTTCTTCTAAGAATCACTTGTCTGTTCATCCTGCTTTACTTATATGGTAAATTGTTCTGTCTCGTGCTCTTAACTCACTGGATGGGTTTTAGGAAATGTCACTGTAACCCCCCCCCCCCCCTTCGATCTTATTCGTCATACTTGTTCTGGATGCTTCTCTATCATTTTCATTCCGGCTGTGCTCGTACTTCACGTGCAGTTTAGGATTCCCGTCTCATGATAATGGTAATTCTTGTTTTCATGTTTTTCTTCTTTTTTTTCAATTTTTCCTCTTTTAATGTAGTCTGTTGCATTGGTATTTATAGTAACTTACTATTGCCAATTTTGAAACAAGCACATGTGTGGGTTAATTAGAGCTAGATACACAGACTTGCATATGAGTCTAGTCTAATGAATCTTCAAAATTAAGCTAGTGCTGAATATGAGTCTAGTCTAATGAATCTTCAAAATTAAGCTAGTGCTGAATATGAGTCTAGTCTAATAAATTATCAAAATTAAGCCAGAGCTGAATATTTTTTTTTCGGCATTGTGACTGTGGTTTAACTGTTTTGTTGATTTTAATATTTCGTTATTTGATTTATATGTATCTTTATATATATATATATATATATATATATATATATATATATATATATATATATATATATATATATATATATATATATATAATGTGTGTATAAATTGTGTTCGGCGATATCGAAAACCTGTACATTTATTCAATTTTGGAAATTGAGATTTTGAGTGAAGAGCACATTTTAACCCCCCCCCCCCCCCCCCCATCCGATATTGAACCGCTTTAGGTTGATGTTCTAGTGTGTGTGAGGCCACGATAACTCGAGGGGAATTTTTATTACGAAACATTTAAAAATTACAAATGAACACACTATGTGTGGTTAAAAAACACTCGTTATTTTAAATTAAATATTTTTCTTGTAATGAAACATAATGACCCTCGGAACAATGATCTATTGAGTATTATCGGATAGTAGATCTATTCAGATCTGCATTTGTAGACTATGTGGCAAAATGACGGATTAACTCAATTATTATTCAAGGGGGAAAAAGTGTTAAAATGGTATTTTTAAAATCGATTTTTTTTTCAACCACCCAGTCGGTTTCGCTGCCAACTTGAGGAGGAATTGTTTGCACCCGTTTTATTTAGTTATTTATTTTGCTAACGAGAGTTTATGCAAAGCTTCAGTTTTGTCTCATTATAATGTTCGCATTGCTCAGAACGGTTTGAAAGTTATTTACGAGAAGGTGGAATGGAACAGACCACTCTTTATATATATATATATATATATATATATATATATATATATATATATATATATATATATATATATATATATATATATATATATATATTGACACACACAATGTAATATTAAAATGTTTCAGTTCGCGAAATCGTTTTGAATTCCTTAAGTTACTTTGGATGGACGACGACTCGATGGTAGATTCCCTTTCCCTCGAGTAGAGTCGCCTCACAGCGAAAGTAGTTTTACAGGCAAAGTAGCGAACTCCTTGAATAGGATGTCGTCGTTGGGGTGAAAAACTGTCGAACACTGCATTCTTTCTCCCCCTCTGGAATACCGGCTTCGTTATGCTTTATTATAAACGGAATCACTTTTAAAACACTATTTATGCAGTGTATAGGTTCAGTTTCCAAAATGTCAGTTTCCACTTCGGAATTAAGATCTCCATTCTAGCCTTGAGTTCGACTCTTCCATCCATTGTTTTCAGAATAAAATAAATAAGTTTAATCTTTTTCAGATGTCGGACATAACTTATTCTTTGAATTAAAAATAATTTAAAAAAAAAGAGATAAAAAGTTTAAAATATATTTAAAAGTATATTTTTATAAAATAAGTCACAGCTCAGTGGTGTCTAAGGATTTCGTTTGAATGATCTGTGTTAATATATATATATATATATATATATATATATATATATATATATATATATATATATATATATATAAATATATATATAGCCTTTAGAGGCATTTAATATGTGGAAATTTACTATTTTGAGATCTATTAAAAATGTCATTTGTAGTATTAATTTATCTAGATCTATATATAATATGGATAATATAAAGCAATCTGTTAATAATTTACATAGATCTTTTGTTGTTACTTATGTTGATAAAGCCTCCAATAATTATGCTATTATTTGTAAAAAATTCTATATTCAATATCTGCTAGATTATTTAAAAAATAATAGTCTCTTTAAAATTGATTCACACTCTCTTAATAGTATCAAATTGAAAATTATCAATATGTATAGTGATTTTGATATTAATAATAAATTTTTGACATTTCCATATATTGTGCTTATACCTAAATTTCATAAAAATCCTATTAAATTTAGAACTGTAACCAGTGGTCATAATTCATACTCTACTACTGCTAGTAAATTATTACTAAATTATTTAAATGCACTAAATAGTAATTTACGAGATTCTAGTGATAACTACATTATTCTAAATAACAGTAAAGAATTAAAAAATAAATTAAAAACACTTGGTAAAATAATAGGATTTCAAACTTTTGATTTTAAAGATCTATTTAATAATATTAAGATCACTGATCTATATGATGTCATTTTAGCTTTATATAATGCTTATATTACTTCTCATTCTCATCTTACTAAATTTACCAATTTTCCTAAGCTTCTCCATTTTGTTCTTTTCAATAATTATATCTTTCAAGGTAATAAATTGTACTTACAAGTCTCAGGTGTTCCTCAAGGTGGCTGTAGTAGCAGTATGTTAGCTAATTTATACCTATATCATTATGAAAAATTCTTTACTTCAACAGATTATAAAATTTACAGATATGTAGATGATCTGATTTGTCTTGTATTTACTGATAACTATGTCATAGATATAGATTTCTATCCGGATAATTTGGAATTAATACCTAATGAAACTTCTATTAGTAATAATATTTATTATTTGGATTTAAATCTAATTATAGAACCTGCTCATGGGATAGTTACTAATTTATATGATAAAAAAGATTTTTTTAAATTTAATATTAATAAATTATTACCTTTTAATTCCTGCAACTCGATTCAATTGTTTAGAAATATTATACTTAATCAACTTTTTAGAATTTATAGATTATCAGATAAAAAATTTCATGCTTTGCACATTAATAACCTCAAAATTACCAGTAAAATGTATAAATATCCTGCATATTTAGTAAATGGTATAGTTAATAAGTTTCGATTAGTCTAAAATTCTCTTATTATCTTATTTTAGCCGTACTTATTCATTCTCTTGAAATTATATTTTCATCTTTTTATCTTGAAGCTTTAACTGTTGAATATCTCTTTTTATTGCTTTTACGCAGTACAGTTTTTAATTACTCTCTTTGACAACAGCAAATCACATCTTTTCATTTCTCCATATGACAACATTGGTCTAGCCATATTTTGCTTGTCATGGTTGCTCTAATGAAATGTATTTCAAGGTATTGATGTTTCCTTTATTGTTCCAATCTATATGCTTGTCGTCCATATAACACAAGTTTATAGATAAAATCTATCTTGTGTTTCAGAAACAAGCATTTTTGTGTTCATTTCGAAGGGATATATGGACCCGAAATGAACGAAATGATATTTTCGAAGGGAAATATTTTCGAAATGAACTTATCGTAAGCCTAAATCTCTTCCATGTGCAAGCTTTTTTGCTTGATTTTTTTGTTTTCTTATTTGCATTCCTCATTTTTGAAATTTGTTGATTGTCTTTGTCTTTATGACCTGCATTACGCTTTATTATTTCCTCTTTATGTCTTAATTTCTTTTATTTCTTTGTATTTTGTAGAAAATTTTGGAATAGTGTATTATGAGTTACTACATACATTCTAACTTTAGATTTACTAATTTATATATATATATATATATATATATATATATATATATATATTTAATTAAAAATCTGCCTGTCTGTGTGCTTGTCTCGTCACCATGGGAAAACGGCTGCCCCGAACTTTACGGAATTTTATGCGAAGCCCTGGATTAGCCCCCACTTTAAATGGAGTTCCTATTTTTAAGACCAGCAGTTGTCGAGATTTTAATAAAAATCTCACAAGTAAATCTTCCATAAAAGTAGCATAGTGCAGACTATATTGTTTTCGCCCATTTATTTAAAGAAAATGATATGTTGTTTAGCAGCGTGATTAGATCCAATGTTTTTATACGACAAATGATTTTTTTTTTCCGATTTAATTAATGAAGAAATGGATATAAATATAAATTTGATTAGATGAACGGTATTGCATTTTTGATTGGATTATAATAATGACGTCCTTCGGGCTTAAAGATTAAGAGAATTATTTTTATTTTCAATTTCTTTTGGCAAAGATTTATCAAACTTATAAATTAGGTTTAGCTAATTTTTGAAACAGAATAAAAATATGATGTGGGCAGCAGGTGACTTTCCCTACAGACTCATATTCACGTTCTCTTTATTTCTTCAATAATTCATTAAATTGAGTTTAATGGCACAAAATAACACTTATAATCATTACAAATGACACTCAATTTATACTTTTAATTCAATTTTCGTTCTCATTTGTAACTGGTCTTATATTCAAAGGTGGCGTAACGAAAAAAATGCGAACAAACAAAACTATCTCGAGAATGTTTAGGCCTAGTGTAATGTGGTTGATTTTATTATCTTTTATCGTTAAAAATTACGTATAAAACAAGCATTTAATTAATTGAGAATATGTAGTTTTTTATTTTAGATTTTGACGATTTTTGCGGGCTGTTTCACAAAAAAAGACGGGTTATTTTTTTTCCGAATCGTACCAAAATCTAATCAGCACCAGGGTAACCTACAAGTGACTATGTAAAATTTGATACATTAGTTTTTCAGCTAGAGTGTATGCAGGCAATTTTTGCTAGACATTTCGCAAAAAAAAAAAGCGGGTTCTTTTATTCCGAATCGTACTCAAAACTAATCAGGGTCGCCCACAAATGATTTACCTACCTAATTTTATGAAATATGGTTCATTCGTTTTTGAGTTAAGAGTGGATACATACATTGCACAAACAGACATACACGCAGACGTCACGCTAAAAATAGTATTTTCGTAATGTAGAGGTCCCAAAGCGTGTCTATCCGTCGAAAACTGGAGTTGCGATTTTCGGCATGATTCTAATACTTCCCTGTACATTACCATGCATTGCAGGGAAAATAAAAACGGTACATGTGTCAGATATATCTTCCAATACCATTTAAGCTCTCGTCAGATCTGTTTAAGATCCGCATCCGTCAAAAGATTTCGATATGAGTTCAAGAGGCCTACCTTTTCCTTCAATGTTTTAAATTCGAAAATTTTCGATGAAACAATACTTTGATAGAGAGCAGGCATGAAAAATAAGGTGATTTATAATTGCCTTATGAGCGTCTCTCCTCCAGTCAGAAACAGTGTGTATCCATCGAAAGATGAAACGACTGCAATCGTCACGGAGAAAGTCCAAGGATTCAGCATTTTCAGAAGCGGCCGCTGCGTGTATTGCGAAACGAAACTTTCTCTCTTACAATAGTATGAGATAATAAATATGTGTGTGGGACTTTCAGAAGAGTTGCAAAATGGCACTTAAAATGATGAAAACAAGCTTTTATTAAAATGCGTGCAGTTTTTAAAGAATGTTTCTGAAATTTCCAGTTCACGGTCTTTGCTTCTACTGAGCTGAAGATGAAAATGCTCAGATGTCTTGAGGGGGGAGGATAATTCTCCCAATCCTTTTGATGGTGGCTAATGACGTCACGAACATAAAAATTGCATCGCGGCTATTTTTTACTATGATTGAAACTGTTTCGTGATCATTGAGCCATGTATAACCCCCTTTTATGCATCATTGTGTCAAATTTTGTCCTATGCTGCCCTCGAGGAAACATACTAACACTGCGCTTTTTGAGATGTGATTATGTCTCTTTTTTTAACACTTTACGACATAGTTGAAAGTGTTTGACTTTCATCATTCTGTCTGTGATGACTGCCGTAAAGTTAACTTTTAAATTAAATTTTGGTATGTTGTTGAGACGGTCTGTGGGACCCATGGAAATGCAAATGAATAACATCACCCAATTCGTTTTGGATTGAACCTGGATTGTGAAAGTGAAATGCATTAAACCCTATGGGACCTCATTTTTCAAACATTTTTAAGCGAAATTAAAATGCACAAATGCTTCGAAAATTTTAGGAGCTTTTTAAATTATCCCACAATATATATATATATATATATATATATATATATATAAAATCAGCAAAATAGGTTCGGTAGTTTTTTTATATAAAAATTAAAATAACAGCCATATAATATGAAGAGATCACGTGACACACTTCAAAATAAAATAGGGCATCTATCTTTTTTTCCCAGAGTAAAAGTCGTGATTTTTAAAGTTCTTTCAAATTTATATTGAGTGTTGCTTCCGTCCTAAAGCCGCTTTATTTTTGAGTTTAAATGATCATCCAACTTTGATTATTTCTACAACGAAGCCTAATTTTAATGAATGCAGAATGTAAACAAGTGATTGTAAGATGAGTTGTATAAGAACTGCTGAATTTTTTTCACACAAAATTATTTAAATATGGAGTTTGGAATAAAAGTGTATGAATGAAACATTCACTGCTTTTACATAGAGAGCCAGATGATTTTTATTTCGATGACGTAATTTGAATAAAATTAATTTTTTTATGAAGTTTTCAAGTAAAATAAATTGTTATATTTTTGTTATAATTAAAAAAATATCACCGCTGAATATATCGCATTTTAGAGATGTTTAAATAAAATTGCATTTCAGTTGGAAAGTGTTTCATAATCATTGCTTTATGCATGATTGATTTTTTTTTGGGGGGGGGGGGGGGGCACGTTAAGAAAATTAAAATTCTGAATACATTTCCACACTTTTAGCATAAATGTGTTTAACAGTAGTAGTGTGAAATCATTTATTTTTGCCTATAGTATTGGTGCAGGAAATGAAAAAAAATTGCGAAATAATTTGGAAATTCCAAGTAAAAAAGTAAATTAGGACATGTAACATTAAATACATTAGGACATAGTAAATGTAGTATTATTTAATAGCTTTAAGCATGATTGATCTTTCTTGTTATTTATTGTGTTTTGTTGTGATATCAATGCAAATTTTAGGGTAGCAAACTTTTAATAACGGAATGGCTTAGGGTGGGGTTAAACATTAAAAATAAATATATACAGCAATTAAAATAAAAAAGGCATGCAAACTATAATAAATTGCGTATTTTATATACCTGTAGAATTTTGAGGCGAAAAAAAAGATTCTTCTCTTGTACTACTAGCGTTCGGCGCAATTACGCCAAGTTGGCGACATTTCACCAAATTCCTCACCAAAATCTCGCCAGCCGTTATGAACGAAGAAATGAGTTATTCTTACAGCAGATAAATGACTATTGGCGTTCAAATACAGAAGTATTACTCAAAGTATCTTTATATATGTATATATATATATATATATATATATATATATATATCATTGATAGGTGGGATATACTTTTTGTAGGATCTTATGGACGTAACTGTGACACTTTAAAATCAAAGACAATAGGTTTAAAAGTCTTTTATTAAAATGTAGTACAAAAATTACAATCTGTGAATACTGGAAGACTATTGTTTTTAATCTCCATGGAATGTTCAGAACCCCCCCCCCCCCCTAAATTTTCGAGTGAAATTTTGAAAAATTCATCAAAAAATCAAAGCCATTAATAAAATTACGCAATTAGACATTTCATATGTAATTTTTCCTTAGAAAACGATTGACATAAACTTTTGAACGCTAACATGAACCGTTCTCTAGATATTGCACATTTTTCAAATAAATTTATCAAAAAATCCCATAAATTAAAAAAAAACAACTGTTGAGAAACATGTTCACTTTTCATATGTAATATCATGCGATAAATTTAGTGACACCACTCTCGTGGATCTAGCCCGTTCCATTCATGAAAAAGGATACTTGGAGTAATACTTTTGTATTTGAACGCCAATAGTCATTTATCTGCTATACGAATAACTTATTTCTCTGTCCATAACGCTTGGCGACGAATTTGGCGGAATGTCGCCAACTTGACGATTTTTTAAATGTTGCCGAATTAATAAAAATCTCGCAAAATGGATAAAAATGACGCTAAGTCAATGACAATGACGACTCATTGACAAAAATTCAATATCTTGGAAAGAATATAAGTATCTACTATAAGAATAAGCTATTTTTTTGTGTACTGTGAAAGTAGTAAATTCATTGCATTATATAAGGAAAGTCATGTGCTGTACACATCAGATTTTTTTTTGTTGTTGTTGTCTTTGATTTTAAAGTATTAATTAGTTGACGTGTTTCCATACTATTTTATTATAACTGTGCCACATTTAAGGAATGACCGCTCAACTAGTTATGCTTTTCAGAATTCTGTTATGCAAGTGATCTAGCCGCATCCGAAACGGGGATGTCTGAGATCCAGCTTGGAGAACAAAACCTTTTCTGCCTCATTAAACGTGCACCTAGATTCCGAACAGGTTTTCCGAACGACTTCCATGTGCTATTTCTAGGGTCGTTTTTTAGAGGCCACGGTCACAGTCAGAGTCTCTTCCCACCGATCTCTTACGTGTCCATTCTTTGCGTCCGATCCCAACCTTTGTGTTTTATATTTTTTGCCGGCTGCTTATTGGGATTGCGAAAATCGTGCAATAGCGGAAGAGCACCTTTTCGAGGGGCCTAACGCAACTCGGCGACCACTAGGAAGTGCTCTGGTTCTCCGTCGCTGCATCCGTTATCGGGTCAAAGAAGAAAAATGTTCTCTCTCTCTCTCTCTTTTTTTTTTTTTCCTTTTCTTTGGGTTCTTTTCCCATTTCGTCTCGATGATTTATATTTCTCTCCCTCGCATGTGTTCTCTGAATTTCGTGAGGAGGTGGATTCTCGTCTTTGGATCCGTTGCAGTTGGAAGATGGAGAACATGAAAGATTTCCTGCTCGGGTTCGCCTCGTTTCACCCGAAATAGTGCTCATACCACACTCCCGTTTCGGAAGTGACGCAACTCAAAATTCGTGAGAAACAAATTAAATTAACTTGAGTATGGCTTGGTTCAACTCGACTTTTTCATACCACATTCTAATTTTAAGCATTTTCTTTTTTAATTTTCCCATTTCGCAAGAAATGCTTGAAACATCTGCATGGTTGATTCGAATGATCGTTGCCTCTCATTTTTAATCGGCTTGAAATCCTTCCAAACTTGGCCATGCATCTTCTCGGGGAGCTAATAGCGTTGCGAACACAAAACGTATATCGCGGTTATTTCCCGCTACAATAATTGAAACTGTTAAGTGTCGCGGTCATTAAGCCATCAATGACCCCTTGTATGCATAATTATGTCTATTTTCATTCCGTGCTGCCATATTAAAATGTTTTGTGGGCAGCACATGACTTTCGCTGCAGACGCATATTCACGTTTTCTTTATTTCTACAGTATTCATTATATTGAGTTTAATGGCACAAAATAACAGCCATAATTATTTTAAATGACACTGAATTTACACTTTTATTTCAATTTTCGTTTTCATTGGGTAACTGAACTTATTTTCAGGCGTAGCATAGCGAAAAACCTAAAATATCTCGAGAACGGCTAAATTTAGAGTAATGGGGTTGGTGTTTTCGCCGTCAAAAATTGCGTATAAAATAAGCATTTAATTCATATATTTGAGCATATGTAGTCTTTTATTTGTAGATTTAACGATTTTTGTGGGCTATTTCACAAAAAAAGGCAGGGTTTTTTTCCGAATCGTACCAAAATCTAATCAGTTCCAGGTTAACCTACAAGTTACTTATCTACCAAATTTTGCGAAATTTGGTTAGTTTTTTAGCTAGACTGAATACAGGCAATTTTTGCAGGCCACTTCGCAAAAAAAAAAAAAAAGGCAGGTTCTTTTATCTCGGTTCGTACTAAAATCTAATCAGCACTAGGGTCACCTACAAGGAACTTAACCTACTAAACTTTATCAAATTCGGTCCATTAGTTTTTCAGTTACAGTGGATACAAAATCTGCACACACAGACGTCACGCTAGAAATGGTTTTTTCGTGTTCTAGAGGTCCCAAACTGTGTAGATCCGTCGAAAACTCGAGTTGCGATTTTCGGCACGATTCCAATACTTTCCCTATACATTGCCATGTATTGCAGGGAAAGTAAAAAATATAAAATTTCGAATCCATTTCAAAGTTATCGCTCGAATTTCAAAAAATTCTATCTAGTTATAGATTTTTCAATAAAAATGCCGGGTAAAAAATGTCGTAAAAATCCATTGTTATTTGTAGCAGCTATCGTGTTCACAAAACATCAACCCCAGACAGACAGACGGATATCACTTCAAAAATAGTCAAATCGTGTACAGGTGATCCTAAAACATATATTGGCATCCAAATCTCGAATACAAACATTTTCGAGAAAATAATACTTCCTCTATATTATTTATAATATAAACACCTTGACGTGTCTGTATCTATCTATCACTAGTAACGCTTGGCTGTGACATCGACCCCATATAGGCAGACAGACCGCCCTTACTCCAGAAATAGACAAAACGTGTTAAGGAGGCCCTTAAAACATGCATCAAAATCAAATTTTCGTGAAAACAATACTTACTCAATACTACATATGAGAAAGCAAAAATAAACGAAACCCTATGGATTTTTGCAGTGGAATGGCTGCAGTTCACTCATGAAATCGGGCATTGAAGTAATTTCACACATTATCTGAAAGGTTATGCTATCCTTAAATTGGAAGATATATTTTTTTGTTTGTGAGGAAATCTATATATATATATATATATATATATATATATATATATATATATATATATACTAATTGCCAAGTGTTCGTCTGTCACGCTTTTTTTAGGTACTTAATAGATAGAGACTGGCAATCTGGTACATGGGTCGATCGTTCGATAAAAACCCCTGGAAAAATCATATTTTCCGAAAAAGTTCAGAAGAGAGGGTGCTCCACACCAAAACGTTCGAAAAGTGAAATGATAGAAAAGCATGTTTTGCGATAAGATAGAGACTTCAACTTGGGTGTACGAGTGGATAGTTTGAAAGGAAGAAAGTGTGCAATTTCATATTTCCAATATTTGCTGCTTTAGGGTGTGCCGTAGACCAATATGTTCGATTTTCTGAATAAATGAGACACACTTCCTTTTACAAAGTAGGATCAAAAAGTTCGTAGATTGTGCTGATATCTTTAACCCTGATTGGAGGAGAGGGGAACTATTTTACCGTGGCGTACAGGCACATGTGACGCGAGATGTGAAAAGGAAGAAGCAGGTGTTTTCCAGACAATGCGTGTCGGTGAACTGTAGGCGTTCGCGTTCGTCGAAAACGGAAATGGCGTTTGAAGAACAACGTCCGAATATCAAATTCTGGCAGCGTTTGTGGAAATCGCCGACAGAAACATCGCATCTGCTGGAAAAACGCATGCTTCTTCCTTTTCACATCTTGCGTCACATGTGCTACTACGCCACGGTAAAATAGTTCCCCTCTCCTCCAATCAGGGTTAGAGAGATCAGTACAGTCTCCGAACTTTTTGATCGTGCCTTTTTAAATGTGATAGAGGTTTGATATTTGGTATAGGGGCCAATCATCTGATAAAAAACCCAAGACGAACAGAGTTTTTCAAAAATGTTCATTTATGGATGTGCTCCACAGAAAAACGTTCGAAAGAGGAAATGATAAATTGTATGCTTCGGGATAAGATACAGACTTTAATTTGATGTGCGGGTAGATAGTTCGAAAGGAAGAAGTGCGCAATTTAAGTTTTCCAACGTTTTCTTCCTTAGAGGGTTCTGCACACCAATATATTCGATTTGCCGAATAAATGTGAAACTCGATTTATTCAAAAATTTACATTGTTCAGGAGTTGTTAATTTTCAAGGGGTATTCGGCTAGTTAGAACTAAATGCCTTGTATGAAGTGTATTCCTTTGATGCGTTCATTCCCATCTTTGCCGCTTTTAGACTCTTCCCCCTTGTAGCCGAGAGTAGGTCGTGTTCTTGGACGTGGGCAAGTGCAGTGGGATTCAATTGCCTGCCCATCTGGGTCACTGTCATTAAAGATTAAGAAAAGAAATGGGATCTCCGGAGACAATGAGGAGACTGGACACTACTCTGTTGCCGTTGCTTTATGTTATCCCCATGATGCTCTTACGTATATGTTTTGTGTGGGAGTTTAGTCATGATGCACGGCTGAAAAACGTCTCCCCTTTGCTGATGTGTCTTCTATCAAACCCAAAGCGACTATTGACGGAGTCCGAACCCGAATCTGATCTCGACCCTGTTCGAATCTTCGGTTTGTTTACCTCGTCCCGATGAGTTGATTTTTAGACTTCTTCAATAAGCGGAGCTTTCTGCAATCGCAGAATGTTAAGATTTTTTTTTTTATACATTGTTATTTTTCATTTATATAAATTAATTTTTGCTTTCCCATACTGTCGGATAAAGAAATAGTGTTCTAAAAATTTTCGAATGCGAGATTTTGGCGAAAAAAAATAGTTTTTAGGAGCACCTGAATACAATTTGAATACTTTCGAGGTAATGTTGTATGAAGAAGCACGCTATTTTTCGGAATAATAATGGAAGTAGTTGTAATTTTCGGGGGAAAATGATAGTTTGTATTAAACTACGGATATAAATAATATTAAAATAGTGTATATTAACACAAATCATCCAAATGCATTCAATTAATGAGTGTCCCTAAACAGATTTATATTTTAGTTTTATTTTGTTTGTAGTTTTTTTCTGTGCTGACTTACTCGAGTATCTCCAATATAGTGGTTGAAAGAAGTCACGAAATCTCCAATGTAGTGGTTGAATGAAATCTCCAATATAGTGGTTGAAAGAAGTCACGAAATCTCCAATGTAGTGGTTGAATGAAATCTCCAATTTAGTGGTTGAAAGAAGTCACGAGGCATTAGAAGCCTCAGGTTCCTCGATTCATTTTCAATAAAATTCTTCGCACATTTTAACATGTTTTTAAAGCTCTTTAAAATACTTTTTTTTTTAATCCCGGCGCACCTGTGCTGTCAGGTTAAATCAAAAATAATTTCGAAAGTTCACCTTGATATGCAACTCTTTTAAAAGTTTGGACGATACAAACGAGGAGGAACTCGTACAAACCGGGAGGAAGCACGTTGCAAGTGAGACTGACTTATGCAACTGAAAAAGTAAATTCAAATAGCAACTGCGAAATATTTCGAAGTCTGTTAACCAGAATGTACCAACTGTGTACTGGGGTGATTCAGATTAAACGTATGTTCAGACCTCTTTGTAGGAAAAACTACTGGGCGAATAGCAACCCGATTTCCTACACATACTTTCGTGAGTGTGGGGTTTCGATTTCTGAAGGAAAGAAAAATAGTTCTTAATTTTGGCCGCCAGGGGCGAAATAGGCCGCGACAGTCCCCTTAACGTGCACATTGCCCAACTTATCTAAAAAATATCGGCAGAAAACAGTTCCGAAGATTATTGCAATGGGTGAGTGGACATACGTAAACCTTTTAGCTGTTGAAATGTTTTAAGTGTAGCAGAGTGTTTTCTTGATAGAAGAGTTTAACAAGTAACGGTAAGGCAATCCCGTAAGGTGAGCTTCATGGCCCATCTCTAGTCTTTGCGACTTCTTTTATAGACCACGCTTGTAATGTATACTTCGCAGTAAGCAAATTACGAGGACAGCAGCGTCAGATTTCGCCCCCCTGGCGGCTGAAATTAGAACTCTGTTTTATTCAGAAATGGAAACTGCATACTTGAAAAAATACGTGTACGGAATTGGGTTTCGATTCGCCCAGTAGTTTTTTCTACGGAGAGGCCTAAACATCTAACGTTTAATTTAAACCACTCTGTATACAGGGTAGGATCAAAAAGTTCGGCGACTGTGCTGATATCTCCAACCCTGATTGGAGGAGAGGGGAACTATTTTACTGTGGCGTAGAGGCACATAGGACGCGAGATGTGAAAAGGAAGAAGCAGGTCCGTAGTGCAAGGTTTCTCCAGACAATGCGTGTCAGTGAGTTCACTGACATGCGTTGTCTGGAAAAGCACCTGCTTCTTCTTTTTCACATCTCTCGTCACATGTGCCTGTACGCCACGGTAAAATAATTCCTCTCTCCTCCAATCAGGGTTGGAGATAACAGCACAGTCCCCGAACTTCTTGATCCTACCTTGTATAAGGATACGTTGTACGGGACAAGATTGGTACGTTTCTGTGGATCCAAATGGAATCTCTGCTGCGTCGTCAGCCATCTTACTCAGTGAACTTGATGGCGCTTCGGGCCACTTTGCCTCATATCCATAACCCGTATTCAAATGACGGGCGGCTTCGTCCAATCTGCTCGAGGTGCCGCTCGTCTTATACCTGCTCTAGGCTCGGTAGATTGTTTCTCCTTATTGGACCTGGCCAGCACCCATACCTTTCATAAAAATCGTTCATGCAAGCACCCTTAATGGTGAATCAACTTTTTTTTGCGTCGTATGGCAATGCTGGATGAAATGCGTTCTGGAGATTGGAAGTGAGAGAAGGCGAGCGAGGTATCTTAGAAATAGCCGGAAGTGATCCGACCCGCCTTATCCCGAAAATCTGAAATACGGATTGTGTTTTTATTGCAGATGACATCCATGGACCGGTTTCGCCATTACGTCATCATGGAATAGCCGATATCAGCAATGCCAACAAGAAAACTTGCTATGGGCCTACAGTATATCTGGCTACTGTGATTAATATGAAAATTATCTTTTTCATGTCGTTTCCAGCTTAAAAAAATATTCAGGGTCTTGGGTCTAAAATCTGTATAATTCATTCCTAAATATAATATAAAAGAACTATTATGCCTACTTTACAACAAAGTTGAAAAGTGTTTATGACTTTGTTCATTCTGTCTGTCTGTCTGTTAGCACGATAATTGCCGTAAAAATGACTTTATCAAAATGAAATTTTAGTATGTTGTTCAGACGGTGAATGGGAATGTGTTATGGGAATATTGTGTTATGTGAAATGAATGTGTTAGGGGAATATACATGAAGAATATCACCCAATTTTTTTTGTTGCTCCTAGTCCTTTGGACGAGTCGGACGGTCTGGGTCTTCAACCCAATTAGTTTTGGATTGAACCCGGGTTGAAAAAATGAAATACATTGAACTCTATGGGACCTAATTTTTCAAACATTTTTTAAGCGGATTTAAAATTCACAAACTGCTTCGATAGTTTTAGGAAATATTCAAATTATCCCATAAAATATATAAAAAAAATTTTAGTAAAATATATTCAGTAGTTTTTTAAATAGAAATTGAAATAATTGCACCTTTTATATGAAGTGATCACGTAGCCATTATATGAAGATATCACGTGGCCCACTTCAAAATGATGTATGACATCCATCTTGTCTCAAAATCGTGATTTTTAAAGTTCTTTTTAATTCATATTGAGTGTTGTATCCGTCCTAAAACTGCTTTATTTTTGCTTAAATTCTGTGCAGCTACATACTGAAATAACGCAATTACAATATATTTGCTTTTAAATGACCATCCAACTTTGATTATATCTACAGCGAAGCCTAATTTTCACTTATGGAAAATGTAAACAGCAAAATATGTAGAATGAATTGTATAAGAATTGCTGCATTTCTTTAACGCAAAATTATTTAGCACATGGAGTCTGCAACATAACTGATATGATATGAATGAAACATTCATTGATTTTACCCAGAGAACCAAAAGATTTTTTCGATGAAGTTTTAAGCATAGAGTTAAATTACTTGTACCTCCATGGTCTTAAGTTTTTAAATAAAATAAATTATTGTAGTATTGTGATGAATGAAATGAATGGAAAACAGTTTATGAATGAAATGCTGCTCTTATAGAGAGAGTCAAGCGTGTTATAATATTTCGATGACGTCATTTGAATAAATTTCATTTGTTTTCGATGAAGTTTTCAAATATAATAAATTATTGCACTATTATGATAATTTAAAAAATATTACAGAGGAATGTGTTGCATTTTAGAGATGTTTAAACCAGGCAATTTATATTGCAATACCTTCATTTGCAATTTATATTGCAATACCGTCAGTTCATTTTTTTCGATGAAGTTTTAAATTTTCAAATATAATAAATTAATGTAGTATTGTGATAATTTTAAAAATATTACCGAGGAATGTATCGCATTTTAGAGATGTTTAAATAAAATTGCATTGAAGTTGGAAAGTGTTTCATAATCAATGCTGTATGCATGATTGATCTTTCTTGTATTATATATAGAACAGGGAAAGAGGAGTATTTAATACTTGTTCAGTACCTGTTTTATATATAAAGTAATTTTTCTCTAGCCTAACGTTGAGTCTATTTTATTTTCACGTATGCTCTTTCAAATTAAAGATGATTTCAATTAAAGATAAGTCACTGGTATGTAAAATACAAGTAGTAATTAAAATTCTTAATATATATATATATATATATATATATTATGATAAAAAGGTTTGAAGGTCCAATAAATGAAAAGTGAGAAGCTGTAACTCGAAAAAGCTAACTACCTAACAGGCTTACAAAATAAAAATGTATATCAACTAATATTCAAGTAAATGGAAAAAATAAATTTCGAATCAACAAGACAAAGAAAAGTATCAAAAAACAAAGGTATGAAATCGATAAAAGAAAAACAGATGAAATCCAAGGACAAACGCTATACACGTGGACAAGGCTCTAAGCCTAAATCAGGATATGTTCACTTCTACAAAACTCGTAACCATGTCCAAGTGTCTTGTAGAACGCAACATAAAAATGTATGTTTCTGAAGAAGTACATAGATTAGATCTATAAACTATTTCTACTAGGACTACATACATAAAAAGAAATAATAAATGGAAAATTGGATATCGGGAATCTGATTAAAAAAATTCACTAACCTAAAGATCACGGGAACACAGAAAGAAGTGACAAGTGTTGCCATTCACAAAGGAATAAGATATGAACTACTGTTGCCATTCGTAAGAAATAAATAACAGTAATGCGAAAAGGCATGTACAAGAGATAATATACAATCAAGAGGGGCAATAATAGAGAGGCTAAAGAGTAAGTGGATGTAAAAAAAATGTAATAAGAGAAGAGTGATGTCAGGCTAATATATAAAACACCATAAAAGAATTAATGAAAATCCAGCTAATCTAAATTTTTTAACTATACCATTTACAAAATAAGAGGGATATTTATATAAATTGCTGGTAATTTTTAGATTGTCAATGTGTAAAGCATGAAATTTTTTATCATATAATCTATATATTCTAAAAAGCTGATTAAGAATAATATTTCTGAACAATTGAATCGAGTTGCAGGAAGTAAAAGGTAATATTTTATTAATATTGAATTTAAAAAATCTTTTTTATCATATTAGAAACTATCCCATTAGTAGGTTCTATAATTAGATTTAAATCCAAATAATTAATATTGTTACTAATAGTAGTTTCATTAGGTATTATTTCCAAATTATCCGAATAGAAATCTATATCTATGACATAATTATCAGTAAATACTAAACAAATCAGATTATCTACATATCTATAAATTTTATAATCTGTAGAAGTAAAGAATTTTTCATATATATATATATATATATATATATTTATTCTTAGAAATTGCTATGAACTTATTCTTACAATCCGAACGAATATGAAGGGGGCACTTGTATCGCTGAACATGTTCTTGGCTAAAAGATCCTTCTATGTATGGGAAGGGAAGGGTTTTCTGAAACCATTTTCTCCAGTGCGCTCCAAACGTAGTTAAGCTACCTGTTCTGCTTGTGATCTGGCTGAGATGCGTCACGTTTGGGCTTCAAGGAAACGATTGCGAGGAAAAAGTTCGTTGAGAAATCTCGACACTTATATTCATAGGGATATAAAGGTTTCGCGATTTCTGTTAGTCGCCTGTGCGTACTTCAGTCATTTCACGGTTGACCACCTGTCGCAAATCATTCAATCGCGGTCCATTACTTCTTCAAATATAAAGTTGTCTCGTGATTCATGCGTCCTTGATATTGAAAGCGGACTTTTGGAGGTACTTCCGTAGCGCGAGTCATCGGAGTTTGGAGCGTAAGGCGGCGCTACTTTTAAAAATAAGTAGTGTAGGGAGTAGCGCGATACGAAATATCACTAGTTTGTTTTGACGCTACTTTTAGCGTTACTTCAGTAAACAAACAAGGTGCCATTCTACATATCATGTGATCACCCTTTCTTCATTTGTACGAAACTTGGTGTTCTACGCAACGATGTACGATGAATGGCTGCAGGGTTAGGAAGGCGATTGCCTCATGAAGTTGATTTTTTATATGGATATATTCAGTTGGGTTATTTTCCAAAAGATCCCGCTTATCTGATTGCCATTTTGAGATGCAAATTCTACTAAAAATGAACAAACATGTTAAATAAATAGTTTTTACTTTTATTTTATTTTATACTTTTAATAAATATAATGGATACTCGTCAACTTTAATGAAACTTTAAAATCAAAGACAGCCGAAAATAGGTTTAAAAGGCCTTTAATAAAATCTCTTTTCCTCGACGTACAATAATGACACGGCCAAAGCGCTTTCGGGTTCATCAGTGGCTTCATCACTGATGAAGGGTATCGTGATGCCAGAAAGCACTTTGGCCGTGTCATTATTGCACGTCGATGAAAGGAGGTTATATTAAAGGACTTTTAAATCTATTTTTGGTTGTCTTTGATTCTAAAGTTTATACTTTTATTTTATTTTACTGTTTTCAGAAGAGGGTAAAAGCGTAAAGATTGGTAAGTTGATCAGTCAATTTGGGAATCGGGTCAATTTTAATTATTCAGAATAAGTATGTTAATTGACTACAGTATACCCATATCGTCAACCTTTTGTGAAAATTGAAGCTGTGGCAAAATTCGTCTTATAAAAGTAATTATGCAGTGACTCCATTTTAAAAGTAGTTTGTAGACCCTACTTTAAAAAAAAGTAGTTGTAGTTAACTGCATTTGTTATAATGAAGTTGTAGTTGTAGATCGCTACAATAATAAAGTAGTTTTTCCACCCACTGTATGTGGCCGTGTTCATGCGGGGTACGATCACGTTAAACATGTGGGTCCGAAAGTCCTTCCGAGAGGTTGGTGGTAGGGGAAGGAGGGTACGGTCCCTGTGGATGCCTCCCCCACTGGGTTCCGGTCTAAATTGGGTGGCACTTCCCGACCGTCCAAACAGTTACCTTACACCTTTCTGGTAGCGAGACCTTTCTGGTTACACCTTTCTGGTTCTCGAGAGTCAGTTCAAATAAATCTTCTATAGATAAAATTAAAAACTGTGTTTTCATTGCTAGAGACATCTCTAATCAAATTTCCTGATCAGCTTGTGAGCCTCTCCCTTTTCCCCCTTTTGGTCGGTGGTCCCCTGTTGTCCTTTTCCCTGGAGGTATTACCCTCTCTTTGTTTGGTTGCCTTGTTTTGTCTGTGTTTTGTTTTTGTCTTTGTTTTGTCTGTGTTTTGCTGTGTTTTGATTGTGCCCCGTTTGTTGCTGTTTGTCTTGGTTTAGTTTTTGTTTTTGTCTTCGTTGTTGTTTTTGTTGTATTATTTCTCATTGTGCACCAGTTGAAGTAACAATTGTTCAAGAATTATTGTAATCCGTTTTAATGTGTCTTTCACTGTTTAAACTTTATATTGTTTCAAAATGTGAAACATATTATGTAAACTCTCCTGTAAATTTTTGATTCTCAAAATAAACGCTGCTGGACCGTCGGACGAAAGCCATGGAAGTTGGGAGTTGGTTTCGGCTAACTCCTTCCCGGCCGTCCAAATGGATGCTCAAGTCCTTGTTGACGAGCCGGACGGCCTGGGTTTTCAACACCTTTCTGGTAGGTCGGACGGTCTGGGTTTCAACAACAACCCACTGTATGTGGCTTTCTTCATAATAGGCTTGTTGTTTAACAGGATATTCGGAGTAGGAGTCTCCAAGCGGTTTTTCTCGTACATTCATATTCCATAGTGATACTTGTTTCACAAGAATTATCAGAATGAAAAAAAAAAAAAAATCCTCCGCATCGCATATGATTTGTAATTCACCATTCAATTCCTTCTCTTCTTTCACAGAAAACAGATGATGTGTAGGATACATGGCACAATATTTTTTATACGACTCTGTATCAAAACATAATGACACTATAAACCCCTCACAAAATGCAATTTCACTCAATAAAATGCGATGCACTCAATAAAAAGTATTGCTACATATTCCACTTTATTTTACCTTTCAGTTTTTTTTTTCCCCTCCCTATCCTGTACCGTTTTACAACTACGAAAAACGTACTTACTGTTTTTGCTCATAATGGTAGAACTTTATGTAAAAATATATTTACTAAACCCTTCGTGTGTCTAATGAGAACAGATGGGACATGACTAACATGAGCGACACCTAGATAAATTCTTTTTCAAGCTTTTCATCCATAGAAGTTTTATCTCCTCTTCTCTCACTCAATGGTTGTTGCACCTATATGAAACTTTTTGGCGGTATTTTTAAGAAACTGTTACGCGCGTTCGCATAATCTATTCTTTTTTACTTTCCCTGCAATACATGGTGATGTATAGGGGAAGTATTGGAATCATGCCGAAAATCGCAACTCGGAAGTTTCGACAGATCTACATGTTTTGACACCAAACATTTTTAGCGTGATGTCTGTGTCTGCCTGTGCAATATATGTATCCACTTTAACTGAAACTAATTAACTGAATTTCATAAAATTGGGTGCGTAAGCCACTTGTGGGTGACCCTGGTGCTGATTACATTTTGGTACAATTCGCGATAAAAGAGCCGGCCTTTTTTTTGAGAAATGGCCCGCAAAATATGTCTGTATCCACTCTAGCTAAAGCACTAATAGACCCAATTTCACAAAATTTGGTGGATAAGTAAAAGTCACCTATGGATTACCTTGGCGTCGATTAGATTTTGGTACGATTCGCGATAAAAGAACCTGCCTTTTTTTTTTTTTCGAAATGGACCTCAAAAATCTTTAAAATCTAAACTAAAAGATTACGTATGCTCAAATATGTCAATTAAATGCTTGTTTTATACGTCATTTATAACGATTAAAGGAGGAGGGCCAACCCCATTCATCTAGAACTAGCCGTTCTCGAGATATTGTAGTTTTTCGCATTTTCGCTCAGCTACCTTTGAAAATAAGTCCAGTTACCCAATGAAAACAAAAATTGGATTAAAAGTGCCAATTCAGTGCAATTTAAAATAATTTAGAGTGTTTGCTGTTTTCGTGCCATTAAACTCAATTTAATGAGTTATTGAAGATTTAAAGACAACGTGAGAAAGAGTCTGCGGGGAAAGTCATGTGCTGCTCGCATCAGATTTTTTTTTTTATCCGATTGAACGGAAACCGTCTTCCCTCTGAAACTTGAATGCCCCCCCGAATGAAGTTTCAAATCTTGGAGGATGAGGAGGAGCTTTGTTGTCATTTGTGTCCCGCATCCGCCACTCATTTGATCCAGGCATCGTCGTGGCGCTCTTTCTCGAGGTTAATTCTCCGCGGTGCGCTGGACCGATTCGTAATCGCAACGCCCGCCGGGCACAGATAGCGAATTTGTCTCTCAACTGCCTTTGTATCTGAGATAACGGGATTCGAACTTCCTGGTGTCACCGTGACTGCTAAGCGCCCTCTCTTGTCTCGCCTCGTTCTGAAATATGTGGACTCGGATTTCTCGTACTTTTATATTATATAGTGTTTACAGTGAATTAAAACGGCTGCTTGTTGGAATACAAATTTCTAGTATTTAATTAGACATAAGAAAATAAAGTGACTATGGTTGTTTCGAGAGCGGTGGGAGAGCTATCTTCCGCAGGTCAGAAACGATAGAAACAGTACCTTCTTAACAGTTGTGAGCATGGGCGCCTATAAGAGAAGGAAAGAGGGGCACTTGCCTCCCTGGATGCTCAAGGTCACAGAGGTGGGCATCAAGCTAGACGATACTACACACCTTGAGTTTGTCCAACTGACGTCAATGGTTTGCATTATAGTGACTGGAATACTTGTGTGAATACCTAATAGTGACTGGAATACTTGTGTGAATACCTAATAGTGACTGGTATTCTAGGCACTGTAGTTTGCACCCTCCTGAACAAGTTCTATAGACGCCCATGGCTGCGAGCAGTTATATCTTGGTGTTTGTTAAGAACACACTGTTACCGATCCGAGGAAGATTGCTCCTAGACTCTCGAGATAATTGTAGTCGCCTAATTTTCTTATACTTGCCTTCTTCAAGGAAGTACTTAAATTTTGTATCCATAGTATTTAGTTCTTATATCACACATCATCAGAATGAAAAAATATAAGATTTTTTTTTAAAGACTTAGTACCCAAATTACTCGTAAAAATTCTTTAAAAGTTTATTTTTTTCTAAGTGGTAACAGCTTAACGCGTTTGGATGCATATCTGTGTTAATAGAGGATACTATTAGTTAGTATTAACTCTCATATCGTCATTTAAATTATCGATCCCTCCGTATACTTTATATATTACTAGAACGAATGACTCGGCATTTTCCGGGTCCTAAAAAAGAACACGTTACTTAAATAATACCACTCAGTTTCAATCCAAATCACCATAAAATGTGAAATCCTTTGTTTAAGCGCAAAGAACATAGCTCTATAAATTCCCCCATTCTGTAGGCGTGATTTAAATCCCCCTCCCCCCCCCCCCAGCAAATTTGAATATAATTTTAGGCGGAGGTTAACAAATTAAGAGATTATATTAAATCAATTAGGAATGAATATGTATGTCACAGTTCTCTTGACATTCGCAACACATTTGACGAAATATTGCCAACTTGGTGACTTTTGGCGTGTTCTGAAAACTTCTCAAAATGTTTCGATAGGTTAAAGATTCCCCGAGTTACGTGATTTTTTTTATTTTTTCCAGAACTTTTCACAGATGTTATTATAAGCTGGGCATCGTTCAGTCGAAGTTGTGGACGGGGTAAGAGTCAATACGTCGGTTCACAAGATGAAACACAATAATTGTATTTAATCTTCCGATTAGTATACACTGCTTCTGGCCGAAGCAAGAAGTCTCATATGTCCTTGAAATCAGGCTGAACAAACAGGGTCCCCCAAAATTCTGGGGGTTTTCGGTTTAAACCAGGGTTTTTTTTTTTGTTTGTTTTAATCAAGGTGTGTAATAATTGTAGTTAAACCAGCAAACATTGTTTTGAAAGAATTGTATTTGCCTAACTTCCATATGTCTGATATTAAAGATGTACAAAGAATTTATATTCTCACGAACATACATTGTGACATTAAACAATCATTTTTACACGTTAAGTTTCATTAGAAATGGAATGGCACTCGTTATACACGTCGCACTGACAAACTATTGTTGAGTTCATTTCTCAAAGTCAAGAAATTAACATTGTATGCAATAGGATTCACTTTTCAGATACGTTATTACTATATGTGAAACGAAATATTTAAACGCAACATTTTAATATTCAACCATGTCCGGGGAGAAAACCACCCTTTTTAATAATTCTATATTTTGGTGATCCTTTATTTGGCCAGTTTTCATTTATATCACGTTTTCCTGTTTAGATGACACTTCAATGTGCATTTGTCACATAAGTGTGATGTCCCACCCACAAAATCGCCAATGTGTCCAATTCAAATCCTTTGGTACGAGTTTTTAACGTGTGTATAAATGAGTTTAAAAAAGAAATCTGATGTGGGCAGCACATGACTTTCTCTGCAGACTCCTATTTACGTTCTCTTTATTTCTTCAATAATTCATTATATTGAGTTAATGGTACAAGATAACACACATAATTATTTAAAATGACACTGAATTTAATTCAATTTTCGTTCCAATTAGGTAACTGGATTTATGGTGGCGTAGCGAAAATGCAAAGCAAATTAAATATCTCGAGAACGGCTAGTTGTATTATAATAGGGTTGGTCTTATTCTTTTAATCGTTAAAAATTACTTATAAAACAAGCATTTAATTGATATATTTGAGCATACATAGTTTATTTTAGATTTTGACAATTTTTGCGGACCATTTCGCAAAAGAAGGGTATGTTATTTTTTTTCGAATCGTACTAAAATCAAATCAGCACTAGGGTAATCCACAAGTGACTTATCTACCAAATTTTGTAAAATTTAATCCATTAATTTTTCAGCTAGAGTGGATACAGGCCATTTTTGCTCGCTATTTCGCAAAAAAAGGCGGGTTCTTTTATTCCAAATCGTACCCAAAACTAATCAGCAACAGGGTCACACACAAGTGGCTTGCATACCCAATTTTATGAAATTCGGTTCATTCGTTTTTGAGTTAGAGTGGATACATACATTGCATAGACAGATAGACTCAGACACAGCCGTCACGCTAAAAATGTTTTTTTTTTTCGTATTCTAGATGTGTCAAAACGTGTAGATTCTTGGAAAACTCCAGTTGCGATTTTCGACATGATTCCAATACTTTCCTTATACACCACCAGGTATTGCAGGGAAAGTAATAAATGTTATCGGAATGATTCATAACGTTGTACAAGGAAAGGCATGTGCAGATTTTTTTTTGAAATGATCTCTTAATTTTGAAATATATCCTAAACTTTATCGGAAGGCTGTCCGTCTTCACTAACACGTGTAAAGATTGCCTGTCAAAGACAATGGCGTGTTTCATTTCGATGGTCAAGTATGCGTGAATCTCTTTGAGGCGGATGAACTTTTGCACTATTGACCCGGTTTTTTACTGCGCCATCCTCACTGGAGCGGGCCTCTCATTTCACTGATTTTCCGAAGAGTTTCTGCTGATAATTCCACCCCACCCCCCTCCCTTAAATAGGTTCCTTTCGGCCCTTCCTATTTATTTCTGAGCGGATACTGGAGCTTATTTATTTATTTATTCAATTTACGTGACAACTACAGATGAAATCCAGTTACAATCACCACACAAACATGAAAAAGAACAGCATAGCATACAAGAATACTAAATAGTATACATGTCAAGCGCATTCAAACAGGCTTTTTTAAAATGGGCAGGAATCCAATTAAAAATATCAATATCAGCACAATAAGTAGTATGGAGATCAACCAATGTATAGTTAGAATGGCTTTTAATGTATGTATAACAGTAGTATTGCGAAATGTTTGTTTTCTACTATAATTAACGGGTATATGGAATTCTAGGCGAGAAAGTAAAATGGGACAATCATTAGCATTATTTAAAACTTTATAGTAAAACAAGAGACATGACCCTTTTCTTTCTTTCTTTCTTTTTTTTTTTTTTTTTTTTTTAAAACGTTAAATTAAGGGAACGGAATGCGAATATTTTCAATCTAGGTCTTTGTATTTTATTCTCATCGCTAATTGATTGATATGGGATGCATTGAATTATGTAAGAGGTTCCTTCTCATCCGCTCGCCTGCAAAGTTTGCGCTCCTAATATCTCTGAAAACAAGCACCTCTCCTAATCGATGTTATTATCAGGGGGCTTGCAGTCCTTAAAAACAACAAAATTCTAAATTTTGATTTTTAAAGATCTTGAAACTGCTTAAATTTGTATCAGAGTGCTTATTTATTTTGCTTTTCCTATGCACATAGTATAATGCATAGGGAAAGTATTGTGACGGGGTCAAGAATTCGAGTTTTCAATGGAAGAGCACGTTTCCAGCATCCATGTACTCGAATCGAACGTTTTTGAGGTCAAGTATGTGTGTATACATATATGTGTGTGTGTGTGTGTGGGGGGGGGGGTTCAAAAGTTACAATTAGTGAGTACTGAAAGCTTATTGATTTTAAACGCAATCAAATGTTAGGAGAGACACCCCCCCTCCTCATCCCCCAAATTTTCGAATAAAATTTAGAAAAAAAAAATCAAAATCTTCAATAATGTTGCGTAAATAATAATAATAATAATTTCTTACGCAATTTTTCATTGAAAAACGATTGACACGCATTTTAGAACCCGGCCGCCCATCTTGTTGCTCTATGTCTAAGGATGAGCCGGACGGTCTGGGCTTTCGACACATTTTAGAACGCTAGCGTGATCCGTTCTCCCAATATTTCATTTTCTTTTTTTCCAAATAAATGTACCAAAAAATTACATAAAAAAGGTAGTAATTATTGTGAAACACGTTTGTTCATTTTTCATATGTAATATGCGATACATTTGCCAACATCATTCTCGTGGACCCGCCTTAGTTGTAACACTAACTTCTTTTGCAAAAATTGTCAAAATCTAAAATAAAAGACCATGTATGTTCAAGTGTATACATTAAATGCTTGTTGTATACGTAGTTTTTGTCGACTAAAAGACTTAAGACCCACTCTAGGACGCATCTTTCTCGAGATATTTTCGTTTTTTTGCATTTTTGCCACGTTTCAATTGAAAATACCACAGTTGCCCAGTGAAAACAAAAATTGAATTCAAACCGCGTCATTTCAAATTATTGTTTATGCTATTTTGTGCAAAATAAAACTCAATTTAATAAACTGTGAAGAAAGAAGGAAAGAGAAAATAAATGTGTGCCTGTAGCGAAAGTCATGTGCTGCCCTCATCAGATTTTTACTTTTTTTTATATACATAGTATAATGTGCAAGGAAAGTATTGTGACGGGGGCTAAAATTCGAATTCGAGTTTTGGACGAGAGAGTATGTTTCAAACATCCCTGAACACTAATCAGACGTTTTTGAGGTGATACCTGTGTGCGTGGGTCAGTGAGTGTGTGGAGACTATATCTCACGAACGAATCAAGCGATCCGAACAAATTGGGTACAAAAACCATAATCGGTGAATACTGGAAGCTTATTGTTTTTACATGCAATCAAATGTTCAGAACCCTCTTAAATTTTAAAATGAGATTTAAAAAAAATTATCAAAAAATTATAATATTCAATAAAGTTACGTAATGTTTCATTAGAAAACGATTGACATAAACTTCAGAACGCTAACATGAACCTTTCTCGAGATATTGCACATTTTTCAAATAAATTTATCAAAAAAATCTGATAAAATTAAGAAAAAATATTAGCTAATATGAAATTTGTTCACTTTTCATATGTAATGTTATGCGATAAATATATTATCATTCTCGTAGATCTAGCTCGTTCCATTCACGAGAGAAGACACTTTGGATAATAGCTTTGTAATTTGACGTCATTTGTCGTTTATCTACCATAAGAATAACCAATTTTCCCATAAACAATGCTTGGCGAAATTGTGGCGGCGGATTTGGCGGAATATCGCCAACGTGGCGAGTTTTTTAAATATTGCCAATTTTAGGAAAGTACCTCCCACTTGATAAAAATGTCTCTCAATCAATGAAAATGAAGACTGATGCACCTATTATTAAAATATTTAAATATATGGACTTTATTGCTTATTTAGGATGCTATCCATATTGATAATTATTAATTTAGAGTTGCATGAAATATAAGTTAATTAGGTACGAAATAGTTTTAGATATTGTCATCCGGATGTATAATTTGCCGCGCCAAATGCACAATTTAACGTTACAAACTCTGTGCCGTGGATCTTTTCATCCCTTTTTCACCGTTAAAGAAGTCAAATAAGGAAAGTCATGTGCTACCAAAAACATGGGATTTTTCCTTTTAGGGAGGAATCGTCCATTTATGCACACAAAATGCAATGGCCGCTCTTCAGGAAATAGAAAGGTACAAGAAAGAATTTTGAACGAACTCTTTAATAAAACATATGCGGTTAAATACAGTTATTATGAAGAAACCTCAATAGCAACATTGATATTTTTTTAATAAAAATCCTTTTTTTCCCCTTCATATAATAAACATATCAGTTTCGTACTGCATATATTATTTTTGTACTGTACAAATCGTGTATGTTAAAAGAAAACACCCTATCGAGGCCAAATTTTTTCGATAATATGGCCATTTTTGGATTAACAACTCTATGCTTAAAACTCAATATTCTTATTGTACTGGTGATTTCGCAAGCATAAAAATAAACGGCGCAAGTGTCGTGCGCGAAGTACGTTTCCTTGTAAACTTCTGTAATTCAGGATTTTATTTCGGTGTTTATCGACTGAAGATTTTTTTTTTTATAGCTCTGACGTACCATTTGGAAAGAATCTGTCTGTCGGCCGTTTAGAGGCTGGGCAGACATGGATTGTTTCATAATTAGTTTTGTATAGTATACTCCATATTCGAATTTTCAGTTTAAATGTATCTGTTATGAAAAAATCACGCCCCCAAAACATTCATTCAATTAAATTGAACAGTTGAAAAATCAGTGGTTTTGCGAATGTAAAAATAATTTGACACCTGTGCCACGTATGTACTATGCTTATTCATTTTCGGCAAGATCGAGCTCCAGGCGAGTTCTCATTGTTTTCTCACTGCATCGAAATGTGTTAATCCATCGGGAAAGTGCCGTGATATCCATCCTATTTCTAATGAATAGAGAAAATACGATCACGGTAACAACTCATTATTTGTTCCTTCAATCGCTTCATTGTAGTCCGACAAAGGACACTTTAATTGTGAGTACACTCGCACACAAGGTCAATCGAAACAAAACCGAACAAGAACAACCGTAACAGGAAGTGCAAGCAGTGTGCCACACTGAGAGTTCGTGACCGACATCTTGGGCCTCTCTTCTCTCTTTTTATTTGTTTGGGGTTTTTTCACTTTCGAACAAACGTGGACAAATTCTTAGGATCTGCAACATTTCTACGGGCACTGCTTATCGGTCCGCAGATATATCTCAATTTTTCTTTTTCTTCGCCAAATGTAACCTTTAATCGCCCAATTTGATTTACACTTTGCATAGAGAGCATGGACACGTGACGTCACATGAAAAATTTTGCCCTTACGTTTCCAAAACAAAATACTCGTATGTTTAGCATTATGAAAATTTTCATTATTTCTGCATTAAAAACAGCTACTTTAGAAATTGACAATCATTTAACCTCTCATTTTGGTAAAATATATCTAAATTTATCTTCTTTGGTGGATATTTTTAATTGACCGGAAAATGAAATATTCAATTTCAATAAAATATATACACGAGTTTTTTAAGAAAATTCGTTATGTGCCTATCCCTTCTCACTCGCATATACACTGCAGAATTTTCTAGTAAATTATGCATCTTCAGAACGCTAGCTAGTGACTACGGTAAAAATGAGTAGTATCGTATATTCACTTAAAGTCATTTAAAGTGAAAGACCCAGGCCACCCGACTCACCCTAGGGTATGAGTGGCCGGGCACTTTAGCAGCAAGTGAAATCTTTAAAGATATATTGTTACTCAAGTATTCTAAATAACTTATTTTCAGCATACAGGTAAATTTCGATGTTTAATGGGTTTAGTTTCAATTTTTATGGGCCATCATCGTCCGTTTACCATGACCCGCTATGGTGAAAATAATGACTTTTTGCCCTTACGTTTCTGCGAATTCTACTGCGCAGGTTGTTTATTTACGCTCGTGCCTGTGCTCTATTGGATTTTTTTTCTTTTAAATATGCATTCCCAAATCCAAAAGTATGTTAAGAAACTAAAACGTATATACAGAGTATATGTTAAGTGAAAGTATTGAGATGGGGTCAAATATCCGATAGTCTGATTCTGATAGATCTACACTTTCTTAGCATACCCGAATGCGAATCAATTATTTCTTCAATGATGTCTGTCTGTGTCTGTGTGCACAATTATTTCAAACGGTTAACAACAGAGGTTTATTGATTTTCGGGATGAACGGACCGAAAGAAAACACTCAATTTTTCAAATAGTTTTTTCGAGGGGGAAAAAAAGCGTTAAAAAAGAACGAAAATTATTTTAAAACATTCTACAAAGCTAGTTATTAGGGGCAAAAATTTTTCCATTATTGTTTTCACTAAAAATTCTTCCATGAAATATCGATTTTTCAGGATCTGCTATAGATACAGATTAGAGGATGCATAAAATTTTGGAGGAAGTAGGGGGTTCACTAAGGATTTCGACTTCCGTGTGTTTATTCACTTTTAGTTTAAAAAAATTTCTTGAAACATTTATTTTTCGGATTGAAGTTGGAGGAAGTCTGATATGGTTTCCAGAGGGGTTGGGGGGCTTGAAAATTCGTATGACTGTAGGAAAAAGGTAGGTATGCGAAAAATGCTGAATAGTTCCGTTAAAATAAAGTACTGTTTACCCCCCTTCTCCCTATCAGGGCTGCTTCATAAATTTCTTGTTTTATATGTGATTTTGCATTTAAAAATGATTGATATCGTTTTACAGAACGCCAACATGCGCCTTTTTCTAGATATTTACCGTTTTGCATGTATTCACTACAGCAAATTTCCGATTATCCGCTAGTCATAGAAACTGCGGTGTGTCAGAAAAGCGAAACGTGTCAAATCATACGTATTTGCAAATATATATTTTTCTTTTATCAAAAAAGAAAAGCTACAGTTGACAGTAAGAAAACACTTTGAGACAAATTTAGCATGTTAGAAAAAAATTCATTCTCTTCGTCCGTCTCCAAAAACTTGTCATCGGGATGGCAGTCATTATTTTGGTAATGGTTGCCCTACAAATTAACCATTAGTAGGGTAGTCATTGTTCCACGATTCTTAGGATTTTTTTTTTAAATGTCGTGAATACCCAATATATCACTTCCATGGACGACGAAGAATATTTCTTTGCTATCAGCCATTTCCTATTTTCGAAGATGGGGACTCACTCAACTGTAAAAATCTCTTTCATGTGAGGGTAGGTATAAAAGAATTTCGTGTCGACGAAGGTTTGATATATTTCTGGAATACAAAGAATGTTGTTTTCCTAACTGCTTGAAAGTCGCCATCCGTTGTTTGTCAGTACCCACAAACAGTCTCGATCTCGAACGATCCTTTTCTAAATTTAAAAATCTGATATGGGCAGCGTACCACTTTCACTACAGACTCAAATTCATTTTTCTTTTCATTTCGTTAATAATTCATTGAGTTTAATGGCACGAAATAACACTCCATTTCCACATTTAATTCAATGTTCGTTTTTATTTGGGAACTGGATGCATTATGAACGCGGCCCCTAGCAAACATGCGAAAAAACTAAAATATTTCGATAACGGTGAGTCCCAGAGTCATGGGGTGAGTCTTATTCTTTTCATAGTAAGAAATGACGTATAAAACAAGCATTTAATGAATACATTTGAGCGTACGTAATCTTTTATTTCAGATTTTGCCGATTTTTGCGGGCTATTTCGTCAAGAGAGACATATTCCTCTTTTTCCGAATCTCACCAAATTGAATTGGTCACCACCTATAAAATTGAAAGGAATTGGTTTACTCGTTTTTGAGTTAGAGTGGATACATACACTGCATAGACAGGCACACACGAGTGTCACGGTAAAAATGTTTTTTTTTTCGTGTTCTAAACATGTGAATCCGTCGAAAAGTCGAGTTGCGATTTTCGACACATTTCCAATACCATGTATTACGGGGAAAGTAAAAAAGGTGTAACAGGATAACATACACGGTATTAAAAAAGAAACTATAATGTAACAAAACGCCGTCTTAAATGAAAATCTTGATCTAATGTCGTGGAATGGTATTGTTTCTATATCCAGAATTTAAATTGTTTATAAATGAAAGTATTATTATGGAAGTAAATTTATAATATAATGCTTCGAGTTACGTAGTCGCTATTTGTATTTCTGTTTCATAACGTTGTTGATTGTTGAAACCCAGACCGTCCGACCTACCAGAAAGGTAACTGTTTGGACGGTCGGGAAGTGCCACCCAATTTGGACCGGAACCCAGTGGGGGAGGCATCCAAAGGGACCGTACCCTCCTTCCCCTACCACCAACCTCTCGGAAGGACTTACGGACCCACACGTTTAACGTGATCGTACTCCGCATGAATACGGCGGCAGTTGTGGCAGCGTGCAAATCCAACGCGCAAACCACCGAGCTACCGCGCCCGATGCTGCCCGACTTCGGTGATCTAATGAGAACCGGTTGGAAATGTTAGTGTAAATCTTTTCATAACCCTGTCAAGTCTTCTGAAATAAATTTCGGGTCAGGACTCCAATTCAAATAGACAGAGCTATGCATACGCAGTAACGAGGGAAAGGGGTCTTAGAGAAATAAGTATTTGAGGAATTTTATGTTTTGTTGGGTCCCAGGTCAGAATCTCATGTGAAGGGATTTGAAGTTCCGCTACTGGTATGCTGAGTGTTGAAAACCCAGACCACACGACCAACCCGAAGGCTTATGGTAGAAAGATGTGTGGCCGGGAACTTTATTTTTTGATTCAATAGATTACAGAACATATATTAAAATGAATCACATC
Source organism: Amaurobius ferox (assembly GCA_951213105.1). Classification (NCBI taxonomy): domain Eukaryota; kingdom Metazoa; phylum Arthropoda; class Arachnida; order Araneae; family Amaurobiidae; genus Amaurobius; species Amaurobius ferox. Next base: position 123,766,707 of record OX578152.1, read on the forward strand.
ACAGGAACACAGAAAACTACACAGATACTTATAACACATAGAACAACACAATTAAAACACAGAGTACACAAAAATACAGGAGTAATAAATTCAGGTATAACCAGAATGGGATAAGGATGAAAGTTTTCCCTGGAATTACATAAGATGATGAAGAATATTTTGATGGCAGTTTTTCCAAAAATTTACATATGATGATGAAGTATGATATGATGATGATAATTATACCAAATGAAAGGTGAATGTGGATGAAAATGGTTGGCAATGATTGAACAGAAGGAGTACTAACATTTTGAAGAGATTTACAATGATTATTCTGGATGAAAATTGGAATTTACCGAAGAGATTTACAATGATTTTTCAGAATGAGTAAATTGGAATTTACAGAAGTATACAATTGTTTACAGGTATTTTCAGCAACATCCCAAATGAACCAAGGAAAAGAGGAGCAGTGCAAAGTCAGGGACCAGAAGGGGCCAGGAGACCCCCAGGTTGATCAGGGAATATTATTCGAAATTTCGCGGGCGGAGAGGATGCAATTTTTAATTTTTTGAATAGAAGAATTGTTCTTAAGAACCCTGGAAAACCAGGCCGCAGAGTTAGCACTAGTGGGCCGAGAGAGATGATTAGGGAGGGTGGTATGCGGCATACTTTTGCGTACAGGATGAAAACACTGGGCTTATATTGACGTTGTCAGTTTTTCTCGTTCAATGCCATTTAATTACCCAACCTGTGTCCGCTTGTACCTTTTCTTTGTTCCGCAGATGCAGTGTTTCATCCGTAGTGACTGTGAATGCAGACACAAGGTCAATCGAAACAAAAACCGAACAAGCAGCAGCGTAACAGGAAGTGCAAGCAGTGTGTCACAGACAGAGTTCGTGACCGACATCTTGAGCCCCTCTTTCGTTTTCCCCCGCCTCTCCCCGATCCGTCCACCTTGACTCCGCGAACAGGAGGTCAACGAAGAGACTTCGTGAAGCTCTCTTCCTTGGGCGTCGGCTGGGGCCCGTGGAGTGGGCGGGCCCCGGAGTCTGGGTCAGATGAGGCGCTCGGAAAGGTGCCGTGGCCCCGAGCTTGAAGTTACAGAAACTCGGAATTTCGTTCACCCAATTTTTCCTAGTCGTAAGCTTGTTGGTTTTAGAATATGTACTGCCTTCCAGCGATGCCAATTTTTAACACTTTACAACAAAGTTGAAAAGTGTTTATGACTTTGTTCATTCTGTCTGTCTGTCTGTCTGTCTGTCTGTCCGTTAGCACGATAACTGCCGTAAAAATGAGTTTATCAAAATGAAATTTTAGTATGTTGTTCAGACGGTCTGTAGGACCTATGGGAATATAAATAAATAATATCACCCAATTAGTTTTTTATTGAACCCGGGTTGAAAAAATGAAATACATTGAACCCTATGGGACCTAATTTTTCAAACATTTTTTAAGTAAATTTAAAATTCACGAATTGCTTCGAAATTTTTAGGAAATATTCACATTATCCCATAGAATATATAAAAAAAAATTCAGTAAAATATGTTAAGTAGTTTTTTAATTAAAAAAATTATTTAATATAAGGAAAAAAACAAATTCAATTAAATTCTGACTTTGGGATATCTTCCAGAAAGAAAAGAGAGAGATATTATATAATAAATATCTCTCCATTTGTTTAAACGTTTTGCATATGGGAGTGGCTTCATATTTTAAAATAAATTTGGTAGATAACAATTTTTCATTTTTTTTAAATTTTATATAACTCTTCTTGATAAATTTAATTGATGGCATTTTAAATGCACTTTCCTACGTCCTAGAGAGTTAAAATTTGGTACACAGCTTAAATTTGTTGAACATTTTATTCGACAAAAATTTGATGGATCTTTAAATATAGATCATACATTTTTTTCGAAATGGCCTGAAAATAATCCCCGTTCACTTCTATAAATCATTGGTGTAATATTGTTAAAAATTCTGATGTGGACAGCACATGTCTTTCTCTGCAGACTCATATTCGTTCTCTTTATTTATTCAATGATAATTTGAGTTTATCTGCACAACATAAGTATTTTAAATGACATTGAATTTACACGTTAAACTTAAATTTGGTTCTCATTTGATAGCTGGACTTATTGTCAAAGGTGGCGTAGCGAAAACGCGAAAAAACTAGAATATCTCAAGAACGGCTAGTCCTAGAGTAATGGGGTTAGTCTTATTCTTTTTGTTGTCAAGAATCACATATAAAATAGGAATTTAATTGATATAATTGAGCACACGTAGTCTTTTATTTTTATATATAACGATTTTTGCTGGCCATTTCGCAAAAATGGCCCGTTCCTTTTTCCCGAATCGTAGTAGAATAACCTACAAATGATTTATATACAAAATTTTGTTAAATTTGGTATATAAATCACTTGTAGGTTATTGAAATATTATACTCCAAATTTTGTTAAATTTGGTTCATTAGTTTTTAGCTAGAGTGGATAAAGGCAATTTCTGCGGCCATTTCGCAAAGAAGGCAGATTCTTTTATTGCGAATCGTACTATAATCTAATGAACATCAGGATTTCCCACAAAAAACATACCTACCAAATTGTATGAAATTCGGTCCATTAGTTTTTCAATTAGAGTGGATGTAATATCCACACAGACACACAGAAACATACACAGATACACCCTTACACACACAGACGTCTTCCTAAAAGTAGTTTTTTCGTGTTCTAGAAGTCCCAAAACGTGTAGATCCTTTGAAAATTCGAGTTCCGATCTTCGGCACGATTCCAATACCTTGAGTACATACACATACACATATATATTATCTGTGTATTATCTGTGTATCTAAATTCCGTGCCTATGCAATTACAATAGTTGTGATTTTAAATGATCCCTAAACTTTTATTATTTCTTCAAGGAAGCCTAATTTTAACATATGCAGAATGCAAATATCTCAAGCGATTGTAAGATGAATTACATAAGAATTGCTGAATTTTTTTCACACAAAATTATTTAGCTCTGGAGTCTGAAATACAAGTTATATGAATGAAATATTCATTGATTTTGCATAAAGAATCAGATGATTTATATTTCGATACAGTTTTAAATATTTAAGTATAATAAATTACTGTAGTACTGTGATAATGTAAAAGATATTACCACTGAATGAATCACATTTTAGAAATTTTTAAATGAAATTACATTTCAGTTGGAAAGTGTTTCATAATCAATGCTTATGCATGATTGATCTTTCTTGTTAAATAGTGTATACGGACCAACGTCTTCTTTTATTAACACTTTACAACAAAGTTCAAAAGTGTTTATGACTTTGTTCATTCTGTCTGTCTGTCTGTCCGTTAGCACGATAACTGCCGTAAAAATGACTTAATCAAAATGAAATTTTAGTATGTTGTTCAGACGGTCTGTAGGACCTATGGGAATATAAATAAATAATATCACCCAATTAGTTTTGGATTGAACCCTGGTTGAAAAAATGAAATACATTGAACCCAATGGGACCAAATTTTTCAAACATTTTTTAAGCGGATTTAAATTTCACAAATTGCTTCGAAAATTTTAGGTAATATTCAAATTGTTCCATAAAATATATAAAAAAAAATTCAGCGAAATATATTTAGTAGTTTTTTAAATAAAAATTAAAATAATAATTACACCTCTTACATGAAGCGATCGAGTGACCATGATATGAAACGATCACGTGACCAACTTCAAAATATAATACGGCATCCATCTTGTCTCAAAATCGTCATTTTTAAAGTTCTTTTTAATTCATATTGAGTGTTGTATTCGTCGTAAAACCTCTTTATTTTCGCTTAAATTCTGTGCATCTACATACTGAAACAACGCAATGACAATATATTTGAGTTTAAATGAGCATCCAACTTTGATTATTTCTCTAACGAAGCCTATTTTTCACTTATGTGAAATGTAAACAGCAAAATATGTAGGATGAGTTGTATAGGAATTGCTGTATTTTTTTAATGCAAAAGAATTTAGCTCATGGAGTCTGCATAGCTGATATGAAAGAAATATTCATTGACTTTGCCGAGAGAAGGACGATTTTTTGCGGTGAAGTTTTAAGCATAGAGTTAAATTATAGCTCCATGGTCTTAATTTTTAAATAAAATAAATTATTATAGTATTGTGATGAATGACATGAATGGGAATTTTTTTTTGAATGAAATGGTGCTTTTTTAGAGAGAGCCAGGCGTGTTATTTTTTCTATGACGTCATTTGAATGAATTTCAGTTGTTTTCGATGAAGTTTTTAAATATAATAAATTATCGTGGTATTATGATAATTCTAAAATTGTTACCGAGTAATATATCACATTTTAGAGATGTTTAAACCAGGCAATTTATATTTCAATGCCGTCATTTGAATGAAGTTCATTTTTTTGGATGATTGTTTAAGTTTTCAACTATAATAAATCAATGTATTATTGTGAGAAGTTTTAAAATATTACCGAGGAGTGTATTACATTTTAGACATGTTTAAATAAAATTGCTTTGAAGTTGGAAAGTGTTTCTTAATCAATGCTTTAAACATGATTGATCTTTATTGTTCTTATTATAGATGTTTGTAGGAAGTGCATCAATACGATAGACTGCTGCCTGTTGTATTGACACAAAATGTATTGTATGCAAATTCATTAAGTGGGTGGGGGGCATCCATACGCCATGAATGTCACTTATTCTTCCAATTATGCGCATTTTTATGTGTAGCTAATTTATTCAGTGTAACCTCAGCATAACTCATTATTAGAGAGCCCTAAAAAATATCCGGAGTATGAATCTTCTACGGATTTTCTCAATATATATATTCCACTTGATTCCTTTTGAATCACAATATTTTAATCAGAACGAAAAAAAATAATAGTGCTAAAAATAAATATAAACGCTGTCGTTCTAGGTTGATGTGAAACATCTCTTCCTTCCTTCATATTTTGAAAGGGAAGATGTTAATGTGTGCTGTGTGTTACAGTAACACTAGGCACCTAAGGAAAAGTTTCGATATATTTTGGTTTTTTAACACTTTCCAACGTAGTTGAAATATTCCTTGCGTAAAACGGTTATACTGCTAGTATAAACTATTTTTTCCTATTATCACGATATCTTCCAACTCGCATATATAACCGACGCACCAGAATGTGTAGGTCATGTGTTTGTCATATGTTAATGGGATGACATACAGAATGTAAAGGTGGCTGTTGCACAACGAGGAACTCGGCAGTTAACGAGACACATGTCTGCAGAAGTTCGGCCGTGAAAGCGGTTCTTTCGAAATGCAAACAGTCCTCGGATGTTTCACAAGATGCGATTCTTGTATTCAAACGAGATCCTTGATCTTCTACAAGTATCACCACAGTCGACTATATTGTCCTTAGAAAAGCTAAATGTATCCAATAGAATAATCTTCGTAAAGCGGCCACTTGTCTTTTGCTGCACAGAACTTTATTTGTGAAGAGCGATTGTGACAGGGTCGCCCATGGAAGGATACCACTCGAGTGATAGGGCCTTTTTTTTAATTTAAAGGTTTCCACAGTTCTAGAAAGGATTTGAAAAATGCTTGATTTTTATTTAGGTTTTCAAGGGTCCTTGAAAGTGTTTGAATTTTACAATAGGTCATTGAATGTCCTTGATTTTTACTATTTCATGTCACAATTTAAGTGTTGTGGTGCAGCTTTATTTTAGGCTCCGATCATCTGAGTAGTTTTCCTATTTTTTTTTTCCCGTAAAAATAATGTTTCTTAAAAAAATCTGATGTGGGCAACACATGACTTTCCTTATATAATGCAATGAATTTACTACTTTTACAATAAAAAAAAAATCTGATGGGAGCAACACATGACTTTCCTTATATATTGCAATGAAGTTACTACTTTAACAGTGAAAACAATAGGTTATTTTTATAGTAGGTACTTATAATATTCTTTTCAAAATATTGAATTTTCGCCAATGAGTCGTCATTTTCATTGATTGAGCCACATTTTTATCCATTTGGCGAGTTTTTCGTTAATTTAGCAACATTTAAATAAGTCGCCAAGTTGGCGACATTCCACCAAATTCAACGCCAAAATGTCGCCAAGCGTTATGGACGGAAAAATAAGTTATTCTTACAGCAGATAAATGACTATAGGCGTTTAAATACAAAAGTATTACTCAAAGTATCTTTTTTCATGAATGGAACGAGCTAGATCCACAAGAATGATGTCACCAAATTTATCGCATGATATTACATATGAAAAATAAACATGTTTCCCAATAGGCAATACTTCTTTTTATTTTACATGATTTTTTGATAATTTTTTTGAAAAATGTGTAATATCTCAAGAACGGTTCATGCTAGCTTTCTAAAATTTATGTCAATATTTTTCTAATGGAAACTTACATAGGAAATATCTATTTGCGTAACTTTATTAAAGGTTTTGATTTTTTAATAATTTTTTCAAAATTTCACTCGAAAATTTAGAGGTGCTCAGAATATTCGATTGCGTATAAAAACAATAGGCTTCCAGTATTCACGGATTGTGACTTTTGTGCAAAATTTCGTTCGAACCTGTCCATTCGTTTGTCAGTTATCGTCTCCACACACACACACACATCGCATCAAAAATGTTCGATTCGTACTGTATATAAGGAAAGTAATAATGTATATGGAAAGTATTGTTATGAAATGCACCCCTGCTTATTTATTTAATTCCTTTCTAAATTTAATATTTGGTAAATTCTATTTTCGTTTCGATTCTAAAACTTGTTCTTAAATATTTATTCCAAATTGATAAAGCGTCAATTGTGTATTTCGGCTTCTTGAAGTTTTCCCGCCTGTTTCGATAACCCCTGGCGTAATGTTACAATCCTGCGCTTTTGTACATTTACCCGGATTCACATTTCGTATTGAAATGTATAGGAACTCTTTTCTGTTTCATCATGAGCACGCGCATTAACACTAAGACGCTTCGGTTAAAAGGATGTGATTAGTTCAGTTGGCGATGTAATTTCATGCGTTTTGCCCACGGGGCTTAATAAGGGAACGTTTGTCTTTAAACGGATATTAAATGAATTAATATTATGAAGAAATAAATTAGTCGCGTCGCGTTAGGTGAGATGGAAAATATTTACGAAATCTGAAAAGTATTAGATGTAATTATCCTGTTCTGAATTGTTCATGAAATTATTTCATTTCTGTGAAGAAAAGGATGCATGAAGTTTTGATGTCTTCGAGTTAAAGTATATGATGTTTTTCTTGTAATATCTGAAATAATCACCGATGTGCAAATAAAAGGAAATTTGTTTTACCTGGTGATTTTTCCTTCATCGAAGTTCTGCAACACCTCGTCCGACATGATTGATTTTTGCCTCAACAACAACCTTTTAATCTGTAATGATAAAAACAGTGGTCCAACTTTCGTCTCTCACTCAGGTAATGGCTTTCCTGACCTTTCCCTGTTAAATTATTCATTGTTTGATTCTTTACATTGCTGGGAGGTCCTTTCGAGTGACACCCTTAGCGATCATAAATATATAAAAATTACTCTTAACTTAGTCCCCCCCCCCCCTCCTAATTCTTTTTATCTGAAAACACGTTATGGAATCGGCAAATTTATATATAATTTCAAATCAAACCTTAATTTACTTAATTCCCTATTGGACAACATCGGAGATACTCATTCCATGGATTCATTTTTTAATACATTCATAAATATAACGCAAAATTGTGCAATTAAACATATTAGGAAGAAGAAATCAAAAACAATTAGGAATTTTACTTGGTGGAATAAGGATCTGTCGAAACATAGAAACTTTGTTACAGCCCTCTATAAAAGAATTAAGTCACTCGAGAGGAACTCCGCTCCCCAGTCCGAAATCTCGGCTGCCTTGATTAAATATAAACTTAACAGAGCAAAGTACAAATTAATGATAAAAAAGACAAGATTAGACTCCTGGAAATCCTTTTGCTCTAAATGCAGTGAAACTTTCGGATCCCTTTTCAAATTTACTTTCCACAAACATAAAAAATTTAACGATATAAACCTTCACTTTCCAGACTCTCCTTCCCTCTCCCATGATGAAAAAATGAGACGCTTGTTGGACCATCATTTTAAAGAAGATAAGGACTTCATGAATTTTCCGTCCTTCACTTTGCCATCTGAGGGTCTTGGAGTTATTTCGGATGAAGAGCTTCTGATTGTCTTTCAAAATTTAAAAATTGGCAAGGCACTGGGCCTTGATAATTTGGATTTTACAATTTGGAAACATCTATATAAATCTTTCCCTTCTCTCCTATCCAAAATTATAAACCTCTGTTTCAAATTCTGTCATTTTCCCTCCTGTCTTAAAAATGCTAATATCTTATTTTTCAGCAAACCCGGAAAGGATCCCTCTCTTTGCTCCTCTTATAGACCTATTTGCCTCCTCCCCACCTTTGGAAAAATCCTTGAAAGAATATTTGTAAATAAACTTAATTTTTGGCTTTCTTCCGCGGGAGCTCTCCATCCTCTCCAATTTGGCTTTAAAGAACTTTCCAGTTGTGAGGACACCGCTCTCAGGCTGATTGAAACGGTTTCATCACATAAATCTAAACATTTTGTTTCCTTGACCACCGTAGACATCTGCGGAGCCTTTGATAGTCTCAATTGGAACATTTTACCTTTAGCTCTTACAAAAATTAATCTTCCCCTTACTTTTCAACATTTTATTTTTTCGTATCTTTCAAACAGACAAATTTCTCTTTCCATTGGTACTTCCCTTATCAACAAATTTATTTCCATGGGTGCTCCACAGGGCTCGGTTTTATCGCCCTCCCTGTGGAGTATTTATTTTAATGATATTCTTAATCTGAACAATGATCTATATCACCTTCAGGCTTTCGCGGATGATCTCGCGGTGGTCACTTACTCCTCTAGCCTTAAATCACTCCGTTTAAATACCAATAACCTTCTTGATGTCATCTCCTCCTCTCTTTCAAATTTGAAATTATCTATTGCCCCAGAAAAATGCAAATCCATAGTTTTTAGCAAAAACAGATCAAAAATTAGACAGCGTCCCTCCTTTAAAATTCAAAATTACAGAATTCAAACTTCTAGACAATTAACCTTTCTTGGATTAACAATCGATGATAATCTTAAATGGAGTTCCCACATTTTTAACCTTAGAGAGAAATGTTTTAAGTTTGCCAGTACCTTTGGGCGGGTTACTGGCAATAATTGGGGAATAGATAAATCCTTTTTAAAAACCTGGTATCTTTCGGTTATCGAAAAGATTATCATTTTCGGCGCGGGAATTTGGGGACAAGCTTTGACTGGGGCTCAGGTCAAAAAACTTTTATCTCTCCAAAGGATTTTTCTTCTAAAAATTGCTTCTGGTTTTCGGACTACTTCCAACATTTCTCTATATTCTTTAACTGGTATCCCTCCCATACATTTTGTTATAAATACTCAATATAAAAAATATAATTTTTGGAAACTCCGGAATAACCTTTTTACTGATCCGTCCCTCCCCTCCCCTCCCCTTCAAACTTCGATTTTAATTCTCCCTCTTCACTTATCCCCCCCCCCCCCCCCATCTTCGTATTGCTAACCTTTTACCTCTTGTTCCCTCCACCTTTTCTGATATCAATGTTTACACCGATGGCTCTGCCATTGACGACAAAATTGATTATGCTATTTGCATTTTTAATAAAGACACATTAGAAAACACCTTTACTTTCAAACTCAACCTTGGGAACACAGTTTTTCAGGCGGAAATCGCCGCTATCCACTTTGCTATCAAATGGGCATCTTCTAATAATTTCAAAATTAACATCTTTTCAGATAGTCAATCCTCTATTTCGGCCCTTAAATCTATTAGAAACAAATCTGACTTTCTGTCCAAAATTAAACTTGAAGCTAATATTAATAAACATTTAATCAACCTTTGTTGGGTCAAGGCCCACTCAGACATCTCGGGTAACGAGGCCGCCGATACAAATGCTAAACTTGCTGCCTCTTCCGGCACCCCCACCTCTATACCTTTTCCATATTCCTTATTAAAGAAACACTGTAAACTCGACATCCTAAATTCTTGGCAAAACTATTTAAATGATTATATTTCCCCCAGAAACCACGATCCAGCTAGAATATTAAAATTTCTCCCGAATGTTAACTTTAATACCCACATAACAAATAAATATCTTGTTTACTTTATTACGGGCCACGGCCCATTCCTCGATTACTTATACTTTTTTAAACACAAAACAACCTCATGCTGTACTTGCGGATCCTATGGTGACGCAGACCACTATGTTTTCACTTGTCCCCTTACAAAATCTTTCCACCTTTCTAAACCTTCTGCTGGAAACTCCGCGGCCTGGTTCTCGAGTGTCTGCTCCAACAAAACTTCTATTAACAAGATCAAAAACTGTGTTCTCATAGCGAGAGAAATTTCTAATAAAATTACATAATCAGCCTGAAAGCCTCTTCTGCTTTTAACATTTTCTCTGCTCTCTGGACCCCCCTGAGGTGTCGCTTTTTTGGTGGAGGTTTTTGCTTTGTTTTTGTAGTTGGTTTTGTTTATGTGGTTTGTTTTGTTGTGCTGTTTATATTGTATTGTATTGTATAGTTTTTATGTTTTGTTTTGTTGCCATTCTTTTATTTGTCTTGTTGTAACTGTGTTGTGATTCAATTTTAACCTGTCTTGTAATGTTTTGAATCTAAAATAAAGTTCCCGGCCACACACTTAGCTACAGTAAACCTTCGGGTCTGTCGTGTGGTCTGGGTTTTCAACACTTCAACACCTCGTCCGATATTCTTCAACCCTGATGTTCCTACAACGTTTGCGATTTTACCCAACTCCATATCATCTCCGATCAGTGATGATCCTTTGATATGACCCATCGCATGTCTCACATCGATCGTCCATCTAAGCCGTTCGCTCCGACCATACAGCCGATGTCATCGTATCGCTTCAACCGCGCTGCTGTTTCCCGCATCACTGTCATTGCTCGCCTGTATGAAGTTCCAAATCCACTATACACTTTCATGGTTGTTATGATGCCCCGACTTGTGGTATCATAACAGTATTGTGACGAGGTCGAAAATTCGAATTAGAGTTTTCGACGGAATGCACGTTTCAAGCATCCCTGATCACGAATCAAACATTTTTTAGGCGATGTCTGTCTGTGTAGACGATAACTGACGAACGAATGGACAGATTCGAACGAAATTTGGTACAAAAATTACAATCCGTGAATACTGGGAGCTTATTGTTTTTATACGCAATCGAATGTTTAGAACCTCCCCCTAAATTTTCGAGTGAAATTTTGAAAAAATCATCAAAAAATCAAAATCTCTAATAAAGTTACGCAGATAGACATTTCTTGTGTAATTTTTCATTAGAAAACGATTAACATAAATTTTAGAACACTAGCATGAACCGTTCTCGAGATATTGTACATTTTTCAAATAAATTATATAAAATCAAAAAAAAAAATTTCCTATTGAGAAGCATGTTCACTTTTCATATGTAATATCATGCGATAAATTTGGTAACATTCTCGTGGATCCTAACTCATTCCATTCTTGAAAAAAGATACTTTGAGTAATACTTTTGTATTCGAACGCCAATAGTCATTTATCTGCTATAGTAATAAATTATTTCTCCGTCCATAACGCTTGGCGAGATTTTGGCGACGAATTTGGCTGAATGTCACCAACTTGGCGACTTTCTTAAATGTTACTAAATCAAAGAAAATTACGCCAAACGGATAAAAAGACTCTAAATGAAAATAACGACTATTTGACGAAAATTCAATATCTTGGAAAAAAAATATAAGTATCTACTATAAGATAAACCTATTTTGTTTTTACTGTAAAAGTAGTAAATTCATTGCATTATATAAGGAAAGTCATGTGCTGCCCATATCAGATTTTTGTATATAAGGAAAGTAAAAATATATGCTTGATTGCTAAAGTGTTTTAATCCTTTCATTGTGTAAATTTAACAAAAACTGGTAAGATATGGGATAGTTGAAAAATAAAATTTAGGTCCTTGATTTTTATTTGTAAAAAACTGTAGGAACATTGTATCTGTAGAGGTCCCACAATTGGTATAGGCGACCTTTGATCGTGATTTTACTATTCTTATGTAGTATGCAATGTGGAAGTTTTGGGAGGAGGAAGGGTTGGCCAGACCACTCGACTGACCCAAAGGGTTTGTAGTAGCTGTTTGAGTGGCCGAAGCCGACCCCCAAAGCCAACGAACTACCGAGGAGAATTTATTGAAATTTTTTTAAAGGTTGCAATTGAAGATCAGTATGTTACAATACATACTGTTTTACAAAAAGGATTTTATTCAGAGAAGCTGAAGGTCTCAAAATAATTCCAACCGGAGAATATATTATTTGAATTTGGAAAGAAGCCAAAGGTGAAATTTGTTTTAAATTAAAAAAAAAAAAATTCAGAGTATCCAAAGTGGTTTGAGAGGCCGAGGGAGGGAGAGAGAGAGAAGAGAGAGGATATACGAGTATATACACACGATACTTGAACAAAAGCTACACATTAGGACAAAACGGGAAACAGCTATATACAAGAAGCGAAGGGGAGAAGCAATATACAAAGAACAGAAAGGGACAAATTATGTACAATATAATACAAAAGGCGAAAGAACAATGATAAAGGATATACAGTTATATTACAAGATTAGTCATTTATATGTATACCAAATATAAATTGTTATATACACTGTTATTATCCTTAGATGTGAACCGCAAGTATGTGATTCAGAAAACGACATAACACAAACACAGAGGGACAAGGAACAGCGTGGGAGTCGCTGAGCAAAGAAAAAATGAGAGCGGAATCACTCACAAGTCGATTAGGTAACACCTGATTTGAGATATCACGGGCTGGCAATAAGAACACAGTTTTTAATTTTTTCTATAGAACTTTTACCTTCCTTATATACATATAATGCATAAGGAAAATATTGTGACGGGGTCGAAAATTCGAATTCCAATTTTCGACGGGAGATCACGTTTCAAGCATCCCTGAACACGAATCAGACGTTTTTGAGACGATGTCTGTGTGTGTGTATGTCAGTGAGTCTGTGGAGACTATAACTGACAAACGGAATGGACCGATTCGAACGAAATTTGGTACAAAAATTACAATCCATGAACACTGGAAGCCTATTGTTTTTATACGCAATCTCGAATGTTCAGAGCCCCCCCTAAATTTTCGAGTGAAATTTTCAAAAAATCGTCAAAAAATTAAAGCCTTTAATAAAGTTACGCAAATAGTCATTTCTTATGTAATTTTTCCTTAGAAAACGATTGACAAATTTTAGAACGCCAGCATGAACCGTTTTCGATATATTGCACATTTTTCAAATTTATCAAAAAATCCCATAAATTGAAAAAATATGTTAACTGTTGAGAAACATGGTCACTTTTCATATGTAATATCATGCGAAAAATTTAGTGACATTATTTTCGTGGATCTAGGTCGTTCCATTCATGAGAAAAGATACTTGCAATACTTTTGTATTTTAACGCCAATAGTCATTTATCTGCTATAAGATTAACTTATTTCCCCGTCCATAACGCTTGGCGAGATATTGACAACCGATTTGGCGGAATGTCGCCAACTTGGAGACTTTTTTAAATATTGCCGAATTAACGAACATCTGACCAAATGGATAAAAATGACGTTCAATCAATTAAAATGTCGACTCATAGACGAAAATTCAATATCTTGGAAAGAATATAAGTATCTACTGTAAGAATAACCTATATTTTTCTACTATAAAAGTAGTACATTCATTGCATTATATAAGGAAAGTCATGTGCTGCCCACATCATATTTTATCTTTTCAGACACTCTGGAACCAAGTCGCCTGATTGGCAGGAGAAGGTTTCGTAAGGTGGTGTGCTTTAGAATGGGGACATGATCGACATCGCCAAAGTTATTGCAAATGCAGTTAGAGGTGGATTTAAATTTTAAATAGTGTAGATAGTCTAAGAAAGGGCCGGTGAGGAAGTAGATCAGATATTTATTTGTAATTTGTAGGTTGGGTATTAACAATGGGAAGGAAGTTACTTCTAGAAGGGTCATGAGTTCGAGGGGAGATATAATTGTTAAGAAAGTTTTGCCAGTTATTATTTATAACATTTTTACAATGTTTTTTTAGGGGGGGGGGAAGGGATAACGGAGGGGGAGGTGTAAAACACAGACTCCTTTGATCCATTAGCTCCAATTGAGTGCCCTCGAATACGAATCAACCATTTTCCCAATATCTTGATTCAACTAATTATGTGTGTCTGTAGGCACGATGTCACTCAAACAAATTGAAACATTCAAATGAAATCCCATATTATTTTTTCAAAATATAGTTTTGCGCTTTTTCTTATAGTAGCTAAGCCAGCTTAGGTATTTACTACCAATTATTGCATCCTTGGCCTTTTAATGCATAACTGAGCACATTTTTGATGTGAATAATTAAAGTTTGTAAGACGCATTTTTTCAGGAATTTTTTGTTTTCGTTATTATGCACCGAAAATCTTTTAAAAATGATTAGAAAATGAATTGCCCTTGTCGGACAGTTCGTTCTTAGCTGTTAAGAGCGTACACTGTACGTTCTTTTGGCCTGAAGAAGGAGGCTAAAAAGTCCTCGAAACAATTGTCACCTATCTGAGTGTATACGTTGTATACGTATGTATGTATACTTTCTCCAAGGAAGTATGTCATATTTTCACTAGCAACAGTTTTATTTATTGAGATCAAAGTCAGCGCTTGACCATAAAAATTTTGTTTTCTCAGAATTGAAAAATATGCATTTCTCAGATTGAAATGAATATACCCTCTATAACAAAAAAATCGACGCACCAAGGAGTTGTCCGATTGTAATGAAATTTCGTATGCAAAGGCATTTTGAGTCTTTAGTGACGAGTCCCGTTTCCAACTGTGACCTGACGACAACCGCAGACGTGTCTGGAGACATCCGGGGCAGCGCGGGAATCCTGCCCTTACTATCGCACGCCACACATGCTCACAACAGGGCGTTATGGTCTGGGGTGCCATCTCCTTTGATAGCCGGACCCCTTTTGCCATTCACAGAAGATAAAAGTGGAGATCTACTGTTGCCAATCGTGAGATATAAATAACAGTATTGCAAATAAGTATAAAATGTTATAATATGTACTTTCAATGTCAAAGTATAAGATTTTCAGTGTCGAAAACACACGCATGAAAAAAAATATCCGGATGATTGGATATTCGCATAATTGGAGTCCGGATAATCGGCGTTCTACTGTACATATTTTTCTTTCTGCCTGATAATGATTCTGATGCAAGGGGAGAACTCATGGAATATGAATGTATGGTAAAGTGGAATGTAGCCTCTTTCTGTATTTGGTTTTTCGGTCCTTTGGTATAGCGAGCCCGCAGGATGCCCGTCCTTCACGCTGTGCGTCCCTCGCCGAATTCAAATCGCTTTGGAGAAAATGTGTCAAGGCGCACGGTGATTTTCGTAAAACTGTCGAGTTCCATTTTTGTCATCGGCCGTTTATCAAATGCACACATACCTATCTTTCTTGTTTATTATCTGTTGCGCCCTCTCCCGATAGCTGGAGGACGCTCCGAAACTGCTCTCAATAGGTGCGAACGATAAGGAAAACTAGAGTGACTTGCATATAAGCACAGATAATACGATAATGCAGCATACAGCTGTTCCGAGGATACGCTGGATCCCTCTTCGTCCGTGCAAAAAAAAAGGGGGGGGGGGCTTAAATTTGGATTAAGAGAGCCAATCAGAAAGCAGCATGAACAACAGTTCAGTCAACCTGAAACGAGAGGTGACCATTTCTCTTTCGGACTTCGGGTTTGTGGACTATCTTGCACTGACGAAAAGGGATCCAGTGTATCCTCGAAACAGCTGTATGTTGCATTATTTGTGCTTATACATGTCGTTCTAGTTTTCCTTACCTGCCGTGAAGATATATCAAGTTATATTTGTAACAGCTTAATCGTTTGTTTACCTAAATTATCATAAGTTATAAGGTAAAGCGTTTTGTTATATTAAGAAGTGTGTGCTGCCAAGGGGGTGCAAGGGAAGATTAGCCTGGTCCAGGTCCATGTCGGCGCTTTGGCTAAGTGATTAGGGGTCGAAAGCCGACCGAAGTTAAGTTAGTGAAGGAAGATCTCTCCGGACCAATACTCCTGACTAATAATGATACTCATGACCAATTTTATTGACTCTTCCCGTCAGTATAGGTACAGTGCCTAGAACTAACTTCCTTTTAGACACTGTAGTATAGGGTAAGGTGAATATGGGAGACGAGGAAGGTTTTGGGCGGCTTCGTGACAAGGTTTGTTTCCTGCCATAACAATTTAGTGACGCAACAAAGGGATTAAAAAAAAGCTACTCCTCTTTTCCTCTCAGAATTAACACAAACACAGTTTGATTGATTTCGCTGACTATCGGAAACATGAAGCCATCGAATCATTTTGTCGCGCGGAAATAAGATTCCACCCAATTTCCAATTTCAACAGGATTATAAAATAAATGTACGCTATTATGCTTCAGTCTGACAGGGTTTTCGATATCCAGAAATGTTATCGACATTTTTTATAAAGTATGTAAGCGTCACATTATGCATTGACAAACGTATATATAAGCATTGATATGTACTGTTACCGATACAATTAAATCATTTTATAGAAATATTCGAATGTTTTACGCTTTTGGGACATCACGCTGACTGCGGAAGGTAATATGTCGGAACTCCTAACTATGGGTTATCACGAGCCATTCGTGGGATATTAGAAAGAATTTTCCGACTTTTTCCAATTTAGATAAAATAGATGCACGCTTTCGAGCACGTTATCGGTCTGTAAATGATGTTATTGTGTTTTAAATAATAATAAAAATACATGTAATATTAAACTTTATTTTGTATTTTTGGTATTTAAATTGTGTTTTTCTTTCATTTTAGGTAAGTACCCATTTCTCTCGTGTTTCTCGTTCAAGATCTCTGTCCTAAAGTAAGATGTTTTCGACCGTTCTTAATTTGCATTGGATCTTGTATATTTATTAAGAAACTGTAAAAAACCCAGATTTCATGAAGGAGAAATGGATATCTTATTCGTGTGGAAATAGTATTCTTAAAGTGCACGACTCCCGTCTCCCAAAGTAGTACATCATTTGTAAACTGTGGCGTGTTGGATGTCCCTGCTGGAGTCCCCCATTTTCTTCAGTGACAGTTTGCTCTTTTGCATTCCCCACCATTTCGATGTTCTGCAATAGCAGTAGCACATTTGTACCCCATTCAAGTTTTCTGTTATAAAAAAATCGGATGTGGGCAGCAATGTTTTTCCCTGTACCAATAATATCAATCCCTTCAAAGGGACAGGGATTGACACAAAAAACAAAGACTTCATTCATCGAGATATTGAATTTTCGTTAATTTGGCGTCATTTGTGTTCACTTTTGCACATTTCACGTTGATCAATTTGACGACAAGTCGCCATAAAAGTCGCCAAGTTGGCGATATTGCACAAGTTCATCGTCAAATCGACGATGTTGCACAAGTCCATCGCCCGGATAGGTCGCAATATTTTTTACCAAGCGTTGTTGACAGGGAGGAGGGTTTTTCTTTTCAGTATTAAACGATAGTTGGAGTAAAGGACTGCCATGAACGAGAATAATGTTAGTACATTTATCTCATATTACATATGGAATATCAACCTATTTAATGGTGTTTTAAATTTTCACTTCTTTTTTTCACTTAATGTAATTTTTTTTTATTTATGAATTTTGTTTCACAAAATGGGCAAAATTTCGAGAATGGCTTATGTTAGCGATCTAGAAATTATGTCATTCGTTTTGTAATGAAAAATTACGTATGAAATGATTATTTATTTAACATTATTAAAGGTCCTGATTTTTAATATTTTCAAAAATGCGTTCAAAACTTGGAGGAAGGGGGAGGGATCTTCTAAACATTCGATTTCGTTTAAAATCAATAAGATTTGTGTTCAGTGATTGTAATAATCGTAAACAATTCTTTTCGAAACGTTCCATTCGATCGTGAAATACCGCTTCCACAGACTTACGGAAACACACGTACATAGATAGATACACACGTTGCTACATAAATAACCCCACCACCCAAAAAGAAAAAAAGTTGGATTCGTTAGATTAACCAGTTTCTAAGACGCAAAATAATTTTCCTTAACAACTAATTGGCAAACTCCTTGTCCATGATACTGGCTTTTAACCTGAAAAAGGATTTTTTTTTTTTAACTTTGAGTTACTGGTGAAGAA
Source organism: Amaurobius ferox (assembly GCA_951213105.1). Classification (NCBI taxonomy): domain Eukaryota; kingdom Metazoa; phylum Arthropoda; class Arachnida; order Araneae; family Amaurobiidae; genus Amaurobius; species Amaurobius ferox. The sequence goes on from OX578152.1 coordinate 123,785,000, forward strand.
TTACGAATGTATTTAGATCATTTTTTTATCTCTTCATTTTTAATGTTACTTATTTCATATAGATCTCTAGACCCCCCCCCCCCCCCCCGCATGTAGAGTAAAATGCATGAAAATGGTACTTGTGTAAAGGAGAATTTTTGTGACAAGGAGATGCATCATTCGTTAAAAACAATGAAGAGAGAAGGATAATGTAGAAGGGGCTACAAGTGATTTTTTTATGATTTAGAGGAGGGGTGTCTTTGAAATTTTACAGTAACTTTTATTGATGTCGATTTATTTCTGTCCTATCTGTATATTCGTTCTCAAATTCTAAAAGTATTTTAATAGTTGTCCCCGAAAAGGACCCCGATTCCTCTTAGAAAATTTCGAGAAATTTTCCCTTTTAGATCAAAAATGAGTGTAAAATCTCGAACGGCGCATATTATCGTTCTGTAACTTATGCCATTTGCTTCTGAATAAATTCTTATTAAATATTTATTTTTACAGCGCATCATTTGAATGATTTTTGATTTCTAAAAATGAAAGGCTTCCCTCTAGTTCGAGCTCCCACCCAAATCAATAAGCCTCCTATATTTATCTATTGAAATAATCGTACCAAAATTCAATGGATTTGCTCAATGTATTCAAGATTTACTGTGCTAGTACAGACATCATTAAGAAAGACTGTTAATTTCTATTTAGGACTGCTCCAAAGTGTAGATCTATCCCAGTCCGAGAGTCGAACTGCAATAGATTTTTTTCTTCTTCTTTATACTTTTCCTATCCTACAATATATGAATAAAGAACTAGATATAGAATCTATGCCTATCCAAGTCAGACGAGATTCTCAAATCAGTAAAAGTCCCTGATTATATAACGTCGCTGAAATTTAGATAATATACAAAGCGTGAAATATAAAGATATTAAGAATGGAGCCCACAAATGAAATTTCGAATAGTATGAAATTTCGGACAAATCCCCGTTGTTTAAAAGTCAAGTATAAAGCACTTGAGAAACTTCTTAATTGCTGTCGCGTAAGGCCATTCTTAGACATCACAGACTCCAACTGTTTTGTTGTTTAAGTTATTGTTACGAGTGTTCATACATTGAGTTTTGTTATGTTATCTTTGACCCCTAAATAATTTTATTTCACGCCGTAGACTTAGAAGTGGCAGTGCAGCGTTGCACTAAAAAGCGTCTACAGTTGGATTGCCTGCTCATTTTTGTGTAATATTACACTACTAAAAGGTATTCCTCCGGTATTGGTCCGGAGACTAAAAGGTCCTGCCCGTCATACGACGGAATTAAAATTTTGCGATATGCCTCCAAAATGGGTGGTCGACCGAGTTTTGCCAAGCGTTACGGCCTGAGAAATGGGTTATTCTTATAATAGATTCTTATAAGAGATATTGAATTTTCAGCAATTTGTCGTTATTTTTATTGCTTTAGCGTCATTTTTATCAATTTGGTGACATTTTTATTAATTGGCCGACATTTTTGTCAATTTTTGTTTAGTCCGAGTCGCGGGCATTGTGCTCTAAAAGTAATAAATTAAAAACACGCAAGAATAATATTAACTACTTTTGTTGTCGTAGGAGTTTGAACTACCTTGAATGTTAAACCAAGGTTTAACTGTATCCCGCGTCCCGTTGATAAACGAGCGCAGGATGCAGTTAAGCCTTGGTTAAAATGTTAAGGAAAGGAGCGTGACACTCTTAAGTTGCGTGGTATCTCAAATAAAAATATATAAAATGATAAAAAATAAAATAACGCCAGGATCTCACTTTCAGTATCTGAAGTCATGGGCTATGTAAAGCTTCATGGTTGCATCATAATTTCGCTGTGAAAGAAGTATAGTCATTGCATTATGTAGGGAAAGGGCTGCTCATATCATGGCTCCCTTTCAGTATCTGATGTCATACGCTACGTAAAGCTCCATGGTTTATATCTTAAAAATTGAAATGTTTATCCGTGATTGAAATAACGTTTGACAGCATTTTGTAGCAGGGATAGACAGATAAATCAAGGTGTTTATATTATTAATTAAGTCTATAGAAATAAGTCTGGCCTTAAGTTGTGTTTCCTAAATAAGTTTGGTATAGTGTTGCTCAAAAATGGGCAGTAGCACAACTAGCACCACTTTTCAGTGCAAAATTTTTTAACAGTGTAGAGCAGTGGTTTTCAAACTTTTTGGGTTGCAGAACCCTTTACGAAATTGAATTCTATGGCGGAATCCCATAAAGAGAAAAACGCTAGGGTAGTATTTCTTGATTGAAACGAAGAGCGTTCCGAACGTTAGCTTCTTTAACAGCCACTCAAATCTGATTGCAAATAAAATTTTGTACAAAGTTTGAACTAAAAGTAAACGACTCAGTATATTATATATAAAATAAATTATTAAATATATAAAACTATTATGACAAAAATAAATAAAAAAAAATTCCCCTAATTTAACATTTTTTTTAAATAAATTATTTTATAATATTAAGAATGTGTCTAAAATATACCTGGTTGTGATTGAATGGGTGAGTATCATTAGAAAGAAGAGACAATTTGCAAGATGAGTTAAGCATATATTGAGAGTGCTATTAAAACATTTTTCTTCAGCAGAAGAACTTCCGAAGACATTCTATGTTTTTAATGTTTTTATAAATTTTTAACTTAATTTTGAATAATTGAAAGAATATACTTCTTAAAACTTATCTGTATTTTTTTTTTCTGAGAATAAGTAAAATGCCACTTGTACCCTTTTGGCTCTCGTCTATTATTTTTCTTCAAAATAAAACACACACACACATTTGTCCCCCTCCCCTTCCTCTTTCTTTTTCAAAATTAGAAAACTCTGATCAAAGAATTTTTGTAAAGTTGCTTGCTTTTCAGAAAAAAGTTTAGAAAGAGTATTATATTCTATTTTTAAATTATTTAAAAAAGAAAGAAAAGAGTGGAAAATTTTTCAGGAAAACATAGTGGAAAACTTTTTATTTCCGGAAATTTTCCTACCATCCTTTCCTAACCATTCCTACCTACAGGAATACAATTCATTGTGTCCCTGAACATTTTATTAAAGAAAGAAAGCAAAATGTAATCCCTTCTGTTCTGTAATCTTTTAGCATTAAACACATTTCCAAGAAAGATAGCTGATAAATCAGTTTTCTTATTATATAAAAATCTCAAATTTATTTTGGAGAATTCCAATAACATTAATATGAACTGCATGAAAAGGCTTCCATATATAGGCCCGTTCAGGCCTCGACATGACCGAGGTATTGAAGAAAATAAAAAGCGGTATCCGCATTTATAAAATCCTGAGTAATCCCCTGTAAGTAACGAAGATTTAACATACGCATCAGTAATGCGAGTCGAAAAGGAGAAAACAGTATAAGTAACACGAGATGAGTAGCAGAAATTCCTAGCCAAACCATAGTTGCCTATAATATAAGAAAGTAAAATTGCTATAAAAAAAGAGAAAGATCAATAATGCTTAAAGCATTATGAAACACTTTCCGTCTGTAATGCAATTTTATTTAAACATCTCTAAAATGCGATACATTCAGCGGTGATATTTTTTAAAATTATCACAATACTACAATAATTTATTATATTTGAAAACTTTATCGAAAAAGAAAAATGAACTTAATTCAAATGACGTCATCGAAATATAAATCGCCTGGTTCTTTATGTAAAAGCAGTGAATATTTCATTCATTCACTTTTATTCCATCCCTTTCATTCAGCGGTAATATTTTTAAAATTATCATAATACTACAATGATATATTTTACTTAAAACCATGGGGGTAGAAGTACTTTCTAACTTCATGCTTAAAACTTCATCAGAAAAGGCAATGCTATAAAATCGTCTGCTTCTCTATGTGAAATCAATGAATATTTCAACCATATCACTATATTTCAGACTCCAGAGCTAAATAATTTTGCGGGAAAAAAATTCAGCAATTCTTATGCAACTCATCTTACAGCTTGATTTGTTTACATTCTGCATACGTTAAAAGTGGAAATAATTGAGTTGGATGATCATTTAAACTAAAAAAGTATTGTAATTGCTTTGCCGCAGAATATAGATGTATAGAAAATATGCAAAAATAAGGCGGTTTTAGGACGGATGCATACTATATATAAATTTAGAAGAACTTTAAAAATAATGATTTTGACACTAGGAAAAAATATGGATCCCCTATTTTATTTTGAAGTGGGTCACGTTATCTCTTCATTTAATATGGGTGTATTTTATTTAAAAAACTACCGAACCTATTTTGGTTAAATCTTTTTATATATTTTATGAGATAATTTGATTTTTTTCTAAAACTTTCGAAGCAATTTGTGAATTCTAAATTCGTTTCAAAAATGAGGTCCCATAGGGTTCAATGTATTTCATTTTTTCTACCCGGGTTCAATCCAAAATTAATAGGATGATATTATTTATTTACATTTCCATATGTCCCATAGACTGTCTCAACAACATACTAAAATGTGATTTTGATAAAGTTATTTTTACGGCAGTTATCTTTCCACCGGACAGACAGAATGAACAAAGTCATAAACACTTTTCAACTGTGTTGGAAAGTGTTAATTAAATGAATTGAATTATCTACGATGCATTGAGGATCGATATCGAGGCACCACTATGTATCGATACGCAGCATAAGTTGCATCCCATCTCTGTGGAGAGTGTTTCACTGAGTCCTCCATCCCTTGCTCTCGGTGTTCAGCGAATCGTGTATTGAGTGTGGCAACCCTCTTTGCGTTTCAAGGATGAAGGTCTTTAACCGCTGTTCACCTGACCTCGAACGCTTCTCCTGCGCAACCGTTATACCCCGTTCGATCGTTTATGTTTGGATCGCACATCATCTCTGTGTCGAGCTCTGCTGCCCTTATTTTTACACTTTTCTCATTTTTATCTCTTTCTCTCTCTCTTCCAAATGTTTGTTTTTGTCTGTCGTTCGTCTGTTGCTGTTCTGTGTTGTGGATTTCTTGGCGTGTGTGTATGTCGACTTTGCCTAGAATTCGGTTTCAATTTCCAAATAAGATGCATCTTCAGGGCCTGATTAACGCACGGGTCTCCGGGACCGCGGCCTTAGGCCCACAAATTTTAGGAGCCCCTAAATTTTGTATTTTAATCAGAAATAATTATTTAATTATTTGAATGATATAAACTGATACTGTTAGTTTTTATTTTAGATTTTGAAAATATGTTAATAGTTTTATATATTATGCATCTTTCAAAGTTTTACTTTTAAATAAAAAGTTCCAAATGTACAAAAGTGCCTTCGGGACAGTGGTCCTAAACTTTCAAATTTGCTTAGTGATTTTTTTTTTTGTATGTATTTGGTATGCCGTGAGTGTATGGGGGCTCCCCCATTAACACCAGACTCAGGGCCCCACATTAGCTTAATTAGGCCCTTTGCATATTGTGTGTGTGTGTGTGCTGGGAGAATCCATTTGAGGAGGGTAGTTGGAATGGTGCATTAATCAATTATTTTAAAGTAAAAGTTTCGAAATGTATCATAGGACTATTCAGAAATCGCGCTGCCGATCCTACTTTTTGGAAGGAAATATTCATTTTCACGTGGGTACACATTTTAACAAAAATCTTGACGATCCAATTTTTTTTTCCTGAAGAAGAAAAAATATCTATTTACGAAGATATCATTTTTTTCGTAAATTTGATTATTCCCCCCCCCCCCCTCCTCTTTCTTCCCCATCGATTTTTGGAGATATTTTTTTTTCAACTTAAACCCGAAAAAACGTGGCTATTTTGTCGTTTTTAAATTTAAAAGTGAACGAGTTGTATGCGTTCCTTGTACGGAATATATAATGTAAAAAAAAAAAAAAACTTAATTCACAATTTTCTGTAAATTTTTAATTCTTGGAGTATTTGTGTTTGAAATAATTCTCACAAAAACGAAAGACGCGAGTTCTCCCGCGCTGAGATAATAACAAACAAACAACGTACAGATATATAGAAGCGAAACTTACCATTTTCCAATTAAACATTAGCTTTTTGGTAGACTATGTTTCTGGTTTTATTATTAGGGGAGGAAATTAAGAGATATCTTTCATTTTTGATCTTTAACCAGCCAACGTACAGTTGGCCATGCGAAAAGCAGCATGTAGGTCTATGCCCACAGTGCTGAATGTCTGCCTTTGCTAGCTAATGATAATATTTATTGTTGTTTTAAATTAAATCTGCCTACACTCTCAATTTTTTAGTGTGTGATTAAAAATTATGTTTACTTTTTCGTGTGCGCCACTGTTGTGTAAGGGAAGACATTGAAAACTTTTTTTTTAAATTTATTTTTTACTTTTGTTTTTATAACGTAATTAATTTTCAAACCTATGTAGTATTGTATATGGATCCACTCTTTAGAACAAGGGGACCATTTGATTTGAAGATACTGAACCGTCGTTCGCAACCCGTGAATGGGGAGAAAGCGGAGTCGAGATGTGCGTAAATGATGCAACGTAATGACGTCAAAATTAGATAGGTGAACGTGTTGGGCGAGAAGAAAGTGTATGCCGAGTTTCAACCTTCAACGTGCTCCGGGAGACTATAAAGAGTTCGATATATATAGTATATTAGGAAAATAGATTAATAATGAAGTCCCAGCAATTAATAAAATACATTAAAACAATAAAATAACCAAAACAATTAAAACACGGCCACCATGCCGAAAAAAAGAAATGAAAAGCACTAGGTTTAATTTGAAGGTTGATTCAGATTAGATTCCTCTTCAGGTCTGAGCATCCAACCTAAATTAACCCAAACAAAAGCTTGTTACGGATATATATATATATAAATATATATATATATATATATATATATATTAATATAAACGTTGATAATTAGAAATATTTACACTGTGTTCGTTCTACATTGCGGCAAGGAAGGCAACCTTTCAGCAGTTCAGCCTTTTTGACTTCATTGAATATAACATGTTCTGTAATGTTGTTCTGTGCAAAAATAAAAAAAACAGAGTATTCATGTGTTTCGTGAGTGCAAAAATGAAACCTTGATCTCGGCTATTCGATTTGAATGATTGAATTTATTTGATTCCGAGAGAGAACGAACTCACTTTTTGTACTCGGTTTCTGACGTAAAAAGAACGAGTCCGCTACGTTATTGGTTCTACGAAAAGAAACTGCAAATTGTGCCCATAAGGCGAGGAAGGATTATCTCCCCTATGTTGCCAATGGGCGTAAACAAAGACGTTATTAATCGGGTCGTAAAAATATCTCCACGGTTGAAGCGGTTACACGATGATCAAACTTCTATTCCTGGGGTCGGCCACGAGTCATCTCCTAGCTCAATTAGATTTGGCAACCAGCTGTTGGTTATTCTTTGTTGCATACATTTTTATGTAAACCTTATGAAAGCGTTGCAAGTTCTATTCATCTTTAAGAGTCCACAAGGAGGTCAGGTGTGAGAAGCTGTCCCACCTATAAACGCTAGTATCCAGAACCTGATTAGCTAGCCAATTAAGGGGAAGCACAGCCACATTTGGGGGCCCCGTTTTGATTTTGTGAGCATGGCCCAAGAAATTCCTCATGCACTCATCAGTGCTCCGAAAATTCTATGACCGCATTTCACTGGTTAATTCACAGTTTTCATCAACTAACTGATTTTTTTAAAACTGTTTGGTTTAGGAATTTTGGTACAGGCATAGTCTATTTTATTATTGAATCACGGGTGGTCCATGTTTATTTTTACAATTTGTTCTAACCTTAAACCTTCGGGTTGGTCGTGTGGTCAGGGTCTTCAATCAATCAATTTGTTCTAACTTAAATATTAACTGTCGCCCTACCTTTTTCGTTAACGGTTTAATATTTAAATGTAAAAAGGAAAAAAAAAATATGGGCAATACAAATTTGGATCTATACTCAGTTGTTGGATCCCATGCGCAGTTGAATTTAAATATTGGATAGTAATGACAATACAACAATATCCTTTTTCTTCAATGGCTACTCCATCTTCATTTAGTACATCTAGCCAGCATTCCTTGTTCACTTCATATAACTATCAATCTTACAACCATGCATCACTAAATAACACTCTTAAATTTAAAACTTGTTAATTCTAATAGATGTAAAACGTGTCCGTTTGCTAATCGTAACCAGATCAATTGTAGCAATAGTCTTGCCTTCTGTAAAACATATAATTGCATCTACCAAATTGTATGAAAAATATGTAATATGTTATATATAGGCCAAACCAGCAATCCTCTGCACCTCCGAATTAATGTACACAGGAACCATATAAAAAATTTTTCAAATAATGCAACCACCCTTAATGAATTAAAATTCGAATACGAACATTTTTCTATATATGAGTTCGACAACATTGAAATGAGTATTCTGTCTATTCAAAAAAAGTATTATGACGGATTGTTTCTTGAAAATGAATTCATTTGTGCACACAAAGCTATCTTTCCATATGGACTCAATCAATTATTTAATCATTATAATATTATTAATCATTATAATATTGTTAAAAAATCCTTTAATTATCCTAATGAAGGCCGTGATATTTATAATTTCTTTAACATTCCTAAAAATAAATCAAAAAGAACTATTTAAGAGCAAGTAAATATAATAAAAAATTGCCCTCATTTTCTGAACTAAAAAATGCCATCCTACAGCAACATACAAATTTAAAAATTATTTTTGATTGGAAGCAATGTAAGAGCTGGATTTTTGCAATTAAATATGGTATATAACCTTTTTATAACTACTGCATATGATAACATTCATTTTAAACATTTATTCTATGATTTGCTCATTACCAGAAGTAAAAATCTTAATGTTTATTTATACGTCACGGACTTAAATTTTAATGACGAATCAAAACAATATACTAAAATGAAAGAATATTGTACCTTGAATTTCACTTATTCTGACTTAAATAATCTGAAGATAAATAATTTTTTAAAAGCGGTTTCCAATTACTTTCCAGTCAAATATGTAAATCCTAAAATTGCATATAAGTATGATAAACCGCTAGGACGTCATATTTTCAATTATAATCAAGTTGCCAAATCAATAGATATTAATCAAAATTATGAATTGGATAAAGAGTCATACTGACACTGTCATTTAGATAAATACAAAGACTTCGTAGATAAACACCATGGACATGTTATAACGGGAAATCTAAATATTATTAATTATGATGCACTGAGATCACTGATGTTACTGGGTACTAAGTACCGTATACCTACTAAATTTAAACATAAATTAATTTGTAAAGATTTATTTCTTGACTTAAATAAATTTATCTATAAAATCAGCTATAAATATCAAATCATTGTAGAAGCCTTCAAACCCTGGAGTGTTTTAATAGAGCAATACCTAAATCACTATATATATAATCAGAAAATTAATAAATCATATAAACTTAATTCAATTAAAAAGGATATTAAAGAAATTCAAGATGATTTTGTCATTACATATGTCGATAAGGCAAGTAGTAACTACTCAATCATATGTAAATATTACTATATAAATGCCCTCCAGTCACACTTGCTTAATAATCAAATCTATAATTTACATAATACTAACCTTAAAATCTTATCCAATAGAATATCAACCAAATATAAGCAAATCCATTTAAAAAATAATTGTAATAACATTTCGTATATTGTTTTAGTACCCAAGTTTCAAAAATCCTTGTTGCTTTTCGAACTATTACTAGTGGGCATAATTCTTACATTACTAATGCTGGTAAATTATTATTAAAAATATTACATGAAGTATCCTTGGTAGATGAGATCTCTAATAATTGTCATATTGTAAAAAACAGTTTTGAAGTAGTTAAGAAATTGAAAACTCTTACTAATATTCGTAGTATTTATACCTTTGATTTCAAAGATTTGTTTAATAATATTAATATAGATGATCTGTATAGAATTATTTTGGGAATTTTTGAAAAATATAATAAACAAAAATATTCAAATTTTCTTTTTAAAAAATTACTAAATTTCACTCTTCATGAGAATTATATTCAACATGTGGTACTTATAATGGTGTTTAGTGGCATTATCGTTTATCCATTTCTTCTATAAATCACTTGTTTAGTAAGAATTTTAATCTTTGTTTCATGTTCATATTCTGAATTGCTTATACGGGTAATTGTCTTGTCTCCTGCTATAACTCACTGAACGGGTCTGGGAGTGTTGCCGTGAACGTTTGTACTGCCTCCCTGGTTGTATTTCGTCATGTTCATTCCGGTGCTTCTAGATAATTTATTCTGCTGAGGGTTCATGTCACATGGTAATACATATTTCCTTAATGTTTTTACATTTTTTCATCTTTTGATGCCTGTAGTCTGAATTTATAGTAATGTACTACTGCTCAATCTGAAACAGGAAACAGGCATTTGTTTGGGTTAATTAGAATTAAATATTCAGACCTGAAGATGAATTTAATTCTGATTAATCATTGAATTTGGGCTTGTGCTGTTCTTTTCTCTTATCGGCAGTGGTTTTGCTTCTATGGCGATGTTAATATTACTTGAATTTTTATTATTACATTTTCCACTCGATAACATCCAAGAAAACTTTCCCAATTATAGGGGCTAAAAGAATGTATTTATTAATTATATAAATAAATAAAATTGAAAAGTAATAAAATAAGCAAAAAAAAAAATTAAAAAAATCAAAAAATCGGAAGGCCTAGGCCTTGTCCACGTGTATAGCAATAATGCTTGATTTTTTATGTTTTTCTATTATCGTTTCCGTACCATTGAAATTTGTTGATTTTCTTTAACTTGATGGCTCGTAATTTGTATTTTTTTCCATTTGATTGAAGATTTACTATTTTATACTTTTATATTGTGGATATTTTAGAAAGTTAGGTTTTTCGAGTTGCAGCTTATCACTTTTCTTTCATTGGACTTTCAAACTATTAATATTATGTGTGTATATATATATATATATATATATCGAAATTTGTATTTTTTTTCCGAATACTTTTATTTTGTAAGCCTGTTAGAAAGTTAGGTTTTTCCAGTTACAGCTTCTTACTTTTCTTTCATTGGACCTTCAAACCTTTTTATTATATATATATATATATATATATATATATATATATATATATATATATATATATATATTTCCTTTCCTAAAATAACCAGGTTTATTCTCTGAAATAAATCTTATATTTTCCCTGTCTTTTTTACTCTAATACGTTTCTATAGGAAAATAAAGGCATTGCTCTATGCTCAACGCATCTCTTACACAAGTATTCTATTCATAGAAGTTGTATGCTTCTATTCACTGGAATGGCTCTCTCGTACGGCCCGCGGCCTAAACTGATGGTTGATTGCACTTGAGTCCCCTTCATCAACACACAACCCTTTCTTTGCGTTTTAGGGAGTAGGGGAAACTGATTACTCCGTGATTACAGCCAATTAGCTAAGCTTTTGTACGAGTCGGAAACAATCAAGGTCACCGGAGTGACGTCCATAAATGGAGGCATGAGATCTTGTTTGTAAGCGGTTAACTGCACCGCACAATGGCGAAAGCGCGCGCTCCCCCAAAACCGTAAGTGAAAAATTGGGAAACAGACGTCCGTTTAAATAATTGTCCATTCTCTTCTGTTTTTTTCTCCTTCGGTCTATCACGTTCTCATGAGGCTGGGATTGTTTTGTGCTTGGGGTTGAGTTTCGTGTATATCCCAGTCGTGCTCTGGAACGGTCTTTCTCTGCGCGGCTGGATTGTTCGGGTTTACGAAAGAGTGAGTGGTTTGTGCGAGACGGTAAACGGGGGTTGCTCTGCACGTAGGGGGGACAGCGTTAGATTTCTTCGTAGCTCGACAGGTTCTGCCTTACGTGCAACTCACGAACTCATGAATAGGGTTAAACGTTTAACGTAACCCAGTGTTTTATCAAGACTTTCTGGCCAGGGAGGGGGGCAAGTTTTCTATTTGGCCTATGTAAATGTATAATTATATATATATATATATATATATATATATATATATATATATGATCAAAAAGTTCGGAGACTGTGCTGATATCTCCAACCCTGATTGGAGGAGAGGGGAACTATTTTACCGTGGCGTAGAGGCACATGTGACGCGAGATGTGAAAATGAAGAAGCAGGTGTTTTTCCAGACAATGCGTGTCGGTCAACTGTAGTCGTTCGCGTTCGTCGAAAACGGAAATGGTGTTGGAAGAACAACGTGCGATTATCAAATTCAGCCAGCGTTTGGGGAAATCGCCGGTAGAAACATTGCACCTTCTACGCTTGCAGAATTTGATATTCGCACGTTGTTCTTCAAACGCCATTTTCGTTTTCGACGAATGCGTACGACTACAGTTCACTGATACCCATTATCTAGAAATAGCCTAGCAGGTGCAATGTTTCTGTCGGCTATTTCCCCAAACATTGGCAGAATTTGATATTCGCACGTTGTTCTTCAAACGCCATTTCCGTTTTCAACGAATACGAATGACTACAGTTCGACACATATTGTCTGAGGGTTACCTTACACCTTTCTGGTAGGTCGGACGGTCTGGGTCTCAACAACAACACATTGTCTGAGATAACCTGCTTTTTCCTTTTCACATCTTGCGTCACGTGCCTCTACGCCACGGTAAAATAGTTCCACTCTCCTCCAATCAGGGTTGGAGATATCAGCACAGCCACCGAACTTTTTGATCCTACCTTGTATATGTATATATAATTTTTAACTACTATATTTATATATATAAAAGTAATTACTATCTAAAGAGGAATCTATCAAAATGATCTCCTTTTTTAAGCGCTTTTCCACATGTTTGGCTTTAATCCTTCGTTTTATTCAATTTTTCTATTGTCGAAATTTCCCCATTGATATTTGGTTAATCATTGCTTGATGACTGGAAATTATATATTGTATTAGTTTTATTCCCCCCTTGATTGTTGAATCTTTATTTTTTGCATATTAAAAAATGCTGCTTACTTGCCCAGCTTTCCTTTTCTGTAGTAGTAGTAGTAGTAGTAAATGATGGGAAAGTGTTTGACTTTTGTTTTAATATAGTTGGCTATTATATATATATATATATATTATATATATATTATATATTTTTGGCTATTTTAGTTATTGTTTTATATATATGTTATAAATCATCTCTAATATATCTATGGATTTTCATAAACTATTTTAATTATTTATATATATATATATATATATATATATATATATATACACACACACACACACAGCTGGACAATTGCTAAGGACATATCACAAATTGCAATGTAGTACAACATTAAGTGGGGGGTGAAGGCCAAGCAGGATAAAATATTGTTGCCACATTGTTCGGACATTAGAATAAAGATCATTTATTGTTCTGGAAAACACAGAAGGTTTTGAAACATTTGAAAGGAAAAAGTGTTCATTGGATACTGTGTATGGACAAATAGAAAAATGTATATGAACGACAGCAGGCACCTTTAAGAAAGGTGTCAGTACGGAATATGTCCACCGTGGAGTGCGATGCAACATTCTACACGTCGTGTCATGCTTTGCACAACATTATCCAGCAGCTATTGACGCAAGTTATCCCACTCCTCTGTCAGTGCACGAATGAGGGTGTTCTTGTTTGGTGGAGAATATTTTCGACCAGTAAGTCGCCTCCTCAAAGTATCCCAAACATTTTCAATCGGGTTTAGATCTGGAGAACGTGCTGACCATACGAGGCATTGAATACCCTCTCTGGCTAGACAATTCTGAACAGCGAGTGTTCAATGACATGGTGCATTGTCGTCCATGAAAACAAATTTATCGAATTTATCACAGACAGCACCGCGGATAAGGTGAACATGGGGCAGTAGAACTTCATCAATGTATTGTTGGCCGGTCATAGTCCCAATTGCAGCCACATGTAGTGGCGTGCGGCCATTGATAATGATGCCGGCCCATACCATGATACTGCATGTCTGTTATCGGTCTCTTTCCTGAATATTTTCTGGACGATAAACAGTACCACTCTCACGCCAGATCAGTTGGCGTCTATAATCCGATGACAGACTGAACCTACTCTCATCTGAGAATAATACGCAAATCCAGTCTTGTTCGGTTCAATTGTGATGCTCACGACACCATTGCAAACGGGCGGTACAATTCAGTCTGGATAATGGTACGTACACACAACAGGTCTGCGGGCGTATAGTCCTCCTTCTAACAAACGTGTGACTACAGTTTTTCGGGAGATCCGCTGTCCTGTGGTAACAAGAAACTGGTTTGCCACTTGCTGAGCTGTGATGTGCCGGTTCCTTTTTGCCGATAGGACAATGTACCTGTCTCCTGCAGACGTCGTACTTCTAACACGACCTCCCCCGTGACGCTTGTTACACATTCCAGTTGTTTTAAATGCTTGCCACAGCCGTGAAACAACGCTGTGGGCGATGTCGAATCCCATGGCAACATCTGTTATTTTTCGCTCTTTGATCTTTCCGATATAACGGCCACGCGTAAAATCATTTAAGTGATATCGGGAAGACATACTGAAAATTTCAAGTTCGTCAATTAAATATTTCCCGTAAAACTTTCACTTGGAACAAACAACACCTGTCCACACACGTCAAATCCTTTAAATCTCTTATCAGCGCTATCACGTGACGAACAGGCGTGGAAATGAAATATTTGCATATGCACACCTCTTCTTACTGTATCCCGTATTTATTCTAATTTTCCACATTTTTGCTTCCTTTCATTTTGTGGTTGCTATATGGTTGATAGTGTCATCTGTCCTTAGGAATTGTCCAACAGTGTGTGTGTGTGTGTGTGTGTGTGTGTGTGTATATATATATATATATATATATATATATACACACACACACAGGGTTAGCAAGAAATAAGTTTCCCACTTCAGATGGCTCTAGAATGCGTTCTATTGGTCCAAATGAGATAAAATTTGAAATATATATAATTCAAATTATGCGCTTGGCATTTATTAAATCAAAAATTTCAGTATCAACATTCACCTATAGATGTATAACACATATAGTATTTATTTGCATATATTGAAAATGTGAAACATCATTTGCGTACAGCGCATGCCTAGTAGCATTATTCTTTGGATAAAAAGAAGGCGAATTCTGCACGAGCATTAGTTCCTTCTCAACACATGCCAACGCTGCAAGAAAAAGCGCTACTGGTGAAATTGTTCTACCAGAACCTGCAGAACTCCGTTGCAGCTGTGAAAGAATTCCGTCGTATGAAGCAGATACTACGAAGAGGTCCAATGTCTCCATGTGCCCTACGCAAGATGATAAAGAAATTTGAAACAACTGGGCAACTTGGTATTCTTCCAGGTAGAGGACGAAAGCCAATCCAGTCTTTTAGCGTCGAAAATGTGGCTACCGCGGTCGTTGAAGCCAGCAGTCATTCGCCGCATGGTAGTGTGAGTGTGCCGGTTGTTTCCCTTGTATTGGATATGCCGTATTCCACTGTACGAAAAATCTTACGGTGGATTTTGAATTTTTATCCCTACAAAATCAAGCCTGTGCACCTATTGCAGGACGGAGACTCAGAGGTTCGTAAAACTTTTGCACTTCAGTTTCTGCTCGAATGGCGGTTGACATCAGTTGGCCATGGAACATCCTGTGGACTGACGAAGCCCACTTTTGCCTCAATGGGCAAGTTAATACCCACAATTGTCGAATTTGGGCAGCGGAAAACTTTAACGCTATCCAGGAACAACCCTTGCATCCTGAAAAAGTGACAGTACGGTGTGGTTTTACGACTACCTTTATCATTGGACTGTATTTTTTTGAAGAAGTTTGACGTTCAAAACTTCTACGGCCAAAGCGCCACTCATCCTGCTGTGAGTCGGGTGGCCTGGGTCTTCAACGGCCAAAGCGTTTTCGGGCTTCACGATGCCCTTCATCAGTGACGAAGCCACTGATGAACACGAAAGCGCTTTGGCCGTGGCATTTTTGTACGTCGAAGAAAGGAAATTTTTATTAAAGGACTTTTAAACCTATTTTTGGTTGTCTTTGATTCTAAAGAAGATTTAAAGTTGACGTGTATCCATTTTATTTATTAAAAGTAAAAAATAAAGTAAATGTAAAAATTATTTATTTCAAAACATGCTTGTTCATTTGTAGTAGAATTTGCATCTCAAAATGGCAATCAGATAAGTAGGATCTTTTGGGAAATATCTGAATATATCCATATAAAAAAATCAACTTCATGAGGCAATGGCCTCCCTAACCCTGCAGCCATTCATTGTATATCATTGCGCAGAACACTTAATTTCATACAAATGAAGAAAGGGTGATCACATGATATGTAGAATGGCACCTTGCTTGTTTGCTGAAGTAACGTTAAAAGTAGCGTCTTAAACAAACTAGTGATTTATTGTATCGCGCTACACTACTTATTTTTAAAAGTAGCGCCGTTACTCTCCAAACTGCGAGAAAAAGTAGTGACTACTGTAGTTTCGCTACTGATTAGGGCTGGGTTGCGGAAAGCGCTCTTAATAAGAAAAGTTTCCTTTGCAGCTGAAACAGTATTTCGATTATAGAACATATGAATCATAATCAACAGCATTTTCCGAACCGTTGACTAAAAAGTGCCACCGGCATCCTTTCGAATCCCTTATCGCGAGTTTAAAAATACATTTGATATTCCTCCTTAAAATAGCAGTGGATGGGCATGAGTTTTTTCTGCCGTTACGATTCTTATTATCAAAAGTAACGGAAAATCGTTCTTTCAAGTTCGTTGATTTTGTGTCGGTAAAATGTTATTTGAAACTTCGTTATACGTAGATGCAAATGATATGGAGATAATACGTTAACGCAGTTAGTTTAGTTAACACATAACACACATATGTTAAATAAATTCATCAGCGTCACTGTTGCCAACATAAAAATAGACATTTTAAAGAATTTTAAGAAATATTTAAAAGAATAACTTGGGTACATAATCTGAAGGGGGGGAAAAATGTCTTTTCATTCTGATAAAGACTGTGATGTGAGTGGAACTAACCACTATAAAATAATAGATATATGAGAAAGTCGAATTCTATTAAAATAGTAAATTCATCATAAAGCGTTGACAAAGTGAGGTGCTGCCAGTCACGTGACTTTCCACGAGTGAGGCAAGGTGGCAGGTGCCAAGGTTGTCATGGAGACGTAATGAAAGTGAAAGGATTGAGTGTCCAGTCCTCTGCGAAGGACAAAGTTATGAAAACGTAAATGTTGTTTCTTTGCCGAGGGCACGCGAAATATATTTCTACGAATGTTGCCTCTGCTTCCACCCTGTAAGCTGTTCAGCTGCTTTTCAGATTTTCTATTGAAGACGGATCTTCATCGGAATAAGGAAAGTAATGGAAACATAAAATATTGTAAATTTAGAATGTTTTCCCGAGTTCATAACATTGAGATTCAAAAAAGTGTCTGCGTACGTTCTTTCTTGAGGAATCGCGGCCACACATCGGATATATTCACAGACATCTTTTCCAAAGTGTTCGAAATGAGTTTGCGAGATCTTGCAACATGTGCCTTTTTGTCAAAATCTCACACTTGGAAATTTTCGGTTTAATTACAACTCCAAAATGGAAAGTCAACAAGATTTGTGCATGTCGTATTGTATAAGCTTTGCTTTTTACGACATATAAAATGTATTTCCATTTAAAATACATAATATATACAGTATTCCTAGGAAAGCCCTTGAGTATCCCATAACTTTGTAAGGGAAGGCGCAGTCGACTTTTTTAGAAACCCTGTATAACACAAAAGTAGATTGCCTGTCTACATGGCTCATGATGGTACTAGAAGTAGCTTTCACGAATAATATAAATAGCATATAATAGTATAATATAAATAGCATCTATGAAAATTTTTTGTCCTCAACATATCAGCCGAATCATTTCATTAAACAGTCTAATGATTTTTTGAGTCTTTTTCAACATTTGTGAAAGCAACCTAATGTTTTAAAAGCTTACAGAACAGAAGGGATTATATTTTACTTTCATTCTTCAGGGATCTGTTTGTTCCATGGCTGAATGGATTGTTTCCCTGTCTTGGGTTTAATGTTCCACAGTATTCAACCAGAAGCATGAATATATTTGCCGTAAGGAATTTTAGTTCGAATATGGGTTGTTATTGTGCGATCAGTCATTTTTGTAAACTATACAACAACTCCCCCGATCATCTCTATGTTTTTCATTCATCGGAAATGGATTTCAAAAATCATGTGTTGTCAATATTTTATATTTTAATGTATTTATTCATTTGTAGGTGTTTTTGAAAATCATTTATTGTCAATCGTTTGCATTTTAATGTATATTTTGTATTGTATTTTCCCTTGCACGCTGTTATTGGGACTTTGTCCTGTAGCTTGCATTCTTTTAAAATAAATAAATAAAAGCTAGATGAAGTGGGTGGCCATACAGGAACAGACAGTTCAGGAGATACCGATACCGATCCAATCTTCATTTCGGTTTTGTTCCCTGTCAAGTCTTTTTCTCCAAACTTGCTAAATGACAGTAAAATATTTTCTTGGAACAGGATCTAGCTGCGCTTTAAGAGTTCACGCTCGAGCGGCCGGCTCGTTTTGTTTCTGTTTTGCGCAATCTTTTTTCTGTCGTTCTGTCAAACACGTGTGCCGTAGGGTCTCGTGAGGAGGCGCTCTTTTCCAAAATAACAGGGATTAGGTTTGGTTCTGAGAACGGCATATCGCACGTTTTTCTTCTCATTTTTCTTTCCATTTTCTGCCGAAAAAGATTCTGCGAGGGGGAGGGTATAATAAAAGGGTACGATGGATTTGCTATTGTGTCGTGAGTGGTGTTTCCGATTTTAAGCTATTTGGGAACGCAGAATGCGGATACGGCATTTTGTCTTGAGACTGAATAGATCACATTTTCACTTCCTGTAGAAGTTGACAGTCTGGTGTTGCATGTTCTGACCTCATACTGGATCCGAGGTCCGTGTTGTTGGGGTCGTCTTATGAGAATAGATTTGCATCTAACCAGGGGCGGCATTTCATTTGGGGGTGCGAGATTTGTATGCATGAAAATAGGATGGAATATACAAAATGTAATAATGGATATGGGACGCAGTATGGAATAAATAAAATGTTTGTTAACAGGGGGGATGAGGGGGATCACAAAATTGAATGGATGTTGAGAAAAATAATTATTGTTAACATAATTTTTGTGCATAATTGTGTTAACATAATTGTTAACATAATTTTTCTAAATACAAATATCTATATTTATTTACCTTTTATTGAAGTTTTAAACGCCGGTTCTTAGAGTCTGGACGAAGAGAACATTTTGTTACAATATCATCATAATCCAGTGGTATATCGTGTTCTATAGCTAAAGATGAAAGTCTTTCTTGTCCCATTATACTGCAAAAATAATTTTTCAGCCTCCTGAGACACGGAAAAGACCTTTCACAACTAGCTGAGCTGATTGGCGCAGTCAAAAACAATCTAACTAATAATATGACAGGAAACACATTTATTAAATTCTGCTCTTTAAAATAATCCAGGTGACTTTTAAAATTGGGATAGTCTATGTTTTCATTTTTCACTATTGAGTACAACAGTCTCAATTCACATAGCAATTCCTCTTTCTGGAAATTACATACTTTGCATATTGTTGAAACATTTTCTTTTTTAACATCTGGTCCGGGTAATACTGAACTAAGGGCAAACAAAACATATATATTGTTCTCATTATATCTTGTCTCAATTTCATTAGATACTGAATCTATAATTCCATATTGAATATTGATTATGTGATATGATTTAACACCATGGGAATTTTTTCACCGCCTTTTCCGAATTAACTGGGAATTTTTTTACGCCTTTTCAGTTTTGGTCCAGAATAAGAATTTTTTTCGCAAAGTTCTGTCACAAAACCCCACACTTGATTGAAATATGCATCAGTGCGAAAAGAACTAACGGTTTCAATAGTAGCTTTAGCCAAAGCTTGCACAGTCTGAAAATTAAGATCAGATGACTGAAAATGCTTTGGGAGAGTATTGCATTGATCAAAAACACTGCGCAATGCAAAGTGAACAAAAATTCGAACGATGTCATGCATGTTAAAAGGGCTTCGGCTCTTCCACCATTGAGAGAATAGTTTTCAGATAATTCTTCCAGTGTTAAAATCACCCCTTCAAAATTATCAAGTAGTGCTTTTATGGCTTTTACTCTGGAAGACTTAGTGATTGTAGAGTTAAAGAGCCTCCAGAAAACGTATATGTTGATGAGCGAATCTTTTCGAAAATAGCATGCCTTTTATATTATGTTTCTATGAAAGAATGTAATGCATTGAGCTGCTGAAATGCATTTCTAGCAGAAGGAATGGATGAGCATGCGCTAACTACACATAAATTTAAAATATGCGTATAGCAATGGATATAAATTGCCAATGAATTTTCCTGTAAAAATCATACAGCCACACCACTGTACGTACCTCTCATATTGCTTGCACCATCATAACATTGAGCTCGTAAGTCTGAAACATTTAGCCCAAATGAGGAAATTACTTCTTTAATTAAATTGAACAATGACTCTCCATCAGTTTTTTTCTGTTCTGAAAAGGCCGGCAAATGAATGATTCGTGTATTTCTAGGTCATCATCCACATATCGAAAAACTACAGCCACTTGTTCATGCCTGGAAATGTCTTGAGTTTCATCTATTATAGAAAAATAGCATGCTTCTTTTATTTTATTTTGAATATGGTTACTGATTTGCGATTTGCAGAAATTAAGAATATGATTCTGGTGGTCTTTGTGAACGTAAGTAAAAGATTTTTCTTTATTTTTAAATATTCTTTCAATTAAAAAAGAGCAGTCTTTTGCTCTTAATTTCATCCATTCTGAAAAATGTCCTCTATTATTCGAGGTTATTTTTTCATCTTGTCTTCTCAAACCAATCAATACCTTGTCATGCACAAAAAACAACAATTTCACACACCTTTTTTTATATAAGATTTTCTTCAACTTCTTTTGATCTGTTTATCAAGTTTGGCACAAACTGAACCTGAAGACAGAGTTTCGGTAAAATTTAAGAGACAACTTTCTGCTTTTTTGTGAGAAGAACATGAACCATGGACCTTGAAGTTTTGAACTGCTTTTGACCAGTTACTGAAGCCATCAAGAATAAAACATGCTTCAGTGTATCGTTTATTAGCTTCTGAAAATGCTCGGCATGAAAAATAAAACTCTGTATTCGTAGAAGGACTGTTTTCTAGCCATTTATATAAATTATACCACTCTTTTCTAAACTTGCGACCTCTTTTATTAGTTGGGAAGAGAGGAAGTTCAAGTTGATATGGACATAAAGTTATGTTTTCTTTGGCGCTTTGAGGACCGTTAGCAAGATCTCTTTCATGAAGCAAATTTGTCGAACTTCCCTTTGTTTTACTTGCTGTTTCAATCGGACTTTCTGATGGCTCAATTCCAAATTCATCTATACTTTCAATTTTTGCTTCATAAACAGCCTTATCTTCCTCACGATTTTCATCGGGAGGCACATTTTCATCTAAGTTTGGACATTTTATGAAAAATTCACTGATGTCTCTATTCAAGCAACGCTTTTTCGAATTCATAACTGCCCTAGAATATGTTACTAATCTCGTTTTTCCCTTCAACGCAAACACAAAGTCACCATCAGTCCTGAGGAGCAAGCAGCCAATGAGAATGCTTCGCTGGCACCAACAATGAATACTGTTTCGCTGGCGCCAACACATGCGAGCCAAAGAGAATCTGTTGTGTAAGAGAGCAACAAAAGTTCGTTATACGACTGATTTAGAATGTATCCTCAGTTCGTCAATTCTAAATAATGTTGTATCGTCTCCTCGTCTAAGACCCCTCCAATTTGTTTATCTCTTTCCTTCCACAGCATGGGAACCGAAGGGCTTCAAAGAATTCGGACACTTAAAATTTTCAAGTGAAAAGGATAACATCACTGCAATTTCTTCAAGTCGAAAAGGATTCATTCCAGGCGGAAGTGGGAAGCTTCACTGTGAAGTTCGGCTCTTTTAAAGCTTCATAGCGTGAAAAACTGACCAGTGGACAGTCGATAAAAAAGGGAGAAGCCGATAGACGACGAGGAAAACGCGCCCCCTATTTGCCACCCCTGCATCTAATCGCCTTTTTCAGTTTTGATCATGTTAATACACAGGAAATAGTCATTAACCTCTATTTCAATTAGTTTTAAGGATTTTTTCCGTAGTTGAAAGAAAAATAGAATACAATTATAATTTAATACAGAATGGAGCCCAAAGGTCAATAACAAATTTACAACACAATATACTTAATATAAACAACTTGATTTATCTGTCTATCTATCTCTGGGTAATGCTTGGCGAAAATTTTGGCGTGATATCGCCAATTTGGCAGTGTTTTGAAAGGGTATAGTATTGTAATGATGTTTCGGTAGCGTTTGCTGTCAGTCCAACTGTCCTAATTGCCGACAATTTTGGTGAGTTTTTTAAATGTCTCAAAATTGAATAAAATATCATAAAAAGTAACGAAAATGTCACCAAATCGATGAAAATTCAATATCCTCGATATAAGAAAAAGCCATTTCTCTATTCGGCCGTCCGTGACGTTTGGCAAAAAATGTGGCAAAGAATTTGGCGGGATGACCCTAATCAAATGTCGCCAAATTGATAAAAATGACGACAAATGAGAGGTAATATTTTACATATTTTGAATTTCATCGTAGGACGGGCATACCTTCTAGTCATAGTTAAACACAAAATTACTAAAATGAGAAATTAAATAAAATGGCTTTTATATATTATTACTTTCCTTATATACATAATGTAAGGAAATAAGTATACATAATGTAAGAAAAGTATTGTGACTGGTGTCGAGAATTCGAGTTTTTGACGGAAGAGCACGTTTCAAGCATCCCTGATCACGAATCAAACATTTTTGAGCTGATCTCTCTCTCTCTCTCTCTCTCTATGTGTGTGTCAGTGAGTCTGAGGAGACGATATATCACGAACAAACAGAGCGAGTCGAATGAAATTTGGTTCAAAAATCACAATCCGTGAATACTGGAAGCCTATTGTTTTTAAACGTAATCGAATGTTCAGAACCCCCTAAATTTTCGAGTGAAATATTGAAAAAATCACCAAAAAATCAAAACCTTTAATAAAGTTACACAAATAGACATTTCTTATGTAATTTTTCCTTGGAAAATGATTGACAAACTTTAGAACGCTAACATGAGCCGTTTTCGAGATATTGCACATTTTTAAAATGAATTTATCAAAAAATCCCATAAATTAAAAAAAAATATATTAACTGTTAAGAAACATGTTCACTTTTCATACGTTATATCATGCGATAAATTGGGTGACATCATTCTCGTGGATCTACCTCGTTCCATTCATGAGAAAAGACACTTTGAGTAATACTTTTGTATTTGAACGCCAATAATTAATCTGCTATAAGAATAGCTTATTTCTCCGTCCATAACGCTTGGCGAGACTTTGGTGCCGAATTTAGCGGAATGTCGCCAACTTGGCGACTTTTTAAAATGTTGCCAAATTATCGAAAATCTCGCCAAATGGATAAAAATGACACTAAATCAATGAAAATGACAACTAATTGACGAAAATTATCTTAGAAAGAATATAAATATCTACTATAAAATAAATCTATTACTTTCCTTATATACATAATGTATAAGGAAATTGTGACGGGGTCGAAAATTCGAATTCGAGTTTTCGACGGGAGAGCACGTTTCAAGCATCCCTGATCACGAATCGAACATTTTTAAAGTGATGTGTGTGTGTGAGTCTATGGAGACGATAACCGACTAACAAATGGACCGATTCGAACGAAATTTGGTACAAAAATTACAATCCGTAAACACTGGAAGCCTATTGTTTTTATAAGCAATCTCTCTCGAATGTTCAGAACCCCCCTAAATTTTCGAGTGAAATTTTGAAAAAATCGTCAAAAAATCAAAACCTCTAATAAAGTTACGCAAATAGACATTTCTTATGCAAATTTTCATTAGAAAACGATTGACATGAATTTTAGAACGCTAACATAAACCGTTCTCGAGATATTGCACATTTTTCAAAAAAATTATCAAAAAATCATAAAATAAAAAATATTTCCTATTGAAAAACATGCTCACTTTTCATATGTAATACCATGCGATAAATTTGATGACATCATTCTCGTGGATCTAGCTCGTTCCATTCATGAAAAAAGGTACTTTGAGTAATACTTTTGTATTTGAACGCCTATAGTCATTTATCTGCTGTAAGAATAACTTATTTTTCCGTCCATAACATTTGGCGACGAATTTGGTGGAATGTCGCCAACTTGGCGGATTTTTAAATGTTGCTAAATTAGCGAAAAACTTGCCAAATTGATAAAAATTACGGCCAAATTGATAAAAATGACGCTAAATCAATTAAAATGACGACTCACTGACAAAAATTCAATATCTTGGAAAGAATATAAGTATCTACTATAAGAATAACCCATTTTCTTTTACTGTAAAAGTAGTGAATTCATTGCATTATCTAAGGAAAATCATGTGCTGCCCACATCAGATTTTTTTTATTGTAAAAGTAGTAAATTCATTGCATTATATAAGGAAAGTCATGTGTTGCCCACATCAGATTTTTGTTGTTGTAATGTGAAATTATAATGTTAAATAAGCTTTAAGCAAAAGTTATAAGATTTGAGGAAGTATTAAATATATTTCTATACATTACAGTATATAAACATTAATAAAAGATAAAAAAGATAAGTAATTAAATGGAAATCTAATTAGAAACGGGACAAACATGCATTTCTGACAGCAAAAGAGATATAACACAATCCGAGAATGAAATAAGTATATCTGAACCACATTAAACTCGTGTAAACAAATATTAAACAAGATACAGATAAAAAAAATGAGACGAAATTAAGAAAATCAGAATAAGATAGAATATCCATATCCTGAAAGTCATCGGGGGCCTTTTCAAGTATAAATGGAGTAGAATAATATGTTTTGTTTTCCAAAGCTGCCGTGCGGTAAAAACAATGTAGAATGACCCGATATATTTAAAACAACCAATGAAGTAAAGTTAACAGAAGATGGATATAGATTGGGTTATAATAAAAAGTATCGGGGGAGCATTTCGAAAATAATCATTTGAGTAATAAACATTAAAATTATTAACAGAATGAAGTCAAAAATGTGAATAGTGAATCAGACTAGCAGAGCACTTTTTTAATTAGGAGTGGAAGTAGTAGCGCCATCTCTTGCAAGTATCATAAATGAGTAATATTAATTACAACATTCGGCGTGAAGTGGAATATTTATAGGAATATCTATGAAGCCTGTCTGAGCAAATGAACAAAAAATAAAAATCATTTCATTGATAAATGTCTTTCAATTATTGATCAGAGTAAATGTCAGAAATATTGAAGCTAATTAAAAAAAGAATATTCAATTTTCAGACACCAAAATCTATCATAAAATAATTATAAATAGACAATAAGATAATCAAAAGTTAGATCATTAATAAATAAATTTAAAAAAAACCATAATTAGTTTTATTATTATCAATATCATTACTATGAATGGAAATAATTATTAAAAAATAAGATTATTTGGTGAAAATGATTATTATGAATACAAAAGCTATATTCTTAATTTAATTTAAAATTATTAATATGAAATTTTACAAAATTAGCAGGATAGGATTCCATTACACAAATTTATTTTGATTCAGCTACATGGCGACTAATATGTGTTTTATCATATAATCAATTAATCCTATGTAACTGATTAAGGTGTTTTGTGCATATTGTTACTCATGCAAGAGTTATAATTAATAATTTTATGAATTTTAAAGGGGAAGCTAGATCTTTTGCCAAATAAAGTTGAAGTAAGATAATTCATTATGAAGAGTGAGAAATATATCTAAAACGTTTATTCAAGAGATGATATCACTTTCATTAGGAGTAAGAGATAAATTAGAAGGCATAAAGATTAAAATCAAAGGCATTAGTTGAGGAAACTGCCTTAGTAAAAATATCATCAATGTAACGATAAAATGTGTAACCAGAATTTTTAATTTTTGATTCATAATGGTACAGATAAAGATTTGCAAGAGCCGTACTAACAGAACTACCCAGTGAAACACCCATCATATATAAATATAATTTATTTCCCTGTAATAAATAATTATTAAAAATGACGCACTTTAGAAGGTCCGACCGTTCATCCTAAATCTTCGAGTGAGTCGAGCGGTCTGGTTTTTTTGCACGTTAGAAGGTGATTTATATATGAACGATCAAATACTAATTTGTGTTTATCATAAAATGATTTAATTAAATCCTGTACAACTTAAAATAGATCATTGGTGTCTAAGTTGTTGAATAGGTCCTGAAAGTCAAGATTGAAATCCCAAAGTATTAATAGTGTCTAAATTTTGAGTAGATTTTAAAGATCTTTTTAATATCATCATCATAAAAGATTTATTTTCTGTCATTAAACAACTCTTCGATCAATTCAAATTAAATACTCTTACTAAATATGACTCGTCTACCTTTAATAATTTATTGCATTTTGTTCTTTTTCACAACTATCTTGTACATAGTAATGCTGTATACCTCCAAACGGTTGGAGTACCGCAAGAATCCACTAGTAGCTCTATGTTCGCCAATATGTATCTTTACTTTTACGAAAGACAATCCACTCTGTTCACTCGTAACATTTCTATTTTTCGATACATTGATGATGTTTTTCTTTGTTTTCATACTGCACATGATTCTTTACCTACACTTAATATTTATCCATCCAATCTTGAGTTAATACCTAATGAATCCCACCCTTCCAAATCTGTAAATTACTTTGATATCACCATTGATATACAGAGTAACTCATTCGATACTACTATTTATGATAATAGACATCAATTTAAATTTAATGTAAAATTCTTCCCTCATTATTCCTTCTTGCCTTAGTAACCAAGTTTTTAAAAATCTAATCGTTAGCTATTTGCTCCGCATCAAACGCCTGGATAGTAATAAGTGTACACTATCACACATTAATCGTCTCAAAAGTCTATGCTATATGTACAATTTTCCCACCTTATTTGTAGATCGCAGTATAAGTACAATATTCAATAGTAGTGAAAACACCATAAAATAAATACCGCCCCGGCAGGCAAAAATAAAAATTGAACATTATTAAAAAAAACAGTAATTTCGATTACACTAAAAACGTGCTAAATTTTTACAAAAACCGCCTCGGCGGATAAAGAAAAAAGTTTAAAACACTCATAAAACCGTTAAGGCGGATATCTAAAAAGCAAATAAAACAAAAACAGGCTATGGCTCCAAAAAACAGTGTTATCCATACTTTAAATGTTTTCAATAATAGTGGTCACTTCTCGGTTAGTTTCTGAACTCCTGGGTTTGTCTCACCGCAATTATGTACAACTACTTCCACTTTCTCTGGTCCGGTTTATTCCAACGTGGTATTTCGCGTGGTGAGCATTCAGGCTGGTGCACGTGGTGGACTCCCATGAATATTATTTACGCTGTCGATCTTCAGACTTGTGAGTTGCCATTCTTTTTTGCATGTTTGTGCATTTTTGCGCTATATTTTTTATGATTATGTGGTTTTTTATGTTTTAAGGTTGAATTTTGTATTTGGTATTTTTTCTGTTATTCTCGTTTATTCCGTTATTGGGCACAGATTGCATAAAATTTTAACCACGTGTTTTTATGCAATCATAGAAACAACGGATTTTAGTATATCTCTCTAGAATGTGCCCTTGAAGACGTTTCTGGCAGATATACTTTTCTTTAATGTATTTTCCTTGTCTTGGCCTATCCTTGCTCTGCTTTTCCGGCCCTTCCTCGTTGCTTTTTGCTATTAAATACACGCTATTATATTGCCCGCGGTTTGATACTGTATTTACTGATTTGCACTCCTGCACTTTCGTATTTGTTATTTTAATTTATATATATATATATTAATAAACACGAACACCCGTTGAACCAGAAGATATTATAAAGCACATGTAATTCTGATGTGTGGTTTGCAAGTCTCGAATGCTCGGTAAAAAATAATAGTAATAAAATACACTCTGTTGCAAAAAAAATATATGCACCCATAAAAAAAAAATAGGCTATAGACTCAAAATGACATTTGCATGCCGAGTTTAAAGAGTTATGCAAATGATCAAATTTCCAGCGCCAATGATATTGTAGGGCTCATCCAACGTGCATGAAAACGACGCATCGTGCATCATTTAAAACGATCTGTGTTCTCCCTCACTGTGAAGGGCTTTTTGCTTTTAATATTTCAAGTTCAGTCAGGAGAGGAGCCACATCCACACCAATGACGTCGCTATCAGCCATTCAAAGGTATTGCCATCTTCCATGCATCCTGTATCAAGGGATGCTATTCGGAGGCGACTAGCAGAAGGTGAGATTAGGTGTCGACATTCATTGAAACACCTACCACTGACCCCTCAACATAGGCCGATCCGTCTGGATGGGTGCCGGTCTCGGTCAGCAATTCCGTGCCCTATTGGAGGCATGTTGTCTTTAGCAACGAATTCCGCTTCTCTTTCAATGCTGATGAGATAGATTGGCCAGCGTTTCAATCCCGCATTTGTTGTCGAGCGGCACATGATCTCACGTGATGTGACAGTTTGGGAAGTGGGGCAATCAATCTCCTCTACTTGTGCTGCAAGCGGTTCGCTAATATGTAGAGGACATTATGCAGCTGATTGTTCTGCCTATGCTGTCAAGCCGCCCAGGTTTCATTTACAAACCAGACAACGCTCGACCACATACTGCACGACTTTCTCAACAATGTCTTCGAGAATTTAATGCCCTCCCATGACCATCCAGGTCCCCAGACCTATCCCCAATGGAACACGTCTGGGACATGCTGGGGCGGCCATTGCAGCTCCTCAGAATACCACTGAATTAACTGACCAGTTGCAACATCTGTGGTAGAACCCGCAAGGTAACACAAGCGACTTAATTGACTTTAAATATCTGGAAAAAATTTCAGCTTACTAAGATGTCATCTTGTTGCCACCATTTCTTAGTAAAGATTTTTTTCTTTTGCTTCTAAATTCTAGTCATTTGCATATCTCCTCAAACGATACATATATGCTGAATTTCTTCAGTGTAGCTCAATTTCTTATGAGTGCATATATTTCTTTGCAACAGTGTATATAGATTCTGAAGATAATATCCATGTGTAGAAAGCTTCTTTGCTTTCTGTGCGCAACATCGTTGCCTATCTCTTGCTACTGAAAAGCATTGAGCTGCATGGTCCCCTGGTCGTTTTTTCTATTCCATCCTTTCTGAACTCATTTCTTTCCGAAATAACATCATTTCGAAAGCCTTTTCTTATTCGAACTCCTTTTGCAACACCTCAGCCCTCCTTAATGAAGCTGTCTCCGGTCGGATCCTCGATGTGTTGCAAATGGATGGATAATACGTCCATTTAGAAACCCATCTTTTGTCTGCCTAATTAGTCGATGCCCGCTGACCCTATAGTGAGAGTATCACTGCGTTCCGCGACCCGTTTATTTCTGTTTGGGATGCCCCCAATGCTCAGTGGCGTAAAAAATTGGACATAGTTTCATTTTGGCTAAAAACGAAATCCTTGCCGTGATTTTTCCTCCCTTCTGCGAGGCCATTGACAGCCGCGATTTGGGGATGCGATTGGAGAATGAAATAAATGGCTGTGGGAGATCGTTGCTTTTGCTGCGAGTGGATCGCTTCGCATGTTTGTTGACGCCCATGCTCTATAGTCAATCAAACAACCTGCGTAGTAGAATGCGCAGAAACATAAAGGTATTATTTTTACCATAGCACGTAATGGTAAACCGTTTACCACGGACGAGATGGCCCATTAAAATTGAAACTAAACCCGTTAAACATCGAAATGTATCTTCGATGAAAATAAGTTATTTAGAATACTTGAATAACAATTTATATTTAAAGATTTCATTTGCTAAAGTGCACCTTAAGTGAATTTATAGTACTACTCATTTTGACCGTAGTCGCCCACTAGCTTTCTGAATATGTATACATTGATTAACAAATTCTGCAATGTTTATGCGAGCGAGAAGGGAAAAGTACATAACGATTTTTCTTAATAAAACTCCACTTTAATGAAAGTGAATATTTTATTTTCCGGTTCATTAAAAATATCCATCAAAGAAGAAAAATTTGGATATATCCTATTAAATTAGAAGTTAAGCGATAAGTTTCTAAAGTAACCGTTTTTGAAACAGAAATAATGAACATTTCCATAGTGCTAAGCAAACGAGTATTTTGCTTTCGCAACGTAAGGGCCAAAGGGTCCGTGTCGTGTCACGTGTCCATGCTCTATAGAAGGGGTCGTTTGGGGGTGCGACTGGGCACCTGATGTCAAATATTTATCGGCGAAATTTTTTCTTCAAAAAATTTCGGTCATGTTTTTTCTTATATATATTATAGCAAAAATGTCATTAGTTCATGAGAACCCTATTTTATTAGAGCTGCTTCTGTTGGGCTTAGAAATGTTCATTTTGAAAGAGCATCGTCGAAGTAAATTTTTTCAAGAAATGGTTTGTTTGGAAGGTACTCGGCGGACTTCACGAGCGACACATTCTTTCTCATTTTTGATGCGAAATATCTGCAAGGTACGGGTTACGGATACCCGACAGGAAACCATTGTTATGATTTGAACGTATGGGACACATAAAGCGAAATACCATCCACTCGATGACTTTTGGACTGTTATGGAAACAACCCCCGTGGGATATACATTGCCAAATATAGTATCTATCAAACTTTTTGGGATAGGGTATGGCAAATACCTGTCTTCTTCGTTTGGGATAGACGCTGTCCCACCCGTAAGCAAAAGGTTAAAGTGAAGGATAACACGCTATAATAGTCATCATTTGGACGACTTACGATACCGATTTTTTAAAAATGTTTATGTAAAAGTTTTGGGGGAAAGAAATGCTATTAAAAATGGATTCTGTTATGAGAAAGTAGAGTTGAGCCCCAATTGTGTGTGTGTTGGCGTATGGTGGAAAGTGGGGGGACATTCATATGTTGACACATCTTCCAGTGGGGACGCTTCGGAAAGCGGGGACGTCCTCTGTTTGGATTTTTGCAGAAAGTGTCGACCCCGTCACAATACCTTCCCCATACTGTATGCTATGCATGTAGGGAAAGTAAACATGTTTGTCCTTATGCCTTTCTCTCTCTCTCTGTGTGAATTTTGACATTTTTTTCTGATGGTGACGCACGCTGATCCCTATGTTTGCTGGTTGGTATATGCCGCTGTTTTAGCGGACGGGTTTCTACGAATGCCCGTTCACTTCCGTAGCTGTCCTGCCTCAGTGTTCATAGAATGCGTTGTCCGATTATGTAGATAACGTCCCATCCCACCTTAATAATCCGAGCTCGTGTCAGGATGCACTTGGCTTTCCGCCGTGACTTTTTGTCGTTTTCTCTTTCCGCTCGCCGGATTATTATTTCTTTAATCTGCCATCTTTGCCAGTTAGGCATTGTTCTTCCGGAGTCCAGTTATTTGCGATAAAAAGCGTTTTGTTTAAATCCTCGCATTTTTCGAGCCATCCTCCCCGAAGTGACGCGCCTGGATGACCGGTCCATGAACTTTCGCATGCGAACCGCCGCGCCGAACAAATAAAACGAAAAAAACCCTGTAACAAAGTGAATCTTGATTGCGAATGGTACCCGGAAATTTTTTGGAAGGATTGTTGGGCTGCCAGGATGATTCAGTGTGGGTGGCTTAATGACAGGTTTCCCTTTCCAAAACCCTGCTTCCAG
The DNA here is from genome assembly GCA_951213105.1 of Amaurobius ferox. Lineage (NCBI taxonomy): Eukaryota > Metazoa > Arthropoda > Arachnida > Araneae > Amaurobiidae > Amaurobius > Amaurobius ferox. The sequence continues at coordinate 123,816,789 of OX578152.1, forward strand.
ACTGCCCTTTTGCCGTAATCTATGCGAAATTTCACCTTCATTTTCATTGTCGTCGCCAAGCGATGAAGTCCGCATATATTCATTACCTCACCGGCTCGCATAATCGAGCTATTGTTGCGTGCAGGCAGACTTTTTTGAAATGTGTTTCTTGGATGGGTGGACTTTCGGAAAAAAGGTTTAATTTTGCAGGGAATTTCTTTACGTTTTTGTGTTTTCTTATCGTCTGAAAGCTATTTAGGAACCATTGTTAGTGGTTAACGAATAGCGAGAGATTGAGAACCGTTTGGAATGGGGATCGCTTAAACAGCGACGACCTCTGGAGCTGATTATATAGTTAATTTCTATATCGTTTAGCCGCCTTTTTTTTTTTTTTTTTTTTACGGTATTGACTTCATATCCGCATCTCATTGAGATTGTTCTTAATAAAGTGCAGCACTTTGAGAGTCATTTTGTATGGCTATTACTCTCTTCATGTGATATGAAATGCTTATTGGAAATGATTTTTTGCGTTGCGTGCTTTTGGTGAAATTTATGTCGAATGGGAAAATAAATTTAATTTCCGGAGGTTATTTCTGTTTATTTTTCTGGAAGAGTTAGCTATTCATAAGAGTTATTATCGGTGTTTAGAGAATGCTACTCAGATAAGGAAGAAAATAAATAAAAAAGATGTCTTGAATGATGTAACTGACCAGAAAATTCCCAAAACTCGAAAATTTCCCAGAATCGGAGGAGACTATTTTAATCTCCATATCAGGTTCATATTTTAAAATGTCTCGCCATTGCATCGAATATGAACAAACATTGTTGTTAATAACCACTGTCATACGAATGTGTCCAATATCCTACAATTTGAAAATTCAAGTTGAAGACATCCGAATGTCTTCTTACGGCTGGGTCCACTAGGTCTATATTTATGAACTGTCGTTCCCCTCCATTTTAGACATTTCACTCATTGGCTCATATCTCAGCTTCTCATTAGGATGGAGCTTAGCTTTAAAGACTCCTTTTCTTAGCACTTGGAATTGCATGCGCGCATATTTGGAGCACCCACGTAGCTTATGTTGCCAAATTGTCGAAAATTCAATAACTCAGAAGATCAACATTCATTTCTTTGACCTTTATGAGGACATTAATTATTTAAAAGAGTGCTTTTCATGGCTCCTGGGACAGCTACGCTCTATTAGTGTGTCCATTCCTTGCTTTATACTGATGGTAGGGTGGTAGGTTTCGCTGGGGAACAAATAGTAATATTGAATGGGAGAGGCGTGTCTATATTAGGAAGACAAGTGCTGCATGAGGACGGATGAAAGGAAATATATTGTAACTTCATGCGTGGCGGATGGGAGAATTACCTTACTATGGTGGGCTTACCCTTCTAGTTTAAATTTATTTTGCAATTTAAATGTTACCACTTTGGCTTGTCGAGTCCAGCCGTCGTCATTTTGAGATAAAATGTGTGCTGATTTGGCCAGACTCGTAGACTTGTACATAGGAGTCATCGTTTTCACGCAGCCATTTTACGTTTTTTTTGCCCTTCCCGCCATTATCACCGACTCGTTAATGTTCCGCATCTTTCGATTGTGTTCCTGGTTTCTATTCCTCGCCTGTCTTTCGGATGACTTTGCCCCACTGCTGAAGAATTAGTTACCGCGAACTTTCTCGGTGAAAGACGTCCTTTATCCTAATTGACAGGCCTTGCAGTGGATACCCATTCACTACTGGTACTCGAGGCTGAGATAAAAGCAAAAAATGGTGTGTGTGTGTTTTAGTATATCATTTTTATTAACTGAAATGTATGATGATAAATGTATTTCTTAAACGTATGTAATCTAACGACGTACAAAATTTGGACTTCTTAGCTGCTGCGATTCCCGAGTACATTCCTATGGCGATCCCAGGACGGGCTGGGGGTGGTAAGGTTCGTATATGTAATATACACACTACTGGACAATTGCTAAGGACGGATCACAAATTGCAATGTAGCACAACATTGAGCGGGGGTGGAGGCCCGGCAAAATAAAATATTGTTGCCACACTGTTCGGACATTAGAATAAAGATCGTTTATTGTTCTGGAAAATACAGAAGGTTTTGAAACAACTGAAAGGAAAAAAGTGTTCATTGGATGCTGTGTACGGAGAAATGGAAAAATGCATATGAACGACAGCAGGCACCTTTGAGAAAGGTGTCAGTACGGAATACGTCCACGGTGGAGTGCGATGCAACATTCCACACGTCGTGTCATGCTTTGCACAACATTATCCAGCAGCTGTTGAGGCACGTTATCTATCCCAGTCCTCTGTCAGTGCACGGATGAGCGTGTTCTTGTTTGTTGGAGGGTATTTTCGACCAGCAAGTCGCCTCCCCCAAACATTTTCAATGGGGTTTAGATCTGGAGAACGTGCTGGCCATACGAGACATTGAATACCCTCGCTGACTAGACAATCCTGAACAGCGAGTGATCGATGACATGGTGCGTTGTCGTCCATGAAAACAAATTTATCACAGACAGCACCACGGAAAAGACGAACATGAGGCAATAGAACTTCATCAATGTATCATTGGCCGGTCATAGTCCCAGTTGCAACCACATGTACGGGTGTGCGGCCATGATCATGATGCCGGCCCATACCATGATACTGCATGTCGGATATAGGTCCTTTTCCTGGATATTTTCTGGACGATAAGTAGTACCGCTCTCACGCCAGATCAGTTGGCGTCTACAATCCAATGACAGACTGAACCTACTCTCATCTGAGAATAGTACGCAAGCCCAGTCCTGTTCGCTCCAATTGCGATGCTCACGACACCATTGCAAACGGGCGGTACGGTGCAGTCTGGACAATAGTACGTACACACAACAGGTCTGCGGGCGTATAGTCCTAACAAACGTGTGGCTACAGTTTTTCGGGAGATCCGCTGTCCTGTGGTAACAAGAAACTGGTTTGCCACTTGCTGAGCTGTGATGTGCCGGTCCCTTTTTGCCGATAGGACAATGTACCTGTCTCCTGCAGACGTCGTACTTCTAACACGACCTCCCCCGTGACGCTTGTTACACATTCCAGTTGTTTTAAATGCTTGCCACAGCCGTGAAACAACGCTGTGGGCGATGTCGAACTTCCTGGCAACATCTGTTATTTTTCGCCCTTCTTCGATCTTTCCAATAATACAACCACGCGTAGAATCATCTCAGTGATATCGGGAAGACATACTGAAAATTTCAAGTGCATCAATTAAATCTTTGCTGTAAAACTTTCACTTGGAACACCTGTCCACACACGTCAAATCCTTTAAATCTCTTATCAGCGCTATTACGTGACGAACAGGCGTGGAAATGAAAAATTTGCATACGCACACCTCTTCTTACTGTATCCCACACTTATTCTAATTTTCCACATTTTGCTTCCTTTCACTTTGTGGTTGCTATGGATGATAGTGTCATCATCCGATCTCAGCAATTGTCCAGCAGTGTATATATATGTATATATATATACAATGAAAGTCAAGGGTGTGCCAAATAAGATATTTCTGGTTATGCCGATTTTCGAGTTCTTTTCATAAAACGAGTATATTTTTATCACGGGCCCAGGCCGAGCTAGTCCGATAAGGCTCAAAATTCCAAGAATTAAAATATGCAACAGGAAACAACGGCATACCAAATGTGAACCTTCTAGCTACTTGGGTTCCCGATTTACACCTAAAAGATCTGCACGTTTTCAAAGATGCTGATTACGAAGAGGCACTTTTTCGATTTAATTTTTTTCTCCGCCTGTCGTCAATTAAGGTAACTATTCAGCCAAATGATGCTAAACTGTTTAGATTAACGATGTTAAACTTTCAGTGTAATAATGCTAAACCATTCAGCTAAATGATGCTAAATTATTCAGTTTAATGATGATAAACTTTTCCATTTAATGATGCTAAACTATTCAGTTAAATGATGCTTAACTATTTAGCTAAATGATGCTAAGTTTTGAACATAGTTAGGGCACTACTGAAACCAGTAAATAGCGTCTTTATTATTTTTTATTTTTTAATTTAGCTAGAATCGTATATTACGATATTGCAGTATTTCCTAAACTACTCAACCGACTGAATCTAAATTTTGTACAAATCTAGTCTGTTATATGCTTGTAAAGGCAATACATTTCGTAACAGGTTTTTATTTGAAACTACTTTACCGACTGAAACCAAAGTAGGTACAGATTCATTCTGTAAGGCGAGGCGACCGCTAGGTTTACGGACATTATTCATCAGGGAGCAAAAGGCAAAATCTCCAATCCGGCAAAGCCGCAGCCAGGGGCCACGTTCTCGGTGGAATCATTCACCGGGTAGGGTCCGATGAACACCCGGCAAGCCCGACCCCAGTCACCGACCGGACCTTGGCTCAGACCGTGAATAGGCGCAGTCCAGTGGTCACGGCCACCCGGAAGAGTCGGGGCCTGATAGACTCGTTGGTTCGACGGACAGTTCATCGTCTACCAGGTCACCCGATTAATGTGCCCCCCAGAGTCGGAGGATCAAGGATACAGAGCCAACATCCGTAACCACCATCTAAGGGTGGCCCGCCTAGATAGGGACACCAAAGTAGGTACAGTGATATACTATTATTATATATGACTGAAAGAAAAATCTCCCCCCCCCCTTTTTTTTTAATTTTTATTTATTTATTTATTTTAATTTTTGCACGCCGTCGTGCGCAGAACGCGCTAGAGAGTTTTGCATTCTACTATAATGTTTCCTAAACTACTCAATTATATAATACCAAACCTGTCATACGAATCGAGTATTACATCAATGTGATTGCTTCGGCCATTTTTTATAGATATCTCTTCCGCCGTCCCCCCCTCACTCCTAAAAAAATTCCTCATTTGTTATTGATATTTTCTATTAAAATAAGTATTTTTGCTGCGCAAATACTTTTATCAATGTGTATTTATTTCTTCTTTTCACAATTTTTAATGTCTGTTTCGAGACTATGCAGTCTCTTTCAGTGTTAAATTTACAGAACCCGACTATAAAGTTCCGCCCCCAAAGTTGGAGCCACTTTCCCATCGAAGATAACAGTATTCTTGGACCAGTTATAAGCTTTAGAAAGAAAACTTATCATTTGTCTTAATTTTGCAAACCTCTTTGGAAACTGACAAATTCGTCTCCACCCTGCAGTCGGCTTTAAATTAAATTTCTTTTAGATCGGACTGAAACTGACTGGTACATAATATGCGGTAAACCAGTCCGTGGAAGTTGGCTGGAATCGGTATTTATTCAATTTGTTTGAAAGCTCTCTTTTAAATATTTTTTAAAGACTCAATCTCTTGTTTTCGTTCGTTGTAGTCTGTCGCAAGGTGTTCCATCGGAAAGTATTTTATTGAAAAAAAAAATTTTTTTTTTGCCCTATTTATAAACTTTGAAATGCAGGCATAGCTCTTTGCAGTGCCAATAGTCATTTATCTGCTGTAAGAATAACTTATTTCTCCGTCCATAACGCTTGGTGATATTTTGGCGACAAATTTGGCGGAATGTCGCCAACATCGTGGATGCATCTAGAAGGTGAGCTCAAAATTGGAACACCTTCATGGATGAGTCGGATTTGAGTCGGAAGGTCGTAAATTTTAATTAAACTTTAAAATCAAAGACAACCAAAAAAAATCTGATGTGGGCAACACATGACTTATCTTATATAATGCAATGAATTCACTACTTTTACAGTTGAAAACGTGTTATTCTTATAGTAGATACTTATATTCTTTCCACGATATTGAATTTCCTTCAATTAGTCGTCATTTTCATTGATTTGGCGTCATTTTTATCCATTTGGCGAGATTTTTGTTAATTTGGCAATAATTAAAAATGTCGCCAAGTTGGCGACATTCCGCCAAATTTGTCGCCGAAATATCAATATTTTCCGCTAAATATGTCGCCAAAATATTCTTTCGCCAAATTTGTCGCCAAAAGCGTTATGGACGGAGAAATAAGTTATTCTTACAGCAGAAAAATGACTATTGGCATTCAAATACAAAAGTATTATTCAAAGTATCTTTTTCAATGAATGGAACGAGCTAGTTCCACGAAAATGATGTCACCCAATTTATCGCATGGTATTACATATGAAAAGTGAACATGTTTCTCAATAGGAAATATTTTCTTTTTATTTTATATGACTTTTTGATAATTTTTTTGAAAAATATGCAATATCTCGAGAACGGTTCATGTTAGCGTTTTAAAATTTATGTCAATCTTTTCCTAATAAAGCATTACATAAGAAATATCTATTTGCGCAACTTTATTAGTATTTTTGATTTTTTGACGATTTTTTCAAAATTTCCCTCGAAAATTTAGGGGGGTTCTGAACATTCGATTGCGTATAAAAACAATAGGCATCCAGCGTTTACGGATTGTGATTTTTGTACCAAATTTCGTTCGAATCGGAATTTTGTTCGTCGGTTATCGCCTCCATAGACTCTCTCTCACACACATATCACTTTAAAAATGTTCGATTCGTAATCAGGGATGCTTGAAACGTGCTCTCCCGTCAAAAACTCGAATTCGAATTTTCGACCCCGTCACAATTTCCTTATACATTATGTATATAAGGAAAGTAATAAGTTTAAAAGTCCTTTAATAAAATCTCCTTTCTTCGGCGTACAAAAATGACACGGCCAAAGCACTTTCGGGCATCACAATGCCTTTCATCAGTGGCTTTTTGGTTGTCTTTAATTTTAAAGTTTATACTTTTATTTTATTTTACTGTTTTCAGAAGAGGGTAAAAGCTTAAAGATAAATGAGTGGATCAGTCAATTTGGGAACCAGCCAATTTTAATTATTCAGAATAAGTATGTTAAATGACTAAAGTATACCTATATCCTCAACTTTTTGTGAAAATTGAAGCTGTGGCAAAATTCGTCTTATAAAAAAGTAGTTATGTAGTGACTCCATTTTAAAAGTAGTTTGTAATCACTAGTTTTAAAAAAAGTAGTTGTAGTTAACTACATTTGTCATAATGTGGTTGTAGATCACTACAATAATAAAGTAGTTTTTCCAACCACTGAATAGGAGCTTGCCATTTCGTCCCAGTACCTCAACGGTAGAGCGTCGGCTGGCCACTTCGGAGATCCAGGGTTCGATGCCCGGTAGGGACAGCTAAGCTCTTTAGTAGTTCTCATTCACGATTCCCGAACATTTCCAATCTTCATGATCGTCCATTTTAGAAACCTGTAATGACTTGAGTCTATGTGGACTTGATTTATATGCATGCCGTGTGGTGATCCTCTCCTATGGTATTCTTGTGCATTTCAATAATGCGTGAGCCAGAAGGGGTTCATTTTGTTCTGCATCAGCTCTGTAGTGAACAAGAGGGTCCGAAGCAGGGCTACGAAATGGCTGCTCTGGAGTATCCTGGATCCGACCTGTGACTCTAGCAAGATCCAAAAAATTCAGAAGGTAAAAGTGCATATTTAGATAATTCATTCTAAATCGTTGTAATAGTTGAATTTTTTAATATAGTGAGGTTCCAAGATAGTCCAACTTCGAATGCTCCAATGCTACTTATAAATTCGAATTAATATCCTTTTATGCGAATATTTCGAAAGAATTCCGTTCAACAATCAATTATTGAGTGAATACAAACTTTACAAATAGGGAATGTTATCTGTTGGTAACATCAGGTTTTTCTTTAATCGCGTGGCATCTGCAGCTGTTGGAAGTAAGATTCCTAAGTATACGGGCTGACGCAACCGCCATTTTGACTCTAACCGTTCAATTATCGCCTGCCTGTGCTGTAAAATAGGTGTTTCTAGGGCCCGACTGAGCTGGCCCGGGGCCCAAGTAAGCATTCGAGGCCCCCTACTCATAGTAGAGTACTGAGACTAAGAATTAGTGACATTTCCTCATCCAACTGAAAAAAAATTATAGCGTCGGGGAATCAGAATTTTTTCCATTTATATGTATTTTAATTGGTAAAAATGACACTTTTAATAAGGTTGTTGTCAAATACATATGAATTTGTACTCTGCACAGATAATGAAATTCTCGCTTGTTAAATACTGTTAAGCCCCTATCACATTCAACAACTTTTCCGGCAATTTTTCGGACAACCAACTTTTCGAACAATTTTTACGCCGAGTTGGGGGAAAACTCGGGTGAAATGAGGTCAAAAAATTGGGACAACTTTATCTGACAGGTATAGAAAAAGTTGTTCATTTGGGACAATTTTTTACCAACCAGCCAATCACAGATGAGTAGCGAAGGAATCACGTGTGTAGAAAGGTTGGCGCAGATTCTACTACATTCTGGTTTGGCGTGAAATCCTCGCGCAAGTTTGAATCTGTGGAGCGCGAACAGATAGAATATAATAACAGATAGATTATATGGATATAATAACCAGGCAGCGCGAAGTATTATTTTAGTTTAGATTTAGAATTTTGTTAAGTATTTATAATATTTCTGTGTCATAAAGGTGGATGTCAATGGAAGTCGTCTCGAAGTCAAAAAAAAGTAGTCATGCGAGATGGAAATGGAGTTAATTGAATCAATACGTGAAAAATCATTTTTGTGGAATCTAAAAGATCCACTGTATTTAAAAAAGAATTTGAAGAACCATGCGTACGAGAAAATATCATCTTTACGAACCATCTCTTCCAAAGCGATTTTATATACATGAAATATTATATAATAAATATCAAGATATTATTACTAATATAATCTCTTTGGTCTCTTCTGATTAAAATTTATATTTGCCAGTGGCTTGCTAGTTTACAGTATAGATGCGTTTCAGAAAATCCGCCTTTCTGTGAATTTAATCAAGAGCGTACGCGAGTTTGCTTTGGCGATATATACATATTTCATCAGTTTTCTGAATGTGAAGTTTTGGCTTGGGTGGTAGAGAATCAGATCAGCAAACGACTGGGCTCTGGTTCGAATCCAAGCGAATTTTAAATTTTACAAGTGCTGCCATCTGTTGCTAAAATATTCAAATACAGTTTTCCTTTAATAATCTGCAGAATTTTTTTGTTTTAAATTATTTTACGTTCTATATACAAAATAATCTTATATCAGTAAATTATTTTTAAATTTGAATGCTTATAAAAATTTATTTCGAAGTTACTTTGAAAAATATCTTGAAGTATACTTTATACCAGGTATAGATGGAATATATTCTTAAGTAAAAAAGTGCTTGTAAAATTAGCAAATATAAAATGTGCATGTAAAATTAGACAGAAATCATCGAACATCCTTATACGAGTAGTAGTTGTCTTTCGACATGTAATTTTGAACATTTTAGATTAGAATAAAAACAAAAATCAAACTACTTTGAAATTTTAATAATTTAATGCTAACATTTGAAGACTTTTTTTATTATTTTAAACGCACATAGACAATTAGAAATTTACAATACATTTGAAAATCATTTACTTTTCATAAAAAAAATAAGTTTGTATATAAATATGAAAAGTTAACTCTTTTAAATTTGAATGCTTATAAAAATTTATTTCGAAGTTACTTTGAAAAACATCTTGAAGTATACTTTATACCAGCTATAGATGGAATGTACATTTAAATCTATTTTAAAATATAATTACTAAATAAATATAAATGTAGATAAAATAATTTTTAAAAGTTTACTTTAATGAGAAATATTTTAAACTTTACAAACGAGCAAAGAACATCTTCGGATATTTAAAATAGATACGTATTTGAAAACCTTTGAAATCAAGTATAAAATGGTAATGAACTTAAATTTGTTGAAGACATAATATTTTAATAACGGCATTCTTGAATTTAAATACTTTTTGCGTTTTCTTTTTCTTTGTTTCATTTCAGTCAATATCGGCAATATCGCTTTTTAAACTAATTTTGTATCTTAAAATAGAGTCAATATTTTTCACCAAATATTTATTTGCGTTTTATACGGATGTGTGACAAATCCAAATATTTTTTAATGTTCATTCAACTGTTTAAGCTTCTGATATCTGAAGTAATCCATATAAAAAAGAGCAAATCAAAAATTTACAATAGATTTTGTCCACATCCTTCTCGGTTTACTTTGTTTCTTCTTCTTAAGCAGGAATAATCCTAGCGTAATTATGCCAAGGCATATTTGATTTTTCCCTGCAGCTGATAGCAATTTAGTTATAATTAAAAAGTAATAAAGGTTACAAAACGAAGTACTAAGTAAAAGTCTTGTTTTACTGCCGAAGTCGAAGCGAGAACGCGCCTGCCGAAAAGTACATGTATAAATGTATAGTTGTCGCCAAAAGGCGATAAACATACCGCCGTAGTTTTGTCATTTAGCACAACTTCTTCAAACTGTCAATAACCCTATCGCCAACTTTTTCGCCGAAAAATTGGGGGAAAAGTTGTCCGAAATAGTTGGTTGTTCCAAAAGTTTTTGAGTGTGATAGGGCCTTTATGATTGCACACATTTGCTTCATCTTCGATAAATACTTTGATAGAGAAGTTTGCTCTTTGTTACATAAGTCGCTTTGGGGGCCCCTGCCTTAATATGGCCCTGCAGCTTTAAAAAAGTTTGAACCAATCGTTCGAAAAAGTAGTCTAGAAGAATGTTTTAATTGTCTCGAAATCCCGAGAAAAAGACGAGAGGGTAACTTTTGTTTCACAATGTGCAACCATCGCTTCAGCTAGAAGTCAAGATGGCCGCCAGCCTGTATATTTGGGAGCCTCAGTTGGAAGATGCCGACGATGCCTCATAACTTCTACTTAAACAGCAGGTAGTACTGGAACACTTAATTTAGATACTAACCACTCGGAAACCTGTTCCATTATATCCTCAGTCATTAATAGCCAGGAAACATTAACCGGGGGGGGGGGTCGTTTGTTCATTCCCCCTCAACGATCAGTCCGTCCAGACATTTTTTTATTACGGAATAATTTATTTTGCGTTGTAGTCGTTACCAATTAACTTATTTATTTTATTGCAATGATATTAACTTAATGGCATGGCATAAACGCCCAGTATAATCTTTCCTCATTTTGGAGGCGAATAACTTCTGGGGTCGGAGTATCAGGCTGCAATCGGACGAAAAATGGAAACATTTTGACCGCTTATATTTCTGGACCTAATAGATAAAAAATCTGATGTGAACAGCACATAGCTTTCCCTGCAGACTTGGATTTATTTTCTCTTTATTTCTGTAACTAGGGGCTCCGCCCCCTACTCGCTACGTTTCGCCAACCCCCTTTGGGAGGCTTCGCCTTCTACTCGCTACACTCGCAGAGTTCGCTTCATACCTATTTCTCTTAAAAATTCTTTCAAAAATATCTTTTATCCCTGCCTATTTTCCGCAGGAGGGAAAAGCAGGGCATTCTTAGCCCAGGGAATCCAAAAACTGAATTCCTTGATCATGAGCTATTTCATGTCAAACTAAAGTTTGAATCGATAAACGGTTTATTTCATCGTGTTACCGTGTTATTTCTCTATAAATGGACCCAATTTCATACTTTTGTATGCTATAGTTTTTACGGTACGAGGCGGATAAATCGCTAGACGTGCCGATACGAAAAAAAAAGTTAACTTCAAAGGTGCATGAAAAGTAAAATCTCAAAAACTACAACGGCATTAAAAAAAATGAGCTCCGTCCCAAGGTCCGTAGATTATCTTATATAGGTACGTGCTTGCAAAAAGTCGTGGTCTTGTTATTGTTAGCCTATCCAGGACGCGAACTCGCAGTTCAAATATTTTGACTTTGACATTAAATATTTCTTAAACTACACTATAGTATATCAAAACACTGCTTATTTCAGAGTGTTCCCCAAAGCTTTTTTTACGAGTGTACTAAATTTTATATATTTACATGTAATAGTTTTTGTGGTACGAAGCAAAGAATTTCGAAAAACAAGAAATTTGTCAAACAGCGGCGACGTCGGCTACTTTTTTTTTTTAATATAGAGAGATAATTCATTAAATTTCGTTTTAATGCGCAAAATAACACGCATCCATATTTGAAATGACACTGAATGGGCGCTTTTAATTCAATTTTCGTTTTCATTGGGTAACGGGACGCATTTTTAAGGGCGGCGTAGCGAAAATGTGAAAAAAAAAAGGCATGTTCTTTTATCTCGAATTGTACCAAAATCTAATCAGTAGTAGGGTAAACCACAAGTAACTTTATAGGAAATTTTGTTAATTAGTTTTTAGAGTAGAAACATACATTGTGCACAGGCAGACACACACACACCAAAACGTCTTGCTAAAAATAGCTTTTCGTATTGTAGAGGTCTCAAAACGTGTAGATCCACCGAAAACTCGACTTGCGATTTTCGACACTTTTCTTATACATAATCATATGTATTGTAAGGAAAGTAAAAGTGTAAATAATGTATGTTTGTTGTGTCAGAAATAGGGTACCTTTTATGAATATGTAGAAATAATTTCAATGTTTTAATGTGGAACTATTCTTTTTCGGGAGGGGTGGGATAAAAAAAAAAATAAAGTTTTGTCTGGGCGAGTTTGTACTTCACTTTGTTCAATTTCACCCAAAATGTGTTCTAAACTGTAAAGTATAGATATAAATAGCAAGGGACAAAAATGTTGAGTCGGAAATCCAGTTTCTAGATCCATCATTTGTTTTCACAAAGTTGATATAGCTCTCGAGCCATCGTCTCGTCATTGGTATTGTTTTTAACACTTTACAACATAGTTGAAAAGTGTTTATGACTTTGTTAAAATATGACTTATGTTTGTTATTTTCAAAATGAAATTTTAGTATGTTGTTGCGACTGTCTGTGAAACATATGGGAATGTAAATGAATAATATTACCCAATTAGTTTTGGATTGAACCCGGGTTGAAAAAGTGAAATACATTAAACCCTATGGGACCTCATTTTTTAAACATTTTTTAAAAGAAGTTAACATTTACAAATTGCTTCGAAAGTTTAGGAAATATTCACATTACCCATAAAATATATAAAAAAAATGTCGGCAAAATAGGTTCGGTAGTTTTTTAATAAAAATTAAAATAATAATGACACCCATATAATATGAAGATATCACGTGACCCACTTCAAAATAAAATAGGTCATCCATCTTTTTTACCAGAGTAAAAATCGTGATTTTTAAAGTTCTTTTAAATGTATATTGAGTGTTGCATCCGCCCTAAAACCGTTTTATCTTTGCATTTTTTCTGTGCATCTATATTCTGCTCAAATGCAGTTACAATATTTTTGAGTTTAAATGATCATCCAACTTTGATTATTTCTACAACGAAGGCTAATTTTAATCTATGCAGAATGTAAACAAGTGATTGTGAGATGAGCTGTATAAGAATTGCTGAATTTTTTTCACGCAAAATTATTTAACTCTGGAGTTTGGAATAAAAATCTATGAATAAAACCTTCACCACTTCTACATAGAAAGCCAGACGATTTATATTTGGATGATGTCATTTGAATAAAGTTTGAATGGAGTTAGAAAGTACTTTTACCTCCATGGTTTTAATTTTCCAAGTAAAATAAATTATTGTAGTTATGTGATAATTAAAAAATATCGCCTCTGAATGTATCGTATTTTAGAGATGTTTAAATAAAATTGCAGTTAAAAAGTGTTAATCAATGCTTTATACATGATTGATCTTTCTTGTTATTATTTGCAATTACTGCCTGGTATATAATTATTGTATTAAATAGTAACGATAAATTATGATTCATAATATATTATTTTTATTAAAAAGTAATTTATATAGATAATTTTAATCCTGTCGGGATTATGTGAGCTTCAGGAATAAAGACTAAGTTTCTGTGTTATACATTTTTACATTCTCATGCTATGTAATATAGTCTAATAATATCGAGAATAGTATAGTATGATCTGTAATATAGAGAAAGCGTTGCCTTCACGAAAATTTTTGAATTCGTGATGTGGATGCTAATTTACTTTTTAACTTTTTGTTTGGGATAGACCTGTCCCACCCGTAAGCAAAAGGTTAAAAAAGGATGGCTCAAAATTTACGAAGTGGTAGTACACACCAAACATAACACACCTGGTAAACTATGACGAAGCATTTTTCATCATAGTTTACCAGATCGAACAATGATATAACTAGCGGAACTTTTTCTTTATTTATAACTAGCGAAACTTTCGGAATGAAAGTTAACTTGTTTATCGATTCGCCATGACTGTACTGTTTGGGAAATCATGACGTCGCATCCTGTCCGCGCCAATATAGGTCGTTTCCCCCCAAAAATCCGAACTTTAATTGAGTTGTTCCATCGTAAGCTGTAATATTTCTCCGGCAAGTCAATTCATCTAGCATATCTGCCAATGCTTCCGATTTACCCGAAAAGCTTCCGATTTTCGGGCATCATTCTGATCGGTAACCGATTTCTTCCGATTTTTCGTTCACAAGCTAAAGTCCCAACTTTTCCCTAAAAATGTTCACTCTTCCTCTGTAAATGAAAAACAAATTTTCTTCCCTCCCTTTCTTACGACTTGCGGATGTATTCCATTCACGTGGAGAATAGCAGTCTTGAAGATTTACCAACTGGCACTGAGTACTTATAACACTCAATGGTTACATGAATTATTTCGTGGAAAAGTAAGTCATGTGCAGAGATGCCAACTTTTGCGAATTTTCCGTAGTTTGTTCGGATTTTTACTTCATCTTACGGTTTTACGGACATGACTCCCAAAACTACGGAAAATCCCGTGAAATCCATGTATCCAACCATTCAATTCATATTCTTTGCTTTGCTGAGGATCCAAAATTATCAGTCATGATTTCATATTAGAGCAATAGACTTAATTTATTTTTATAATGCGAGTAAAAATAAAAAAATATTTTACTAAACAAATTATATTTCGCTTAAATTATAAGATTGCGCTGCGCAATTCAGTCTTTTTTTTTTTTCGGACTCTGCTGAGAGTGCACAATTGCCTTTTTCCATCTATCTCCATCCCATGATTATTGCACATTAACTTGACTAAACTAGCTTATTTTCATATTTTGGTTGATTATAAAAGTTAATTTTTTAATTATTTTCATATAAAAATAGTACGATCGAGAAATTCAGTTTTTTTTTAATTTCTTTGCGGCCGTTGGCGAGAGTACTCAATCATCCTTTCCCATCGATCTCAATCTCCCTATTTTTGCATATTAACTTGACTAAACTAACTTATTTTCATATTCTGGTTGATTATAAAGGCTAATTTTTTAATTATTTTCACATAAATAGTACGTACGATCGTGAAATTCAGTTTTTTTTAGCAGGCGTTTCCGATAGTACGCAATTATCCTTTTCCATCCATCTCCATCTCCCTATTGTTATACATTAACTTGACTCGACTGTCCAAATTGCTGCTTTATATCTTAGGATGAGTCGGACGGTCTGGGTTTTCGACATTAACTTGACTAAATTAGCTTATTTTCATATTTTGGTTAATTATAAAGGTTAATTTCTTAATAATGCCATATTCCCTCTATTAGCCTTTTTTCCTCTTTTCCCTATTTTAGGTTATTTTATCCATTTATTTTAAGTATAATGTATTTATTTTATGTTGATTTTGCATAACGTCGATGAATTTGCCTAAAGTCGTAAATTTTTTCCTGTGAATAAAAATCTACACATTTTCAGCCATTCAGAGTTGGCAGCTATGATCTAGGTTATAAGGTATAGTAGTAAGCTAACAGTCCAACACATGGAGTATACTATTTTTGTTTTTACATATACTCCTGTGATCGCAGTATGCAAAAATGTATGTACATATTTAGAACAATTAAATGAGCTATTATTGTTTAATATACTAGTATTAATGAAGTGCATCTAAAATAAATTTTTCAGAATAAAGTCATGTATAGGTAAGCAATTACATATGGCATTTTTTTCTAAACCTTAAATTTTAAGACTGTTAAACCTTAATT
The DNA here is from genome assembly GCA_951213105.1 of Amaurobius ferox. NCBI lineage: Eukaryota > Metazoa > Arthropoda > Arachnida > Araneae > Amaurobiidae > Amaurobius > Amaurobius ferox. The sequence goes on from OX578152.1 coordinate 123,832,660, forward strand.
TTTATACTTCAGAACCTGTTGCCAACTGAAACTTTTAGTAGGCGCATATTGTTATATATTTTATCTTGTAAAACATAAAATTTTGTACCCCACTTTGTCTGGGAATTTTTCTGATTACGCCTTTGTGCCTTCTTTTTATGCCCGTCTAATTTTTTCCATTTTTAGGCATGTGTACGTAGGCACATATATACGTACGTACCACGACGCGCTCGTCTTGAAATCGGTATGCGTGTAAACTATCAGAGAAAGATAGATGATATTTGGAAGTTGGAAAGAGGCAAAAAACACTAATTGCAGAACCGAGCGAGGAAGCTCCAGTTCATGAATGGGGAAACGAGTTCGGGAAGGATAGACTGCGTGTCTGCCTTCGAGGAGTAACCTAAGTATTAGCTCTTTGGTGTCCGCCCGTAAATAAGTGGCCGTCATCCACACAAGGTTAGCGCTCATTAGAAAGGGATCTATCTACACGTTTGGATCCCCCCCCCCCCCCCCTTTCGCGTTTCTTCGAGTGTGAATGACCAGAGTACAGAGTTAGAGGTTGGAGGATTCGGCCGCAACGGCGGCCATCTTGACTCCCAATGGAAGGGATGACAGTACGTGCAGTGTTTCTTTCAGGTATACATTCGAGGAGGGGCAAACTCCCCCATGAGACGGTTATTCTCCCCTTATGAGACATTTTATAATATACATGGCCCACTCGATAAGTCTCCGATCTAACTAAGAAAAACAATATTTTTTTTAGAATTTCGACTTTATTCATCAACATACTCTCCTTCAAGAGTGATGCATTCATTCCAACGCTCCTCTAATTTTTCGATGGCTTTTTTGTAGAACGATTTGTCTTTGCCCTCAAAATAGGCCTCAGTTTCCGTAATCACTTCTTCATTTGAGCCAAATTTTTTTCCATGGAGCATCTTTTTGATGTCTGCAAAAAGCCAGTAGTCGCTGAGGGCCAGATCTGGAGAGTACGGTGGTTGAGGAAGCAATTCGAAGCGTAATTCATATAATTTAACCATCGTTTTTATCGACTTGTGACACGGGCATTGTCTTGGTGGAACAGCACTTTTTTCTTTTGCATGTGAGGCCGTTTTTTCTTGATTTCTACACTCAATCGATCGAATAATGCCATGATAGTGAATTCGCTATTGATAGTTTTACCTTTCTCAAGATAGTCGATGAACAAAATACCATGCGCGTCCCAAAATGCGGATGTCATAACCTTGCCAGCTGACTTTTGGGTTTTGGTTCGCTTTGGACGACTTTCACCGGCTGCTGTCCACTCAGCTGACGATCTTTTTGATTCAGGTGTGTAGTAATGGATCCATGTTTCATCCATTGTCACATACCGACGCAAGAAATCCTTCTTATCTCGCTTGTACGGCTCCAAACAGCGCTCTGAATCGTCTGACACTGGGCATGTCTTGTTGTTTTTGGTCCGGTGTGAACAAACGCGGCACCCACTTTGAAAGCAACTTACGCATGCTCAAATTTTCGTGTAAAATTGTAAACACACTACCTTCTGATATCTTTAAGGTCTCAGCTATCTCAAGCAACTTCACTTTACGGTCTTTCAAAACTATTTTGTTGACTTTTTTATGTTTTCCAGAACAACTGCCGATTTTGGGCGACCAGAGCGTTCAGCATCATCTGTGTTTGTACGACCGCGTTTAAATTCAGCATACTAGTCAATAATAGTTGATTTCTCTGGTGCAGAGTCCCCATAACGCTTATCAAGCCACTGTTTGGCTTCAACAGTATTTTTCCCCCATCAAAAAACAGCATTTAATCAACACACGAAATTCTTTTCTATCCATTGTTTTGAAAATTACAAAACTGGGGTCACTAAAACCGCTGTAACCTATAAACTAATTGTCAGAATGTCATGAAATTTTGACGCGTGTCGTCTGAAGGTTGGTACTATCCAGAAACCATATGGGTCTGTCAACAGTGTTGCCATATATGTGTCAGACCGGAGACTTATTGAATGAAGTGATATTTATTTACCCAGCTAATTGTTAATAAAATATAATATAAATATATATAAATGTGCGTATTATAATGTAATAAATATTATATAATAATTTATCCAGATAATTGTTAATAAATATTATAGATTTATTTACCCAGCTGAATGTTAATAAATTCAGGCTATAATGAAAGAAAAAAAGGTTTTGCGTCTTTTAGTACTACAGATAACAGAACAGGTGCAAATCGAACAAAAGAAGTTCATAAAAGCTATTTTGTAATTTATTGTGAAAGTTCAGTTGGTGGTCAAAAAATAGTTGTTGTAGAAATAAATGTTAAACTTCATAGTGTAACTTAGTTTTTATGTGTGTGACAGCATTTAGATCATTTTTATTTCGCGTCTGATTATTTTCAGAATGAGATTTTGTGGCTGTATTTTGTTCAAATTAGAATATATATATTAACATCTGTAATGTAAATATATACTTACATATATATGTGTGTGTATATATTTGCAAAAATATAGTTAAGAATTGCATATATATAATTATGTATTTAGATAGGACAAGTAGAAAACTTGCCCCCCCCCCCCCCCCTTCCGTAAAACTTCATTCGCTCCCTCCCCGGCCAAAAATCCTGAAAGAGACACTGAGTACTTGGCGAGAAGAAGGCTACTTTCTCATTCTTTCCTCGATAAAATTAAAATATTCTAGACTACTTTCTTAAATGATGGGTACACTTTTTTGAAAGCACAAGCACCTTACAGTTAAATTGCGTACCCAATATCAGTCATGTAACATGCGCGAGCCATTGAAATAGAAATAACTGGGCAGCCTAGAGGACGATAGCTGACTGGACGGGTTGAAATCAAAATGGCGGTTGCGTCAGCTTGCGTATTTTAAGAGCCTACTGAGTTGGAAGTCGTTTCAGTTACGTCATATTGTTGATGGATTTCATTTTTTGTTTTTTTTTGTTTTTGATGTTCACGGCGGTTTTTTTACTGAACACATAATAAATAATATATTATAATATATAAAGGGAAGGTATTGTGACGGGTAAGATCGTTTCGTCTTTTTGAGTTCGTTTGTCGGTCTGTATTGATGAAACTGTAGAGTGATAGCATGAAACTATAGAGATAACAGAGCAATTTCATAGTATGATAAAACAGGCGATTCTGCGGAAATCCATGTGCACCCTAATAAATATGAAGCACCATCCGTCTGGAATTCCAGGTTTCGCGACGGAGACTCTCGTCTATGATCTTGCTACCGTGCCTCGAATGAAATTCAAGTCACATTTTCCCCCACGTGTTTTATGGAAATTCGACCCTATAAAATAAATAGAAAACTAATTCAAAAATAATTTTCTTGCATAAATACTTTACAATTTTGGACATATAAATCAAAACATATTTCATATTACCTTATAATTTTAAAGTATATATATATATTTTAGCCTAAGCCTTAAGCCTAAGCTTTTCCCCAGTAACGCGTCTTTGAATTCACCATAAGTATTCCAAATTCCTATCTCTTAGCCATCACTTGTGAAAGCAGATGGATGGCAACCTCATTAAATTTTATTATATACCTCATTAAATTTTATACCTCGCCACTAATATTAACAAGGGGTCGAACACTTAATCGCACAATTCACCTTTCCCTTGATCATACCGTATATGGTCACGAATCCTATCTCTGTAAACGTTTTAAGATGCAGAGGGCACTTCTAATCAAGTGTTAAAGCCTAATGAACGCCAAGGTAAAAAACACATGGCCCATATCATAAGCCCTCTCCAACTCGAAGCCTCTCATGGCCCTCCGAAGTGGACTATATAATGTACTTGTGGAGAGACCCAGAGAGATGACGCTGGAATTTTGTATGAGGACCACGTCCAGACGAATGCAACGATGTCTTTTGAAGATTTCTAATAAAGTTAAGTCTGCTGAGGAGAAAATGTCTCTGTCTTGGATTACTACCGTCGCGAATGTGACATATATATATAATAGTTTGAAAATTCAATGATAGGATAGAGATCATCATTCTTTATTACTTAATATATTTAGTATTTTTAACTATTCATATTTGAAAAGCCTTTTAGCATAAACGTCGAATTGGCATTAACGAACCAGGTATGGCCCTTGATAACGGACATGGACCATATCGTTACAGTGGACTTAACGATAGTTAGAAGCGAAGCGTTGAGAACCATTATGTCATCTGGTACGAAATTCAGGTTACCATCCTGTTGTAACTCTTTTAAAAGTTTTAAGCTCAATCAAGCTTATAGACCTTGATAAATATATTTATAAATTAGCTTCTAAATACGCTCTGCCTTTAGAGGCATTTAATATGTGGAAATTCACTTTATTAAAATTGATTAAAAATACTATTTGTAGTATTAAATTGTCTAGATCTATGTATAATATTGATAATTTAAAACATTCCGTTCATGATTTACAAAGATCTTTTGTTATTGCTTATGTTGATAAAGCCTCTAATAATTATGCTATTATCTGTAAATAATTCAATATACAATTTCTGTTAGATTATTTAAATAAAAATAGTCTATTTAAACTTGATTCACACTCCATCAATAGTATCAAACTGAAAATTAGCAATATGTATAGTGATTTAAATATTAATTATAAATTTCTATATATAGTGCTAATACCTAAATTTCATAAAAATCCTATTAAATTTAGAACAGTAATTAGTTATCATAATACTTACTCTACTACTATGAGTAAACTACTTCTAAATTATTTAAATGTAATAAATGATAGTTTACGTTTTTCTAGCAATAACTACCTTATTATAAATAATAGTAAAGAATTAAAGAATAAATTAACATCACTTGATAAACTAATTGGAGTTCAAACTTTTGATTTTAAAGATCTTTTTAATAATATTAAGATCTCCGATCTTTATGTAGTAATTTTAGCTCTATATAATGCTTATACTACTTACCATACTACTCATACTATATTTACCAAATTTTCTAAACGTCTTCACTTTGTTCTTTTCAATAATTATATATTTCAAGGTAATAAATTATACTTACCAGTCTCAGGGGTTCCACAAGGTGGCTGTAGTAGCAGTATATTAGCTAATTTATACCTTTATCACTATGAAAAATCTTTTACTTCCACAGATTATAAAATTTACAGATATGTCGATGATCTGATTTGTTTGTTCTTTACAGACAACTGTGTCATAGATATAGATTTCTATCCGGATAATTTGGAACTAATTCCTAATGAAGCCACTATTAGTAATAACATTAATTTTTTGGACTTAAATCTTATTATTGAACCTACTGATAGGATACTTACTAATGTATATGAATATGATAAAAAAGACTATTTTAACTTTAACATTAATAAATTATTACCTTTTAATTCCTGTAACTCGATTCAATTGTTTAGAAATATTATACTTAATCAGTTCTTTAAAATTTATAGATTATCGGATAGAAAATTTCATGCTATGCGTATTAATAAACTTAAAATTACTAGCAAATTATAAAAATATCCAGCTTATTTAGTACATAGTATAGTTAAAAAGTTTGGAATGGTAGATTATACTTAAATTCTCTTAGTATCTTATTTTAGCCTGACATCCACTTTTTCTTGAATAAGCATTACCATGTATTTATATGTTCTTACTGTTGAATATCACCTTTTATCGTCTTTTCACATTACTGTTATTTCTTTTTCACGATTGGCAATACAGTTCTCAACTTTTTATTTTTCGCGATTGGCAACATTGGTGTCTTTATTCAATGCTCTAATGCAGTGTTCTTCAACCTTTGTCATCCCGTAGAACCCTTTTTAGAGATATTTTTTTTTATGGAACCCTTCGTTCAGTAGCACACCCAGATTTGATTTTAGGGGAGATGTGTCATATTACGTATCACATGTTATGAACAAGGTGCATCCCTGCCTTTGTTATAAAAACTTTATATAAGATATAAATTTGCATTAATTCAAACAAGAAGATAAATATTCCATATAAAGTATTTGTATTATACATACATATGTCGAACATTCGAATTATAGTATCGACTCGCGGAACCCCTAAAGCGTTTGAGTGGAACCCCAGGGTTCCGCGGAACATAGGTTGAAGAACACTGCTCTAATGGATCAGACGTATGCAGTGTTTTCTCAGGTATTCTTGCTTCCTATAATTTTTCAATCTTTATGCATGTCGTCCAAGTTAGCAATGTTTATAGATATAATCTATCACTGATATCAGAAACTATCATTTTGATGAAATACTTGGACTTGACGATGAGTTTTATCGAAATGAACAATTCATTTGTTTAGGCCTAAGGCTTGTCCACGTGTAAAGCTTCCATGCTTGGATTTTATTTGATATTTTATCGATTCCTTTCCATTGATGATTTTTGATTGTCTTCAGATTGATGACTAGAGGTTTGCATTTATATTTTCCACTTGATTGATGATTCTCTGTTTGATACTTTTATTTGTAAGGCATTTTGTAATGTTGGGGTTTTTTCAGTTGAAAATTCTGTATTTTTTCTTTGGATTTTTAAACTTTTTTTACCATATATATATATATATATATATATATATATATATATATATATACACACATATATATATATATATTAATGTTCTGGGAACTCTTACTGTCTTATTAACTAATGTATATAAAAATAGAATATTAAATTAGCTCGGATTCAGAAATATGCCTTTCTGTTTTTTATTCTCAAAACTTTTTTGCACCATGTATGGACGACCTTGGTTCCGACGGGGGGAGGGGGGGGATCTCTGTGTTGGTATTAGCATATTCCTCTTTCACCTTGTATGAGGAGAGGAGATGATATTGTCAATTGATTGGAATATATTCATCTGCAGCATGTACCCGTAAATGCCCTGGGACTATGGTCAGTTTTGGCCGTCTCTGGAAATTACGTGAAGGATAGATAGTTTGGGTATAGGTGTGCGTTATTGGAATAACAGCACTCATCTGTGGTACCCAAAAAATCAGCGCAGAAACACTAGAACTGCGCCATGCACGTTCAGGATATTGAATTTTGTTCGCAACAGCTGAAAGCATCTAATTCATAGGCAGCTTGACGCTTGAGTAATTTGTTGCCAGCTTTAAAAACCATTCTTTAAAGAATATAAAGAAATATCTTAACAGGGTTTACACTCATCAGTGGAAACTTGGAATACTCGTGGAATATACAAACTCAGAACGCCAATGGGATAAAACTCGCGGAGAAGTGTAATCTATAGTAATAAAATATGTCTGTCTGTATCGTCTATAGCAGAAAATCGAAGTGACCCACAGCCATGAAATTTGGTAAGGTACTCTTAACACCCAAAAGGATGCGCCTCGTCCAGATTTTTTTAAAATTCGATTTAATTTAAAAGTAAATAATTTAATTAAATTTAGTTCAATAACAATACAGTGTCCAATTTTGATCGGTAGCGCCATCTAACGCAGTTACTAAAAGTAATTACTAAACATTTTATGTGCCGTTTAAAAGGGGCGTGATCGGCCCATTCAACTTCGAGCCATCGTAAACGTTTATCGATAAGGACAAGAATTAAATCCAAGGGGTCCACCGGGAATCTCCAGCGATTCCTCTGACCGTGTTATGGTCTCATTTTCATTCGCATAAAAATGTAGTGATATTTTGAGTGTTCTTATCCCGCCGAAATTTAATTAGCTTATTTTGCATGTTTCACCCAATTTTTATGTCATCCAAAAGCGCACAATTGTTTTTTTAATGATTTTTCTTTTTCTAATGTTTTTAATGCGAATAGCATTTCTGCTTGGGTTTTGTTCGTGGTAAACCAGAGCGTTACGAAAAATGTAAACACTTTGGACCCTTATACCCAAGAACCTGGATCATTAACTGGAGTATGGCTCAACTCGGCTTTCTCATGCCAGAATCTATTTTAAAGTAGCTTGTAATTTTTTTTGCAGCAAAATATTCTCTTTTGTTGGTCTAACTAAATGTTCACAATGATAGTATGTTACTCTTCATTTTGAAGGACTTCAGATCTTTCGGGTGATACCTGTGTGCCAAATTTCTTGGCCGTATTTCCTGCTACAGACGACATCGTGTCAGCGCGTAATGTGTGTAAACGGTTTTCCGAAGCTCCTGCTTGGCCGGAAAGCTTTTAACATGGCTATTAAACCGAAGAGGGGCCCCAAAAATCGAAATATTGGATACATTTTTAAATATTTGTAAAATCTAAAAGTTTTACAAATGGAATTTCTTTTTAATATAAGGTTGTAACGTTATTATTAGCATTCCCGGTAAAAATCAGTGTTTCGAAAAAAAAATCACGGACTTTTACAGCCATTCGACGTATTGCTCAAATTTAAAATGCCATAAAAAAAAAAGTTTGTGCGGTCTTCGTCATTAGCCATCGTGAAATCTCTGAAATCTTATCTCTAGAAAACTTCCACTCTATTTGCCGTAGCTTTTTGTTAATGTTTTACAATTAAATTAAGGATTCGATAACTTTCATTTCACATCGACGTAATACTCAAAATAAGAATTTCGTCAAAAAACTATTTCATGTATTCATGTACAGTCTTAAGATTTTGTCATCGTGAAATTTCAAGTCTTATGTCACATAAAGTGTTATTTTTTTCAATTAAATTCATAATTCAAAAACTTTGATCCGGTAATTCGCTGTTTCTTTCTACTCGACTTTTTGTCTACCTTCCTTTACGTTCACTCTCTCTTCTTCAGGAAGAGAGAGGGTAGATACAGGGCTCTACTACTACAGCCCTAGGGTGGATATGTGGTAAGTTACGTAATGAGGAGGGTAGATTGGTCACGAATTATCAGGAGAAAAGCAGATACTAATACTCTCCATCGCGACGAAAAAGTCGTATTTAGCGGCATCTGCTCCGATTTTAATGCAATTTTCACGTTGTATTCTCTACTCTACAATGGATCCACTGGACCTGCTCACGTTAAACTTGGACCCAATTTTGTTGCTTTACGACTTTTGTGCCCGTGCAGGAATAGGGCGGGCAAACAAATGGAGCTGTGGCGGAGGGGGGGGGGGGATTCTTTAAGGGGATTCAGTGGGGGAAGAGGCTAATTGGGTCGTTAGTCGATGGACTTATTTTTCACTCATGTACATGTGGCTCCATGATACTTCGCACTTCAGGTGTCGGAAACCCAGACCACTCGACTCACTTAGAGACATAAGCAGCAAATTGAGTGGCCGGGAACGGCACTTCAGGTGTATAATTTAATTTTTTTTTCTTTCTTCCGTGTCCATGGCTTTATTCAGAGCCTGACCAGCACAGGGGCATGCGAGGCTACTGTCCTGTGCCCCCGCATTAGAAGGGCTCCAAATTAAACTGTAACATGTAAAAAATTAACAACTGCTTCCTAAACAAAAATTAATGGCATCGGAATAGATTTGCCCAGTGAATAGATTCATTTTGGAGATATACGGATTAACTAGCGCTAATTTGGAATGTTGGCATTTAATTTAACATTTTGGGAATATATAGGGATTAACCAGCACTCATTTAGCATGTTGGCAACTTGGCTGTGATAAGAAAGTGGCCAGTCATTTAAATTTCATGAAAATATGTAAGAACCAAATTTTATAGACACTTTTCTAGAATGCAGTTATACTTTCGAAAAATATTTCTGTTCATTTCATATACATCGACGGGTGAAGAGGTCCCGCCCGGAAGAATGTCCGTCCCGGATCCCAGATAGGCCAAGTCGGGCAGTGACCTCATCCGAGCCTTTGTGATTGAGTAGCCGTTGCAAAAGAGGGAATTTCTTAATGTGGACAGTCGGCTTAAAATTGCATCCATTAGGGTTGCATGATTGTGGAAGCTGTTTGTACTAACATAAAAAGATACATTTTTTTTTATATGAATAGTGATTAATAGTGCTACGAAACGTATCCTCAAGAATTGTGAATGTACGCACAGAATACAAGAACGTGTCCAAGTTTCTGGATAACTTGCGTTTATTCACAAGCACAAAGTAAACAGGAACAGTATACAATCCAACGGCCCTTAAATGCTCCACTGATTTGACAGAATAAGCGATATTATTCTCAAAGCGTTGACAAAAGTAATTTCACAAAACAGCAGCTACGATTCTCAAAACATTGACAAAAATCACAGTCCAATGTAGCTCGTGTCACGTCCATTCGTCAACTCCACTACAACGACGGAATGAGTCAGTCCTATAGAAATCTCCATAGAAATTTCTGGAAATTTCTATATCTCAAAGAAATCGTTCTATCGAGAAGTTTCTGGAACATTCCGGAAGTCGCTAAATTGGCGATAAATCGTCAAATCTGGAAACTCTTCTTTTAACTGGGAAAGACTGGAAACCCTGGGCTCACGTCATGGACTTCGGCTGGCCTTCGAGACAAACGAAAGATGATGCGCCAATGGGAATACCGCGAGTTCTCAACAATAGTATTGATACAAGTGGGCCTACACAATATGAATGCAAACTCCGAATCTTGATTCTGACCTGGTCATCTAATTTCCTCAATTCTTATCCCACAATTTTTTCTCGAACGTGTTCGCGGTGTGGTAGCTCCGCCCCTGGGTCTGCGAGAAAGTCCCACAGTCCAGATTTTATTTACTTTTTTTGAACACTGTACTCCCGAATTGTACTTGGCGTGTATCTGCCAAAGTGATACTGTGTGTAATTGAACCCAAGCTTTCTCTCCTTCAACCCACATGCTTATCAGTCCGCATCGGAACATCGGAAGACGCATCCATCACAATAAAACCGCATCTGCATGGCTGCCGTTATTGCGTGAGACTTCTCAAGGTCTGAGCAAACTTTTTGCACCATTGTTTGCTTCTCCCAAAAAAAGAGTTATTATACAAGAAGAAAACCACAGCTTCTTTTTTTTTTTTCTTCTATTCGCATAATAACATGCACAGGATCGGTGGTGCGTGTAACGTGTACTCTTTTTTTTTTTTTTTTGAAAAATAAACCAACCTATTTCTGGGTGAACTTGGCTACTTTGTTTCCCTGTGTAACAGCCACCCTGTGCGTCTGTCGCTGACTTCTTTTCCAGTGGTATTTCGGCTCGGAAAGTGTTTCTGTTAGGAGGAAGAATGGGTGGCGGTTTCGATATCTACAAGTGTTTTTCCAAAAATACATTTCATTTTTCGTCATTTTGGCCATCGAGGTAGGCCTGGGAAAGTGAGTTAGTTGCTGAAGGGTTGTTGACAGATAGCTGGGAAAGACACAACTCAGGCATGTTATGTTCATTCATCCCTGCTCTCTCTAAAGCTCCGCACAAATGGTCCAAATGATTGGCGTAGAATTATTATTTAAACAGGATTCTTTTAATGTATTTCCCCGTGTGGCAACAGTTTTAGGATTGTCGTTTAAAAGTGACCAGATGGTTACCATAGTAATAGATTCATGAATCTGTTACTATGATAATCATCCGTGGTAACCAATGCAATAACCATCTATAATTCATTTGATGTGACTTACTATGATAACCATCGTGATTCATTTAAATATCAGTTACGGATATTTTTCTAATATGTGAAATTAACTGGAGTGTGGCTCCACTCGATTACTTACACCAGAATCCATTTTTAAGTACCTTTGATTTATTTTGGAATTTATTGCTTAAAATTTGTTCTCAATTATGTAACATTGCTGTGCATTTTTCGTTATTATTTATGCGTTTATCTTAGCAAAAGTTCTGTAGCAAGTATTGTAGGGTATTTTTTAATCTCTACCGATATCTTTGTGACTTAATTATTGTACAGTCATTATGCTTAAATTAGTTTGCATTTTGATTTTCGTAAATTTCAGTGCTTAAATGAATATGTATGTTAAGTAAATAGAAATGTCAAATTATTTGCTTTTGTGAAATTAAACAAATTTTAAGATTCGGTGCAATTAAAAATTTATTTGTTGTTTTATTTCAAATGTCCAAAATTTGTTTAATATGTTACATAAAAGTAAGAAGAAAAAATCCAGCGAAAATAAATTGTAGTTTGATGCCGCTTATAGAAACAACACGGTAGTAATAGTAACAACATAAGCATTATCGCCAGCGTGTACGAAAATATTTGCACCCATAAAACTTGCATAAAGATTGATTTGCCACATGCCTGCTCAGAACCGTGGCCCCTCTCTGCTCTTAATTCTTATGATTAGTAAGTGTAATATTTCTCGCACAAGTTGAGAGTTCGGGAATGGGATCTTAAAACGAGATTGTTTTGTAAAAAGTTTCAATTGTTAATTAAAAAAAAAATCGTCTGCTCCTTTCTAGTGTAACGAAGCTGTGTGACTTTCTGATTATATTTATTTATGTCGTTTTCTAGTTCAGGTTGCATTCTATTCTCGAGAGTTTGGGTAATCGTTGTTCTTCGATAAAATTTGAATAAAATGGCGTGTTGTTTTGTTGTTCCGAAGCTGCCTACTCTTCCGAAGCTGCCGTTTTCTTCCGGAGATCGGTTTTCGGGTGTTCCTTCCTGGCGTTCGAAAAAAAGTAAATCTTGTAATTTCTCGTATTTGAGGATTATTTAAAGAAAATTCTAATATTCTCATGAAAGTTCCTTTGGGCAGATTTACTTTTTTATATTATTTTCATTTATTTCATTGGAAACATGAATGTTACTTTAAGACTTGCAAGTTCATTAGATGTTTAGTTTAAGATGGCAGTTCATAAGATGTTTAGTTTAAGATAGCAAGAACATATATATCTTCATTCTAAAATCTTAGTCATTCGAAAGTGATTTTATGTGTTTCGATTTTATTTAATTAAATATCATTAAGTGCTTGAAATGAAATTATATTTTAATTTAATTAGACGTGGTAAAATCGAAAAATTCTGAAATTTATGGTCATTTGATAAAATGCAGAATTGGGCATTAATGTTAGTTAAACATGTGGTTATAATACAATTTTTCTATTGAATTATAAGTATTTTGATTTGTTGTTTACCCAAAGTGTTTTATATTTTTATGAACTGTGTGTGGTTGTAAAATGATATTCAGTGATCTTTATTCACAAAGAAATAATTTAATTATAAATTTTGTATAACATATAATGAAATAGTTTGAATATTTAGTTAAAATCTTTCCAGATATACATAGCAGTAATATAGAATCCTATACATGTTTCTTATTTCATTAAAATTATTTCAAATCAAATTTGCTTAGGAAACATGATCTCTCATTTACATTGTCTTTTATTTTGGATAATAAAATGTTTTCACATTAATTTCAATTACAAAATAATTTTAATTAGGTACAGTTTATAGATAATTTATCTGCTTATTATAGATAATTTATCTGAAATGAACAGAGAGTGTGATTGTTATCCTATGGTTTCAGAATGACTTTTTTAATGACTTTTTTATATGCCAATTTTGTGACCTAGGGAAAACGATTTTTTGTTTATGTATTTTACTAGTGTGAGCGCTTTGTTTTCTTTACTGAGAACCATGTTTCTAATAATATCTATTCTCATTGCCCTCTTGTTTGATCTTTTCTGTTTATATAATATTTGAAATATTTAGACTTCTGAAAAAAGCATATCTACTCTTAAATGTATTGAATATGCATACAAGTTTAATTTTTACTTTTACCATTTCCAGTAACTTCATCACATCCTCCTCCAAGGCCATGGGTGCAAATTTCTAATCTAGGCCCACAATCCTCTTGTAAGTATGAAAAGTTTTGTTATATTATCACTAGTGGGTACCCATGAAAAATCATGGGAAATGCCCAAACACTTTAAATATACTGAAATCATACCATACCCCCAGAAAACATTCAGGAGGGATAAGGGTATATATTATAGTACCTGGTTGCTAATTGGACCCCAATAGTTTCTCACTATTGAGGAGGGATTAGACACATGAAGTGGGAAGTTTCTTTGTTAGTCCCCACCTGAGGGAAATTAATCCTACTGGCCTCTGAATATCTCTTGTTACTTACACTGTAATTTCTGTTATTTGATGTTAGTGTGTGTGTGTTGAAAACCCAGACCACTCGACTGGCCCGACGACTTGCAGCAACTAGTGTATCGAAAACCCAGACCACTCGACTTGCCTTAAGGTGTGAGCAGCAACTTGAGTGGCCGGAGCAACTAGTGTGTTGAAGGCCCAGACCACTCGGCTGGCCCTAGGGCTTATAGCAGGAATTTGAGTGGCCGGTGAGCAACTAGTGTGTGTAATATTTACAGGGACATTTATCAATTTGCAACTTTTCATAAAGCATGATTGGCTAGTTTAAACCCCCATTGGTTAACCCCCCCCCCTTCTCCTTTTTTTTAAAAAAACTAAAACTATTGTTGTTTTGGTTAATTTTTTTTTCTAACCTTGTCCAACAAGAAATTATTTGTTATATTTGTATATGTTTAAATGAAATGATTTGGCATTGTAATGTATTAAATTTTTTTTGTCTACATTTAAATATTTAAAAAAGTTAAACTTTTTGAAAGGTGTTTTAAGTTATAATTAAGTTAACAATATATATTAATAATTTAATTATAATTTTAGTTATAAGTTATAATTTTAAATAGCATTAAATTATTTGAACAATTCATATATTAAATTTTTTTAAATATTAAAGCATTAATATTTTTAAAAATGTTGAATTCGGAATTTATTTTTCAAAGGTAAAATATGTGTTTCAACTTCATTATGTGTTTCAACTTCATTCTATTTTTTCGTTTTCTTATTTCTTCCTATTTTAAATATTTAAAAATATTTTTGAATGTTCAAAATCTAAAGTATTTTAGAAACTTTGCTTCTGAACAAAAATTGTAAATGTGACTGCTTATAGGTAAAGTAAGGCAATTTGGTGATATTTTTAAATCACCCAGAGAAATGAAATATCTAACATGCATAATAATGCATGAGTGCAATGTCATAATTTTACTTATTGTTGTGATTTGGAGGGGGGGGGGGGGTTATGGTCCATGAAAATTTTAAACTTGTAAAAATGTTTTTGAACAGGTGTTTTGATAACTGGTGATAGATAAATTCCTCAAAATTCAAAACTTATAATACAAAAAGCCTCAAAGTTTAAAAATTATATTACACTTTAGTACCTTTAAATAATTTTACTGATCATTTTCAGTAAACTAAAGTGACCTAGTCGACTTTCATTGGAAAACTTAGGAAGACTGATAACATGAGATATTCCATTTTGTTAAGTAAACGATCACTCAATAGTTATCAAAACTATATTAAGTTGTAAGAGTACAGTGCACTTAACACTATATATTGGAGAACTTATATTAGTTATATCATGATTTTAAAAAGTGTTTACCAACTTAAGTGTCACCAAATTAACTCGCTTCTCTCTTACTGTGTGTTTACCAATGTTATGTTTTAAAAAGTGTTTACCAACTTACTTATGTCATCAAATTAACTTACCCTATATCTAATGCAAACTCTCCTCTCTCCCTCTCCCCCTATCTCCCTCTCCCCTCACCCTTCTGCCTCTGTGTGCATGTATTGAATTTATATAAGTATGACATATCATAAGTCATTTTAATGATGTATAATAATTTAAAATTTTCTATTCACTGAACACACATACACAAAGTTAAAATAAATCTGGCATTTCCTTTGCATTCAAATTTTATAAATATTTTACAATTTCTACATTTTTAGTTAATGTTGTAATATTTGCTCCAAAAATAATTGTTGAAAGTTACCTTGTTGAAGTTAAAAATATGTGGTAAAATCTGAATGTTTTTCATTTTGTGCTCCAAACTTTTTGTAAAAAAGCACAATTCTGCAATCTGATTTACATCTCCTATGTGTGTTTATTTTTCCCAGGTTCATTCACAGTCATGTGCTACAATATTCTCTGTGATAAATATGCTACTCGTCAGATGTACGGTTATTGCCCAAATTGGGCTCTTGATTGGTCCTATAGGAAAAAACATATACTCCAAGAAATTTTCCATTATAAAGCTGACATCATATCCCTTCAGGTAACTCAGTTTTGCACATAAATTTTCTATTAAAATATTCATCTCAGTCACAAAGGGATAAATTAATAATACAGTTCAACAAAGCAAAATATCTTGGGTGTGATGCTTCACTTATAAATTGTCGGTATTTCATTAAGTCTTATGGACTCATACTGAATTTGTGTTAATCATTCCCTTTTATATCAGTAGTGGATTCAAATCAGTCATCGATTGGGCAAATAAAGGTTATCAGAATAGCCAATTTCTTCTTTTGTTTGTTTTCAATTCATTGCTGTTTGCATTCAACAGTCACATTTCATGATTTGGCAAGAAAGAAAACACGCATGCATACTGATTACCACTGGAAAAATATGACTATACAAACAGATGTAGAAATAATTTTGCAAGGTTTTTATAGGAATTAGAAAGTCTTAAAAATGGGGAAAATGTTTTTGTTCATTTATAAGGGACCTTAAATTATTTTTTCTTTAAAGGGGCTCAAAAGTACTTTTTTTTCTCTGAAACGATCTTTAAAAGTATTTATTTTTTCACAGGTCTTAAGGTTTGTTGAATGTTTTATTAGAAAAGTCTGGGTTTGAACATTTCAATAGGAAAGTGTGTATATATATTTAAGCATCTGTTCAAATTTAACATTCATATAGCAACATTTGTATAGCATGCTTCAACTTAAGTGTAGAGAGAATTTTGGAAAGAGTGGTTATGATAAAATACCGATAGGTTGCCGTGATGATTCCATTTTAAATAGGGTTAGTTTAGGTTATTCCATTATATGATAGGTTACCGTGTTTGATTCCATTTTTCAGTATGGACCCTAAAGGAAAACTAATGTAATTTTTCCATCAGTGGGGGAAGGGGGTGGAGTTATGACCTGCAACACTGTGCTTATGCTGTTCAACTATATTATTACTATGCTGTAATATGTTTATATTATTTTCCTATTGTACTTAAACATATGAAGTATGTTAAATCATGTGTAATCTGGGCAGTCTTTATCATATGGTGTTTAAGGTTCTGAATTTTAACCCTCCCCTCACAAAGTATATTTTAAATCCTGCTAATATTGACAGATATTAACACAATTTTACTGAACATTTAATGGGGAATACTTTGAATCCAAATGCTCCTCAAAATTGCAAGCACGGATCTATGTGCAAGAAATACAATTTGGGTCTTTAAAAAAATCCTTAATTGTTGAGAGTGGCAAATTTATTCTATTCATCACACTAAAATTCACTGTACTTAGATAAATGCAATTTAGTCTATGCAGTCATTTTTATCATTGATTTTTATAAAATCTAATCACGTGAAAGCTTCTTAAATGAAGAAACTATGCATTAATAGGCAATGATCAACCACAGTATATCTTTCGTTACATACTTATAATGAGGTAAAGCATGCAATTCTATATTTTATAAAGTAATTTCTGAATTTGCTTGTTAGTTTCATTTTCATACCACTGACTTTGAATGTCAAATGTTACTTTTCTAGCAAGTAATATAAATGTTCTTAAAAAAAATTTCGGAACTATTTTTTTTCCATTGAGATTGACTGGCTACTGTCTCATACTTGTGTTCACAAAATTATTTTCTATCTTGAAACTAAAAAAAGTAGTACACAAATACCCACAGCATTTTGCTGAATACCTTTGATTTCATTTTGTCCATATCTGGTTTTTGGAATCAATTTGGTTGATATTCATAATTTTTTTTATGCAAATGATCTCAACTTGCAAATTTCAATAGTTTTAACTAGCTTAAGAACGTATTCAAATTTGCAATATGGCTATTTATTGAATTCTTCTTGTACCGAGTTTGTTCTCGCACCCTGTTTACCCAACTTTATGAGGTCTCGATTAACAAGTTTTCTAAAAAAATTTCCGGACTTGAAAGCATTCAAACTTAATTTATGATCCTTTTTGAATCTATTATATTTATCCCCAATGTGTTTTGGAATATACTTGATCAATATTAATAATAAACAAAGTTTAAAGATGTATTTTTAAATGCTCTTTTTCTAAAGTAGGTCTATATTTACCAGAATGCACATTTACTCGCAATTGTTACATCAGTCAGTACATTTTTAGCTAAATTGATATGCTATTTAAAAACTAAGTCAAATGTGATTTGCAAAATTCATCACTATCTTATATTTCTTCTTTTACACAATTTTTTAATGTCTGGTTAGTTTGTACAATAGTTTTATAGTATAATAATTTTTATGTTCGTTAAATCAAGAGCTTAAATTTATTGCATTTGTTTTCAGTACAAATGTGTGTGGTATATATAATATATATATATATATATATATATATATATATATATATATATATATATATGAATGAGACTCTGTTTTTTTTGCCATTTTCAAACTAAATTGTAAATGCTAAAAATTAACAAAAATTGACTCACAAACTTGGAAGTCTACTTCATAATTTTATTCTACTTTTGAGTTGTAAGAGTCAATCTGACTTGCAATTTCACAAGCTAGGAGCAAGTTCTGTTTACCACAGTGTATTTAGGGATGTTATGTCCTGTGCTAGGTTATTTTTAAATTTCAGAATTTAGGTAGATGGGTCATATTCCATATGAGGACACCCAGTGAGTGTTGCTCTGTAGTCACATATTTTTTTTTCAACACTTTACAACAAAGTTGAAAAGTGTTTATGACTTTGCTCATTCTGTCTGTCTGTCTGTCTGTCAGCACGATAACTGCCATAAAAATGACTTAATCAAAATGAAATTTTACTATGTTGTTCAGACGGTCTGTGGGACCTATGGGAATATAAATAAATCATATCACCGAATTAGTTTTGGATTGAACCCGGGTTTAAAAAATGAAATGCATTGAACCCTATGGGACAAAATTTTTCAAACATTTTTTTTTTAAACGGATTTAAAATTCAAAAATTGCTTCGAAAATTTTAGGAAATATTCAAATTATTCCATAAAATATATAAAAAAAAAAATTAAAATTCAGCAAAATATATTCAGTAATTTGTTAAATAAAAATTAAAATAATAATTACACCTCTTATATGAATCCGGCCACACAGAAAGCTACCATTAGCCTATGGGTTGGTCGTGTGGTCTGGGTTTTCTACCTCTTATATGAAGCGATGACGTGACCCACTTCAAATATGGCATCCATCTTGTGTCAAAATTGTGATTTTAAAAGTTCTTTTTAATTCATATTTAGTGTTGTATCCATCCTAAAACCGCTTTATTTTTGCTTAAATGCTCATCCAAATTTGATTATTTCTACAACGAAGCCTATTTTTCACTTATAGAGAATGTAAACAGCAAAATATGTAGAATGAGTTGTATAAGAATTGCTGCATTTCTTTAATGCAAAATTATTTAGCTCATGTAGTCTGCATAGCTGATATGAATGAAATATTCATTGATTTTAAAGAGAAGGACGATTTTTTTCGATGAAGTTTTAAGCATAGAGTTAAATTACTTGTATCTCCATGGTTTTAATTTTTTAAATGAAATAAATTATTATAGTATTGTGATGAATGAAATGAATGGAAAAATGTTTATGAATAAAATGCTGCTTTTATAGAGAGAGCCAGGCGTGTTATATTCCGATGGCGTCATTTGAATAAATTTCAGTTGTTTTCGATGAATTTTTCAAATATAATAAATTGATGTAGTATTGTGATAATTTTTAAGATATTACTGAGGAATGTATCGCATTTTAGAGATGTTTAAATGAAATTGCATTGAAGTTGAAAAGTATTTCATAATCAATGCTTTATGCATGATTGATCTTTCTTGTTAACACTTTACAACAACGTTGTAAAGTGTTTATGACTTTGCTCATTCTGTCTGTCTGTCTGTCCGTTAGCACGATAACTGCTGTAAAAATGACTTTATAAAAATAAAATTTTAGTATGTTGTTCAGGCAGTCTGTGGTACCTATGGGAATATAAATGAATATCATCACCCAATTAGTTTTGGATTGAACACAGGTTGAAAAAATGAAATACATTGAACCCTATGGGACCTAATTTTTCAAACATTTTTTAAGCGGATTTACAATTCACAAATTGCTTCGAAAATTTTAGGTAATTTTCAAATTATTCCATAAAATATATAAAAAAAGTTTCAGCAAAATATATTCAGTACTTTTTTAAATAAAAATTAAAATAATAATTACTCTTTTTATATGAAGCAATCACGTGAGCATTATATGAAGAGATCACGTGACCCACTTCAAAATAAAATATGTCATCCATCTTGTGTCAAAATCGTGATTTTTTTTTTTAATTCATATTTAGTGTTGTATCCGTCCTGAAACCGCTTTATTTTTGCTTAAATTCTGTGCATCTACATACTGAAACAACGCAATTACAATATATTTGAGTTTAAATGATCATCAAACTTTGATTATTTCTACAACGAAGCCTAATTTTCACTTATGGAAAACGTAAACAGCAAAATATATAGAATGAGTTGTATAAGAACTGCTGCATTTCTTTAACGCAAAATTATTTAGCTCATGGCGTCTGCAATATAGCTGATATGAATGAAATATTCATTGATTTTACAGAGAGAAGAATGATTTTTTGATGAAGTTTTATTACTTGTACTTCCAGGGTCTCAAGTTTTTAAATAAAATAAATTATTATAGTATTGTGATGAATGAAATGAATGCAAATATGTTTATGAGTGAAATGCTGCTTTTAAAGAGAGAGCCAGGCGTGTTATATTTCGACGAAGTCATTTGAATAAATATCATTTGTTTTTGATGAAGTTTTCAAATATAATAAATTATTGTAGTATTATGATAATTTTAAAAATATTATCGAGGAATGTATCGCATTTCAGAAATGTTTAAAGCAGGCAATTTATATTTCAATACCGTTATTTGAATGAAGTTCATTTTTTTTGATGAAGTTTTAAGTTTTCAAATATAATAAATTAATGTAGTATTGTGATATTTTTAAAAATATTACCGAGGAATGTATCGCATTTTAGAGATGTTTAAATAAAATTGCATTGCTGTTGGAAAGTGTTTCATAATCAATGCTTTATACATGATTGATCTTTCTTGTTAATTTTTACCATGGATACACATGGTAATAAAACCCCCAAATCTGAATTTGTAATGTATATATCCCAATAATGGCCCAGATACAGACATTTGAAAAATGGTCATTTTTGCAAAATGGTGGCTATCTTGGATTTTGCACTAATATTTAAAAATGTAATATGTAATAGCTTGAGAACTAATGGCTTAAATTAAATAATTCTGCTATCAGTTTAAAGCTATTTATATCAGGAATGTAGGTGCCATATCAAAATAGTAAAAAATATATATTTTAATACTAGCAGCTTACGGCAATCAGCCTTCATCTGGTACAGCTACCAGAAAATGTGCAAATATCGATTTTTTACCAAAGTTGTTGGTGGGCCCTGGGTGCCTAATGAGATGCTGCTCGTTTAAAAACTATCTCTCAGCATGATAAAGGAAGTGGTTGGGCCCTGCAGGTCAACCAGGTATCTGTTAGGATGAGAATCTATAGGTGTACCAAACAATGATTGGTAGGCATAGTTAGGCAAAATGTGCGCAGTCAAATAAAAATAAAACATCAAAAATGTTTGAACATAAGAACATAATTGTGCACGAAATAAAATATGAGGAATAAAAATGCAATTAAACATTTATATTTGCGTTCTCTGGAAATTCGTCCATACAACACCTGCCTTTATCTTTGACGATGATTGCAACCCTTAAGCTCTCTCCATATATACTACCTCGATGGTTCTGCTATATAAGTAATAGTAATTAATATATATTAGTTATCAGAGTTCCTGAAATGATTACTTGTATTGAATGATCTGTTTTCTCTCAGGTTGAGTTCAAAACACAATGCAATATTTCATTTCTGGGTGACTTATTCCTTTCAGAGATTATTTTTGCTCAAGTGTTCAGAGCTGAGTATGTTCAACAAATAAATCAGTGAATTGTGCTTCTATAATTATTTCTTTAATTTATGTTCCATGATTAGTTCTTGTCTTATGCTATAAAAATTAAATGTTTTGTATGCAAGAAAATCAATGTGTCATTAAGTACTGAGTTTATTCCTGTACTTTTGTGTCCTGAGTGGTAGTGTAGTATCTACAAGATTAACAAGGTTGAATATCTGAAATGGTACAGTTTAAGACAGAAAACTTCTGAAAATTTAATAAACACCTCACCAAAATCAGAGCTGCCCCTAATACCAATTTCTCTCAGACTGTCAATGATAAATCAGGAATTACTTATTCAAAAAAAAAAAAAAACTTTGCACTTCTTGTAATTTTTTCTGTATTCATCAATTAGTGAGTCAGAAGTTCCTACCTCTGACATGAAGATGACCAATGATGCAGGTTATAGTGAAGTCACAATAGTAATGGAACAATTGAATAAAAGCTATAAACTTTTTGGATTTATCACCAATAAAGGTCAATAGATTTAGCTCTAAGAGGAAACTTAGTTATATGCAAATTAAGAAATTAAGTAGCCATGTTGCTACTAAAACTGCTACAGTATTGAGTATTGAAAGTATTAATAAGCCAAAAAATTCAAAAGACAGTATTTGCTCAAATTGCACGTCTATGATGGAAAAGTTATTGAATAAGTTTTCTGTAGATGCATCATTTAAAGAAAAGTTGCAAATTTTAAAATTAGTTCAAAATTCATGGATAGTCCAACAAAGGCTTGTTATATTACTACAGAGAATTTAGTAAAAAAAAAAGCAAGAAAAATGAAAGAAACAGAAGGGGGTGTTATCAATGGCTAGTGATATGTGTTAAATTAAATTCTGATATTATAAAAAAATTACTAGTTTTTATTAAAACAGTCGTTTGTTCCAAGAAAGAAAGATTGCATATCTATACCAAATGAAAAAGGGAAAATATTAAAACAAAAGAGATTACTTTTGCATAATTTAAAGGAATTATATGCTGCATTTAAAGAAAATCATAATGAAGTAAAAATACTATCTAAATTTTGTACCCTACATCCAACAGAGTATGTAACTGTTGGAAGCAAAGTTATTCATTCTGTATGTGTTTTTATATACCATCAAAATATTAAATTCATGCTTCATGCCATCCATATCAATGACTATACTACATTACTATTAAAAGTAACACTTTTATTGCACTGAATTAGAAAAGTATAGTACACAGGTGTGAAAACTGTCCATCTCCAGAAATTCTTAAAGAAGTACCAATGCATCTTAATGTATTAGAAATTAGTATGTTATGTTTATGCATTCTCATGGCCCAAGTGCATCATATATATGGCCCTAGATGTGTGCCAAAGATTACGATACTGGCTACTAGATGAAATTGGTTTAGGAGCCAGTGGTCACTAGGAAAAAATAGGTATCTTCAGCTCTACTGAATATAGAAAATACCTTTTTATAATTTGAAATAAGAAAATAAAATATGAAGAGATAACTGTATGGTTTTTAAGAAGATTTTTATTAGAATGTTTCAGCATGCCAGAAATTTTTACACAGATTTCACATACATATAACAGTATTTTTTTAGTTATTAAATTAAATATTAACATCCTAATTTCTTTTTGTATTTAAAGCACACATACCAGTTAGTGTGTAAAAAATTCGTGTGTTTTGTTTTTGCTCATTATTATTTTTTAAATGTTTAAAACATTGCATATCAAATGTTAACTAAATGTATATATTTTTAAAGCTATTTTTCTCTGTAATAAGAAATAGTACCTTTCTAATTTTTTTAGTACTTAAAGCACACATATTAGTTAGTATTTGTACCAAGTTTCAGAAAAAAATATTAGGGGCCATTTTTTTTATAGCCCATTAAAGTTGTCTATCAATCCAAAGGTGATTTTTGCAATTTTCATGCAATAACAATATTAAACAATATTAAACAATATTAACAATATTAAAATATCTTTTTTACTGTTTTAATATGGCACCTATATTTCTGATATAAATAGCTTTAAATTGGTAGCAGAATTATTTAATTTGAGCTATTAGTTCTCAAGCTATTGCATTTTTAAATATTAGTGCAAAATCTAAAATTGTCGCCATTTTTCAAAAATGACCATTTTTCAAATGCCTGTATCTGGGCCATTATTAGGATATATGCATTACAAATTCAGATTTGGGGGTTTTATTACTATATGTATCCATGGTAAAAATTTAAAAAAAATCTACAACAATCTGGAGCAACAAGTTTTTCTTAAAATGGTTTTTTTTCACATGCAATGACCCAGTACCTAAAAACCAAACACTGATTGTTGTACATAAAAAAGTTGTTTGGGGAATTAATTTCTCACTTCCAGTTGTAAAATTTTTGCAATGAACTAACTCAACTAGTTTAATATTATGTAAAAAAAATATATGAACTAAAAACAAAATAACAGGATCAAGAACAAAAATTAAAACTGATAATAATATATTTGTTCATATTGTCCATATAATAATATTTAAATATGTAATGGTGTACAGGAAAAGGGTCCGGTTGATGATAATGACAGTTGTACACTAAAAACGACAACTGTGCGCTCGCTTTTTAGATTTTAGTGGATTTAGGCAGTCTCATACTTCTCACATGCGGAAAATATTTTCATTATGCTCTGCATGTTGCTGATTCAGAGAAATCAATTTTTTTCTATCATCTAGAGTTGGAAAAAGGAAACAGCGTTTAAAATAAAAGTAAATATAACCACAATTTATACGATGGTTTAATTTAAACCAAAAAAATAGTTTAAACAAACAAAATCCCCCCCATAGTTTAAGAAAATTAGTTTTAAATTCCCACCAACCCTGCTATCAACTCAAAAACGTGCAAGATCTTTTCCTTTGTTTTAATGATTCTAGCTAAATTAATAATATAAAATTTGTAAAATAAGTTGTAATTATTAGAAAGACATGTGGTTTTGTTTTACAGAGTCGGTTTAACTTAAACCTTACCATAACCTTAATTTTGAAATTCCGACAACTGGACCCTTTACATATTATTACATTATGTGTACATTGATATACTGTTATAAAATTATTTAAGCCTTATGTGTAATAATTGTTTTGTGATGGTGCAGGAGGTAGAAACTGAACAATTTTACAAGTTCTTTTTACCGGAACTGAAGAGTGAAGGGTACGATGGTATTTTCTCACCAAAATCTCGGGCAAAAACAATGTCCGAAGGGGAAAGAAAACATGTAGATGGTTGTGCAATCTTCTATAAAACTGACAAGTAAGTTCAATTGAATGTTCAGTTTGTCAATTTTCTCAAAAGTATGCTGAGCAGAATATATGCCTTATCTTTTATACTATAATTTTCCAGCAAAAGTTTGTTTAAAATTTGATTTGCATGTATTTTTGATTCGTAAAATGTGTTTTCTCAATGGAGTACCCTTCCTGCATGGTGGCATTGAATTGTTTTTTATTTTCCTGGCGATATCTAATTGTTATAAGAATATTGCGCATTGCATAGGATTTAGTTTCATAGGATTACAAAATCGTATCCTCTACATATGTAGTCTCATCGTATGCATGACTGAAATTTCTTTTCCACAACAAATCTATATAAATAAAATTAAAAATCTGGCTGTATGTTTGTCTCCTCATCACCGGAGAAAAGCTGCACCGAATTTCATGAAATTTTGTGGGTAGCTGTGAAATAGCCCCACTTAAAATTGAGTCCATGTTTCGACTTCCTAGGACCAGATGTTGTCGAGATATTAATAAAAACACTCACAATTTAATCTTCCATTGAGATAGTATTGCGCAGATGATATTTTTTCAGTCAATTTATTAAGAAAATTATATGTTGCTTAGTGACGGAATTAAATACCAATGTATGGCAGGCGATTTTTATTAAATTTTGTACAGATAATGGCATTCTTCAGATCTGCCTGTGAAGGTAATTGTATGACGAAAACAGAGATTTAAAAAAAAAATTTTAGGAGCTTTAAATTAAATATTTTAATAGAATGTTTTGAATAACAATGTCATTTAGAATACTATAGGAATGTGCACATGATTGTAAATTTTAAGTTTCTTTATATTGTATATTCTGTACGAAAAATGGGCATACTGATAGACCTATATATATCAAAAACCCAGACCACTCGACTCGTCCTAAGGCATGAGCAGCAATTTGAGTGGCCGGAAACAAGGCCTATATATGTGTATACCAAGTAAATTTTCCTTTATGTAGTGAAACACTGGAGTTTGTATTATATTTGTATATAAGGGATTTGCAAATTCGCTCAGTATATCAATTTAGAATGTGACGAGGTTGAAGGAATCAAATTCTGAGTTTCCAACGGTAGGGCACGTTTCCAAATATCCCTGAACTTGAACTGAACATTTTTGAAGTGATGTCTGTGTATGTGTTGTGTATGCATGTTATCATGTATGTGTGTGTTGTGTATGCATGTTAGCATATATGTATGTTTGTGTGTATGCATGTTAGCATATATGTATGTTTGTGTGTATGCATGTTAGTTTGTGTTTGTCCATGAATCTGTAGATGCAATATTTCACAAACGAATGAAACGTTTGGAACGCAATTTAGTATGATTATTACAATCAGCGAATATTGGAACCCTAATGATTTTAAAAGCAATTGGTGATTCTAAAATCATTTGATATAATTTTCATTAGTAAATGAATGACACAAACTTTAGAATATTAGCAAAAACTGTTTTCGAAATTACACATTTTAAGACAAGATTTATAAAAAAATTATATAAAATTAAAAGTGTATTAAATGTCAAGAAATATGTTCCCTCTCCATATGCAATATTGTATGGCAAATTTGTTAACATTATTCTGGTAGATCTAGTTCATTCTATGCACGAGAAAAAATACTTTTTATAACAGATTGTATTTTAATCACCAAAAGTCCTTTGTTTGTAATGCTTGGTGATAAATATGGCAACAATTTGACAAAATGTCCCCAACTTGTTGAGCTTTTGGAAATGTTGCCAAATTATCAAAAATGAAACACTATTAATGAAAATAACATCAAATTGATGAATATTCAGTATCTTGGAAATGAATTTTAATTTATTTGATAATTTTTATCGCTTTGGGGAAATTGATATTCTTGATTCATAATATAGTGAGTTTTATGGTTTGTGGAACAAGTACTTCCTGTTAGGGGATTAAGGGGTGTCATAAATTAATTGCATTTCCTAAGGGGTGATATAGTAATTATTTTTGGATAGAGAATCATATAAGTATCAGTATGACAGGTCCAGTATTTTTATACACTCATTTAGCCATGATTTGATGGTTGTTGTTGTAACGAGAATAACATTTTCCAAATTAAACGATGAAATGTTAACTGTAATATTGACATATTAAACCCATTATAAGGAATGTCATTTTGAATTTAAGGAATTTATTGATTGAAACACATACCATCAGTTTTATATAATAAAATAACCATCAGTTTTATATAATAATCAGTTTCTAATTAGTATAATCATAATATACAAACTATATGGCTTTTTGTATACTAGCTATATTTTTAATTTTTAAGTTAAATTTGTGCAAAATAAAAGTAATTTGGTTAAGCTGTGAAAGAAATAGTCATTACATTATGTAATGAAAGTCATGTGCTGCCCATAGATTTAAAAAAATAAAATAAAGGGCATTTTATCTGTTACAAAATAATAGTTTATTAGGAATGTTTCCAATGGTTTAAGTAAATGTATTTTTGATTATCAAAATAATGGTTATGTTTGCTTAATGGTTAATTTTGCATGCATTGAAAGGTCTTTAAAATGTTAACATTTACTTACTTTATCTTTAAAAACTAGTTCCTTCCTCATGGGTTTACTTTTCCCCTTTTTCTGTTGACAATATCCTTCTCCCTGCTTCTGTTACATTTGCTATTCTTGCATCTTCCTCTGACAAGTGAAGGTTATGTTTGTGTGTCCTGACTAAAAAGTCTGTTTTTTGCCTTAGAAACTGGTGGATACCATTATTCTTTAGCAGCAATTTGAGCTGTATGTAAAGGATGATCTATTTATGTACGAGTATTTGACACAGGAGGCACTGACCAAATGGGTTATCTTCTTTTCCTCTTTTATATTTAAGTTACAAAAATTACTGTTGCATTAACTTTAATTATGGCAATATTATCACATTGCCAAAAATTGCAAATGTACGGTTAAAGTTTAATCAAAATTACCCAAATAAATTTTTAACATATACAAGAGTTTCATTTGCCATATTGTTTTAAATGAATATTCACCAATAAATTAAAATTAAAGTCACTGGACAACTACATTTTATTGCCTTGTACAAAAATTTATTCAAAGCTTGGTAAAAAATGGCAGTTGTAACAGTTTGGCAAATTTGAAATGAAAAACATCTATTATTAAAAAACATGTTATTAGGATAATCGGAGAAAGTATTTCTTTAATTGTAAATGTTACATATATTTACTGGCAAAAATGGGGCTATTTTCTTTCATGATGCTACATCCTTTACAATTGTTTTAACTTATATAAAACTGCATCTGATCCATATTTTGCCTTGGTGATTTTGTGTATACTTTTATGATGTTAGGTAGTGCGATTGTAAAAAATAGGATAGCTGCAACTTTTTCTGCAATGAATTTCACTAAATTTTATTGCCATTCAAAGAAAATAAACTGCAAATATTGTTTATTCTTTGTATTATTCTAGGCCAAAGAGTGTCTTGAATGGAAGGGTGCAAGCAAATTATTATATGCGTTTACTTTTAAACAAAGTAGTATTATAGTATTATACATTTTTATTAAATTAATAATTATTGAGAAACATGACATACATTTATTTTAAATATGACTAAAAACAGTAATTGTACTTTTATGTTACCTGGGGGGAGAGGGATTATTTAATGTGAGGCTTTTGTTTGAATTGCAATCAAAGCATATCATATGTCATGTAACTGATACAAATTTATCACCTCTATTTGAGGATAAAATGTTTCTGGATCTTAACATTTTTGTCATTGTTTGTGTAATATTGTTTGAGAAACTTTTGTTTCAACTTTGCTTTTGCACACAAGTTTTATAATTTCATAAATGATAAAAATCTGTTTCAAAATAAGCATCACATATCAGTTTCAAATAAATTTCAGAACCCCAAACATCCCAGTTTCTCACATAGAGTTTCAGCTTCATTTTAGATTTCCAATTTCTTTTAGAGTGACCCAGAATCAAGAAGGAAATACATAAATGAATCTGTATAATAAGTTCTTCTATAACCAAAATATTTTATCAGTAAAAAATATAGCAATATTTTGGGGCCAATGGTAGACAGCATGTGAATAATAAAATCATATAAATGATGGATGTATAAATTGCATTTTACTTTATATGGATGTTAAATATTCTGATAGATTTTTATTTTACAATTTTTAGATTTTTCTTGCTCAAAGAACATCTTGTAGAATTTAATCAGTTAGCCATGGCAAATGCAGAGGGATCAGATGATATGTTGAACAGAGTTATGACAAAAGACAACATCGGATTGGCTGCTTTACTTCAAACAAGGGTTGGGGCATACCAGATAGGTAAGACTTACTTATAAATTGATCTGTCCAGATTAAAGAGGTTAAATTTATTTATGAAAATTGTGACAAGTTATGTTTTTAACATTGCTTCAATAAATTAAAAAATATATTAATTTTTTCTTTAACTAATTTAGGGAAACATTTTTATATTTTCTGTATATTGTATATGTAAAGAGAACGAACATATTGTGATGGGGTCAGAAATTCTACTCATAGACGTGTATAAATTTTCATTCTTTTATTAATACTGAACTCAACCATTTGTATTATCTATCTGTTCCATCTAATATTTTTTTTCATCATTAAAAATACATTTTAAATTACTTATGTTTAAAAAAAGTTTAATGTGTAATTTTTTACTTAATAATAAATGGTATCATGCATAAGATGCTTACATGTGCATGAATCTCATATTTTTGCATATTTTTCATCTAAAACAATAAATGTAAAAAATACATATTCTTACTATGTATTAACAAATGAACCTATGTTTTATAAGTTTGTTTAATAGAAATTAAAATGAACATTGCATTAGGTGTTGACAAACCATTCTTAATACATTAGAAATTTTATGTTTTTTTATTGAGTGTGACAGGGAATTTAGTGAGTGTGACATAGACAAAAGGATCATGCGATTGGGATAAATTTTGTGTGAGGATTTTTATTAGCAATTTCAAGATGTCTACTCATTTTCAGCCAGATCAAATTTCCATATTTTTTTGGGGGGGGGGGGGGGTTCCTCAGAAGAGTCAAAATTTGTTAGTTTGTAGAAAAAAGCAATCAAATTTCCATATTTTTTGGGGGTTTTTTCCTCAGAAGAGTCAAAATTTATTAGTTTGTAGAAAAAAAGCATGTGTTGGATACCATCAGATTTTTTTCTTCTTTCGATTGAGTCTGTGCTATTCATTGTGTTAATTTATCCTATAAAAATGTCTCTCATGTTCTAAATCTACTCCTATTTTATGTGCTGTTATGCTGAATGCCCACTACTAGATAGCTGTCTCTTCAATAAAGATACCCTCACAATTCAGATTTAGGCCTCTTTTGGCCAGTTTCATGACAATCTGGCCTAATTCAGATGTCCTACAATAGTTGAATATAGCCTGGATTTTCGATTTGTATGTATAAAAGGTTTTGTATAAGAGATTAAAAAATAACAGTTTATTAAAATAGAATATATTTTTCTACTTAAAACATTTTAAGGTCAATTTTGCTGCAAAACATATTTGAAATGTTAAAATTTACTAATGAACCCAAGTTTTTCTTGTACTTGGATATATCTAGTGCCTAATTTCTTTCAAGAATGGGTCTTAATACAGCAACTGATCCACCTTAAGACCAAGTTTCTGGTTTCTGGTCTCAACCCAGATCGATGCAGCATAGGGTGGTGTTTAGTGATCATGATAACCATGAAGCCAAAAAAGCAGACAAAAATCATGAATTTGCACGAATGCTTATGAATTTTCCTGGGTCTTACAAAATTAAATTCTAACCCCCCCCCCCCCCTAATGTGGTGTATACACATCAATATTTTAAAATCAATCAACATATTTGGTTAAAATATATTTGGAGTTTTCTATACAAAATTATCATCATAGCCGAGTGGTCAAAGAGGTAGGCGTTTCCTCATGATGGCTCGGCTGCCAGATTGCGGGTTCGAGTCCCGCCTGCGGGCATGGATGTTGTAATGTCTTATTTGGGGCAGAAGTCAGACTTCTATCTTCGGGTGCCCCAAGTCATTAGACTAAACAGAAGCAGTGCACTCTTTCTTCCTTAATTGTAATGTTAGGGACACGACAGCAACAACATCATAGCCAAAGTGTTGTTCGAATATCTTGCATTTTGTATGAGGTACGATTAGTTTGAGTTTTATAGGTTGTGAATTTGGTTTGAATTTTGCTGGCAGTGCAATTGGTTTGAGTTCTGCACAAAGTTCGGTTGGTTCGAAGTAAGAGGTATAAATTAAGGTAAAAAGCACCCAAAACAATGACTGATTCACTACAAATAATAATAGTAATAATAAAAGAATAATTTCAAAATTGCATAAAATAAAGGAATTTAAATCCTATTGTATCCGAAATAGGGGAGGGCATATGGAAAAGTTTTCTAAACCACTAGACAAAATTTTAAATAATTTGATGCCAAAGGACTGGTACTAGTTGTCACAGAAATTTTTTTTAGACTTTTGTCAGAGTTAGCAGCTAGTTTGTATTTGTTATAGAGATACAGCCTGTGAGAAAAGTTGTTTCATTAAAAGTTTCGTAAAAAATTTTGGAGCTGTCTATCTCAGGAGATTACGTCTTCACCGCACGAAAAGTATATACATTTTTAATTTCATGAAAATTTGTCTTGAAAGAGAATTTTTGATAATGTTAAGATGGAATGTCTGTGATAATATTTTGCAATTACTAAGAAATGAGTTTGTGGGAAAATCACACAATTGTGCTAAAATATGAAATAACTAAAAAAGTAATTCAAATTTTTTTTAAATCTTGCCGAGACATTTTTCATAGGTTCTGAAGTATCTGTGTGCCGAATTTTATAATTATACTAGATTTTCTGCCACAGAGCATGTACACATGAACAGACACACAGACATTTTTTTTTTTATTATAATAGATGAGAAAGTTGAGTGGAAACGCATACTCAGATATTTTTTTATTGCATAACTTGTTCTCTGTTGCATTATTTTATCAAAGTATCACGGTTTGCCTTTTATTCATTTATATTTTGGCTATGAAATAATAATTTGAAAGGTCATAAAATTTTCTCAAAAAGTTAAAAGAAGTTTTATTTGTTAAAACTGGTATAGATATCTTACAACATTGACTAATTTAATTGAACAATTAACTAAATTTGCCATCTAGTAAAATGGCATTCACAATAACAGGTTCCAAATTGGGTGCTTTCCTTGATTTTTATATGTCATTACACAGCCACTCTGTGGAGAAACAGATTTTAGTTTTCCCATAACAACAGTAGATATGTTAATCCAAAGAGCTCTTATTAGATATAGAGTGAGCCTCTCCTCCTTTGTTTAGTTTCTGTAAAAGCATGAACAAAATCTTCTCAGTCTTTTTGCAAATAACTGTCAGGTTTGGCATGTTCATGTTACAATGGCACATTGTAGCAGTTCCAGGAAATAGTAAAAATGTGCCATTTGGTCAGTTTATCAATTGTTATACACTAATTTTTTTTACTACATATTTTTAAATCTCTAAAATGTGTAGATTTAAATTCTGCAAAATATATTTTTCGCATTTTGCTACAACTGTTTTAGTTTTCTTTTTCACATTGTTATATCAAAAACTGAATTCAATTTTTAAAAAAATATTTCAGAATTTTGTTTTGGATCTTAAAACTACATATTTTAAATCAAAAATGATATCAATAGATAAAATTTTTTTGACACAATTGTTAACAACTGAGCAAATCACTGCAGTAAACAGACTTCTATTAATTAATTGCATTTGCATTTCTAATAATTGATTTGCTTATTAACAACTGAGCAAATAACAGAGTTCCCCCCAGGCACTTTTGGAAGGGTGCAGCTCCCTGCCTGCCCTTTTATTACCAGAACAGCAAAACCCTCAGCCCCCAAAACCTTCAAACAGCCAGAACCCTCCTGCCCTTTTGTTAGTAGATCAGATCCCCTGCTTAGCCTTTTGTTAAGAGAGCAATGTCTGTCCTCAAAGGAAAATCAACCAGTTCTTGTATGACCTCAGATAAGTTCCAGAGCCCTTTCTCTATGTTCATTACCATAAATTTTGATAGTGTGCCCCCCGCCCCCTCCTCCTTCAAAGAAAGAAAAAGGGTGATCTAGTGCCAATAAAAAGAGGATTGATAGCCCCATATCACTTCTTGGAAAGAGGAATATTAAGCAGGTACATTCCTTCTTCCGTCTGATGAAAACTTTCAAAACAGTTTTCTTTTTCAACTTAAATTTTTGTTACATTATTCCATGTTTGGTATGCATTTCAGCTATAAAGTTCTGTAAATTTAAACCCTGTAGGCATATTTACTCTAAAACAAATATTTAAAAATATAGATTTCAGGACTAGGGTTCTTTGCGCCATTTGCAGGAAGATGTTTATGTTGATTCTGCCGATTCAGTCAAAACAGAGGATGATAGAGAGGGTGGGGGAGAAAAGTGTAGATTAGCGCAGTGATTTTAATTTTAGCCTGCTTGAATGAAATATGGGATAACTTATTTTTTTTATATTGTTTACTAATTGCCTTTAGCTACCAGCCTAGTCGCTTTCTGGAAATTCTCTTAAATATGCTTTCTTGCTGTAGACTACGCACGAAAGTTATGGCTAAGGGTACTCCCATTTGTAGTTCATGTAATAGTTATCGACTGTGTATTTGTTCACGGCCGCCCTTAGAGAGGATCGGGACCCGGACTCCCCAAGAATTTTTGAGGGAGGAGAGGACATGAAAAATGCACAAAAGAGGAAAATGAAATATGAAGGGGAACCCAGGCATTTATATGTGTTGCCCTGATCTGACCACTATGCATTATATACAATATAATGAAAACTCTGCTCCATGCAATAATGATACGCGGACATATTTAATTCGCATAGCGGATTTACTCCCAATGCAGGTCATGCAATAGCTATTGGCTGTGTATCTGATCACGGCTGCCCTTAAGAAGGGTCGGACACCACTCAAGTGGTGAGGCCCCCAATAATTTTTTGAGGGAGGAGAAGACATGAAGAATGCACAAAAGAGGAAAAAGAAATATGAAGAGTAACCCAGAAATTTGTATGAGCGGCCCTGACCTGACTACTACACAGACGGATGCAGTATGCGCTATATATAGTATAACAATAACTCAGCTCCGTGCAATAATGATTCTACATATTTAATTCGCGTAGCGGATTTACAAAATTAAGCGCCTTCTTTTAATGAGTGTATGCAATCTGCATACAATGCATGCAATAACGATATATACCCTGTGCAGATGCATGCAAATCGTGTTACATTGTATTATGAACATGCGCACTATGCGAGCTTATGGATTAACAGATTAGCCCGTTGCACGACATCTGCATAGCAGATTTGAAACACAAAATAAATCTTCTTATATTAGTGGACTCGTATTTGACCCGCTCTGCGGATGCATGCAATAATAATAATCAAGCTCATTTAATAATGATACGCCCGCTTTATGGATGTATGCAGTAATTGTCGCTCGCGTATTCGGCCGCTATGCGAATTTACGGCTAAAGATACGGATGCTGCGCAGACACATGACCGTATGTTGCTTGCACTATTAATAACTCTGCTCCATGGAATAATGATTAACTTAGCAGCTAAACATTTGCTAATCCATAGTTCAAAACTTTATACGAGGATTTTATGGAGCTTTCTGGAATTTTATTTAAATTAGGGGTTTTTTTTTTTTTTTGTAATCAATATATAACAACAAACAATTAACAAATATTTTCAACATTTAAATAAAGCTTATCCCTTAAAATCATCAAATCTCATTGACTAATGAGAAAGTACTAAAAATCAAAATTTAATATTCTCCTTTTTAAATTTAATCAACTCTAAATTTATATAAATTCAATAATTGTAATTGCTAACAAACCCAATTGCTCAAGACTATAATTGCATTTGATGTAAAAATAGCATTTATTCAATGATAGATTTGTTCTCGACAAAAGAAACCTTTTCATACCTTAGTGGTGGTGGCTCCAGTCCGATGAAACCAAAATGGTTTTGAATGAATAACATTTTGTAAAGTGAAACTTAGTAAAGTTCAATAAAACTATTCTATTTTTTCAGATTCATTTATATTGTTTACAGTATTTTGAAGTGCTACAAATGACTCGCTAACTGTTTATAGCTAGTTAGTACTTTAGTTTTCACAACGATTTTATCTGGATGCTTCGACCATAGACTTTTGGTTAAAATACAAAATTATTTTACAAACTTGTTTTTCGGTATATAAATTAAACTTATCTGACCTGAAATCAACCTGACCTGTAACCTATGAACTTGCCTGGCGGCACAGAAATATGTACTTTAATATTTATATTTACATTTCTTTTGTTAAACCCTAACCAAGCATTACATATTTTTAGAATATCCAAGTTCATTTAATGCCCTAATTTTTTAAACAAAATAAGATTATCTCATACTTATGCACAAATATTTCATCAAGGAGTAAGTGACAGATTCAGCTGAAACAATAGTAACATTTTAAGTAAATTACAGCTAACACATTCGAAAACCCAGGTTAAAATACTAAAATATCGAAATTATAACCACTATACTTTGAAAACAAAGAGCTCATCCAAAATCCAATTATATACACTTGTAGGGATTTCAAAGAGTTATATTCTTGCATAATTGTTTACAGGTTTAGTTTTTGAAATAGCATAACAAACTTGAAAAAGGGGAAATTTTCACTCTTCTTCAACTCGATAATACGATTACTCGAAAATGATAAGCGCATTTTTAAAATATAAATATAGATTTAGCAACTAAATTTCCTAATACATAATTTTATCCCTTACTATTTATAGCTGTCTTTTTATGGTTTCGAGGATATTTCAAGTGAAAATAAGCAACATAAAAAAAAAAAAAAAAACACTTGCTCGGACAGATACTTTTAAGTTTTTCAAAAAACAAGTTCAAAATATTAAAAAATTGAAATTAGTTTATATATTCACAATCTGGACCCTATTTCCTACAAAACAAGAAAATATATTTACATTTTTGTCTATTAGACATGAAGGTATAAGCGACCAAAGTGTTTACATTTTTTTTGCAACATTCTGATTTTCGTCATAAAATACTCAAGCATAAATGTTATTCACATAAAAAATGTGTCCTTTTTTTTAAAAAATGCTCTTTTTCTGGTAACAGCACCCTGCCCTTTTTTAATCCTGGGGGAAACTCTGAAATCACTATATGGAGTACCGTATTAAGGTCATGTCCGGGTCGCCACTATGGAAGTGCTTGACCGGTGTGTCCATTTTATGGAGTTGACATGCCATCTTCAATACGTGGCAAGAGAATCGTCACCTTCAATTACTTAAGATGCTGAGATCCGTTACGTGTGTTGCTTGATGTAGCTCGCTCGTACAAGAACTACAAGTTGAAAACTTAATAATTTAATAACAAGAAACTTTAACATAACAGAGAAGTAGATTTACATTACGTGCTATGCTCAACTGCCATAGTGCAACTCATCTAATTTAATACATGTATGTTGGAGTTAGCTGACACGACTTGTGACAGCCAACGAGTCTGCAGTTGGCAAAACGAAACTTGATGTGGAGGAAACAAGAAACTAAAGTCGTGGCGATTGCACTGTCTTAAATATTGAACCACAGACATGCGCATTACAGCATTTACTGGTCCAGCAGAAACTGCGTAGTTCCGCAACAACGGTGGCACCACAACTACAGTAAGCAGACTTCTATTAATTACTAAACAGATTCTATTTCAAACAGCACAAAACTTTGTTTTGAGATGGTTCTTTCTGCCTGTCTAAAATTATATTTTGTAAATTCTCACATTGAATCATGTATTTATTAAACATTGATTTATTTAAATAAAATAATATAAATCAAAGTTCTCGTCCCTTTGGACCTTGATTGTTTAAAGATAATTTTTATTTTTTTTATCTTGACTCTAAATTACTTAAAAGAAAAGAAAATATGCACTAAATTAATGCAACCTATCTTTAATTTTTTCATCTTGTGTATCAGGCAAAAGTTTATTTGACAAAGTTATATAATGTTGAGAATTTTGTAGCACAGCTTCCAATTGTACAGGGATAAAACTCAGGGCCTGCGCTAGGAATTTCAAACTCTTAGCCAACAAATTAGCCAAATTGAAAAGTCATTAGCCAAATTTCATGATTATTAGTCAAAGTTATCGTCGTCATCGGCGAAAAAATTTCTACTTTTAAGCCCATTCTAAAATGCAACTAACAATATTAATTTCATTCTAAACAAGATATAAAGATAGGTAGATTTAATTTCTTTAATCATTAAATAGATTATTAGTAGATTAAACTTGTATTTACTAATGAAAGATCAGAATGAGTTACAAAAACAACAAATTTGTTTTATAATTCATAGTTTTATTATCATATAAACCAGGCAAGTGTTGAATTTTTGTACCATTACACCAATTTTCAAAAGCTGCCTCAAAATTAAAATCTTTCATATCTGGCCCTTCACTCTTTATAAGTATCAGGTCACTGAGATTTTTTACTCTGATGTTACTACGTAATGCAGTTTTTATAATGTTCTGTTTACTAAAGCGTCTTTCAACGTTGGTTGTTGAAAACCCAGACCGTCCGACTCATCCAGTGGACTTGAGCAACTATTTGGACGGCCGGCAACGTTGGTTGTTGTCAATTTTTGAAATTAGTCATCGACAGAACCATGATTTTAAAGCCACCTGAGAAAAAAAATAAATAAATAAATAGACTAAAGAATTCTGGCAGGCGTAATTACTATCGCATAAAAATCACAAAGATGATGAAGAAGAAGAAACTAAAACAAGCCGGGCGGGCGTACAAAATTATAATAAAACGATAAATTACGATTCAACTTACGACAAAAACAGCAAACTGCAGGTTGGGGAAATCTGTAAAATCTAGCCTTTCTTGAGGACGACTATTGAAATTTTTTATCCATCCTCGAAAATTTTTACCCATCCTCCTAAGAACTTTTTTTTCACATTATATTCATTAACATGTGCATAAATACATCGCCACAACATTAATAAATTAGAACCAACTGCCTCACGATGAAGTGCAATAACTGCA
Organism: Amaurobius ferox; assembly: GCA_951213105.1. NCBI lineage: Eukaryota > Metazoa > Arthropoda > Arachnida > Araneae > Amaurobiidae > Amaurobius > Amaurobius ferox. The sequence goes on from OX578152.1 coordinate 123,870,951, forward strand.
TATTCATACACCCCACCTCCCGTGCTTCTGCCGCGATCACCTTCCGACGCTGAGTCTCTGATGAAGGAAATAACCCAATTGAATTCCTATCTATGGGTGGGGGCAGAGGGTTAAGAGATGGAATGAATCTCTCCTTTTTTCAATGTTTAGTAACTTTAGGGAGTGGTAAATAAATAATCATATAAATCCTCTTGTCTCTAAGCAGTTTAAACCTCATTGGCACTCTTAATTTCTAGGAAATGTGACTGAATCAAGATTAAAATCTTCTTGGACTGAATAGATGTTTCATACCTTAACTTCAGTTGTCAGACAACTGGAACAAATGCCATGAATGAATTGTAAACATATTAGTTTTAAAGTTGAAACCAAAGTGGGGAGGAAAAAAAAATACTTCCAGCTGAAACTAGAAGAATCCATTCCAAAAATTCAAACTTGTTACGTACTCCTGTCTATTACAGCAAATGGAAATTTTATAGCTTGGGTTTTAAAGAGTTAAAAGGGGATAGCGCTCTGTACGGGTTTGGATTTAGGTCCGGGCTGGGCTTGAGTTTTCTACTGTTTCGGGCCGGGTCGAGTCTTTTTTTTTTTTTAATGTCCTTTAAGACCGGAACGAACATTTATTTTGAAAAATTCTTCAATGGATTTAAATTGAATACATGAACTTATTCCGTTTATTTCAGTTATGTAAAGATAAATGTCATAGAAAACAAATTCAATTCTCCGTACAAAATGTTCACAAATTTGTTTTTAACATATTTGAATACAAATCATTTCGGACCTGTCGAGACACAGTGGCAGTTAACTCATTCTATATTTATAGATTTCATCGGTTGGTGAAGATATTCTCGGTTGGTGAAGATCTGAAATTTCGGCACATGTAGACTTTGAAAAGGAGAACAGAACATGTCACTTCAATCATAAGGTCGCTATCGCATTTTCGTTCAGTCACCGGATTAACTGGGTGGAGGATGAGGGGAGAAAAATAACTGGCATATGTGGGGGAGTTTATGGGAGAGGGGAAGCCATTTGCAAGGACAACATTTCAATTTCCATTCATGGTACGAAAAAGGGCAGCTTTCGCCATAATTTTACGATGACAATTTGTTATTAATATATTTTTTTACAGAATATCTAATCTCAAGGCCATCCGAGAGGACGGCAACTTCCGAAAATTGGCTGTCCTCGCCGAATTTTAACGCGGCGAGGATGGAAGGATGGGTGATTTCTGGAAGCCTGTCAGCAATGACCTTTTTTCAGTTGGTTCTAACTAAAAACAAATGCTTTTTTATTTATTTAAGAAATTTTTACACTTCCCAAAAAATATTTACGAAATTTTCAGTTTCCAAAAAATCATTCGCCATTTTTTTCACCAAAGTATTTTTTTTTGTCACCAGTTTTGTGATTTTTTCGCATTTGGCATGTAGGTGAATGGCTAGCACGGATCCTGAAACTGATATATATATATATATATATATATATATATATATATAAATAATATTCAAGTGGTAAGTTTTAAACCTGATAAAACACAAAAGAAACCCAAGAAAGAGAATGAGAAAAAAGTATATTACCTAAAGATGGCCGCGGGGGTTCAAACATAGTTGAAAAGTGTTTGACTTTGTTTATTCTGTCTGTCTGTTCACACAATAACTGCCGTAAAAATGACTTAATCAAAATGAAATTTTAGTATGTTGTTGAGACTGTCTGTGAGACATATGGGAATGTAAATGAATAATATCACCCAATTAGTTTTGGATTGAACCCGGGTTGAAAAAGTGAAATACATTAAACCCTATGGGACCTCATTTTTAAAAGAAGTTAAAATTCACAAATTGCTTCGAACATTTTAGGAAATATTCAAATTACTCCATAAAATGTATAAAAGAAATTTCAGCAAAATAGGTTCAATAGTTTTTTAAATAAAAATTAAAATAATAATTACTCCCATATTATATGGAGAGATCACGCGATCCACTTCAAAATAAAATAGGGCATTCATCCTTTTTTTCCAATGCAAAAATCATGATTTTTATTTAATTTTAATTTTTCAGGAATAATGTTTCAAAAGCAGGGGAGGACAGAAAACAGACTGAAACCTAAAGTAGCCGGAACGGGAAACACATACATAGAAGTACTGTCAGGGGGTAATGGCTACTAGAAAACGAGAGCAATTAGACTGTGAATCTATTAATTTGTCCTGTAGATTGGTTTGTCTGCACTTGGAGAAGATAAATAAAACTTGTCTTTTAATAAAGTGTGTGTGTGTGTGTTGGGGGGGGGGGACTTGAAAAAATTAGTGGATGGACTATCAACTGGATTCTGTGTGGTCCAGCATGAATGAGGCAATTGCTAATTCAAGTTAAGCACTCCAGACGATAGAAGTGGTCAAGGTTATTTCTGGGAACTGCAATATTTGTACCTGTTCTCTCTTTCATTTGTCTTTGGAAACAATATCATAACACTAATTCATCAATTCGGTTTTATGACATCAAGGTTTTATGACTTTTCTTTCCAGAAATGGTTCCAAACTTCTACGAATATCTATCTATTCATGTGAGCATAGAGAAAGAAGACCAATTTGGTCAAGAACTAATTGAGACAGCTATTTGTCGTGAGCAGGTACAATAGGTTTTTAGCAGATAGCGAAGGGATGCCAGTCCTAAGCTTTCTGGATAAAAGATCCAGTACTGTATTTAAATATATTGAAATTATAAATTGGTAATATTAGTTTTCTATTTTAAACTGAAAATATGTTAATATTTTAAAATATCATACATTCTTTAAAGTCTTAATATGTTATTTTGAATTTAAAAGATTGGAAGCTTTTAACGCATAGAATATATATAAAACCTGAATTTTTTTGTGATACCAAATATGTCAGTAAAATCATATTATATGTCACATGTAGCATACACATTCCACCTACCCAAACTTGGTTAAAGGTATCTTAAATTAATTACATTTTGCTATGGGTAGTATAGTATTGTTTCAATAGTCATATAATAATTAGTAATATTGATTGGGAGAGATGCTTTGCATCCCGGGATATTAGGAGTACAAGAACTACAAGTGGATGAATGAAAATAAATCTTTTATATAACTTTATTCCCCCTGTCATATGATGGACTTAATATCTAGTGTTATATCTGAACATTATACAAGAAAGATGTGCTGTTCTACATCCATTTTTCTTCTCCAGGTCCAGAAATGAATCAAACCATGTCCAGGCAGACTCTTTTGGTATGCACTGCCCACATCCACTGGGATCCAGAGTATTCAGATGTTAAACTTATCCAAACCATGATGCTGATGCACGAACTCAAGTCATTTGTCGATGATATTCTTCAGAAGTGTAACATACCAGCTTCTCAAAAGTCAGACCCCAACATCATTCCTCTCTTGCTTTGTGGTGATTTCAATTCTCTGCCTGACTCTGGTAGTATATATTTTTTAACATTTATTTTGTATTATTTTTATATCCCACTTCCATCCAATGGGATGAAACCACTCAATGTGGACAATTTTTATAACGTATGTTTAGTCATCACCATGAAACTAATGGGGATAAATGCCTCATGTTTTAGCATAAAATTATTTTAGAATATATTGACAATTGAGATTTACCTTTATATTCGGATTTATGTAATTCCTCATCAGAAAGTAGGTATATAGTTCTACTTAAAACACATTTTAAGCCAAGTACTTACTTAATTGGGAGGATATAGAATGCAGATCAACTTTATATTTGATTGCCTCATTAAATATAAAGCAACCTTGAATTTAGTGACTTTTTACTTTTCTTAATCATTCAAAGAGTACAAGAAAAGTAAAATATAATTACTTATAATATTTATAAGCAGTATATGAATATTTAAAAACAAAACAAACATACTTTAATAAGAAAAAGTAATTTTTCTAATAGTTTTCAGATCATTCATATCGTAACTACTCAGTGCATATCTTTCTTTCTAATCCGAACCGTACAACCTACTTGGTTATCTTATACCTATGTTTAAAAACAGCAATAGTTATAGTACAAACTTTAATAAAAGTTAAAATTGTTCATTCATTCAACAATTTAAATTTATCACACTCTTGTTTTCAGCATAAATGTGTATGGTATATATATGAGAGAGACATTGGCTTATTTTTACCATTTTAAAATTAAAATTGCAGATAAAAAGAAGCAAAAAATGACTCTTAAATTTGAAAGTTTGACTCATACTTTTTAAGGTGGCTTAGTTCTCTTGCTTCCAGAAAATATCATTTTCAGTCCCATCCAAATTGTTGGAAATACAGCATTTCAATATGTTGCTTTGCAGTTGTTTCCCATCACCACAGTTGTGTGATACATTTTTGTTACTAAATAATGCATAGAGAAACAAAGCAACTACTCCCTGCAAGTATGAAAATGTTGTCTGTAGACATGTATTTATGTTATTTTTAAAAATAGTATTAATAAAAGCATTGTAGTTTCTAGTAAAACTTAAGAAAATCATGTATACTATTTCCCATTAGTTTAAAAAAATATTCACTTTTGAAAATTATTCCTTAAATTTTTGGAAAGAAGTACAAATAGTTCTAAAATAACTCTTTGCGACAATCTTTATAGACTGTTGATTGACTCCTTAAATCTATTTTAGTAAAATAAAGGTAAACTATAATACATGTAAAATAACGGTTGGCATGAATTTATTGCACAAATAAGAGTAGAGCCTGTAATAAATATCCTTATACAGCTGAAATCTCACTCCTCCCTGAATTTCTTTACACAGGATTCCTACAAACATTCAATTTAAATTTGATAGATTTCTATTGGATATTAGAATTGTATCAAATGTATGTCGACAGTTTGACAGGATCTTTCAATGGTTCCAGGTTTTATTCTTTAAAAAGGAAAAATAAATTACAAAATGATTAAGAGCAAAACAATCTCAGTTGTTGTAGGATGTTTCAGAAAGTTGAAGGAAATACTTCTCTGTATGTGTTTATATATATACAATAAAATTTGTCAAAGACTAAATTGCATGGGATTTAACAGTGTGTTCTGTCTTAAGTTGATTTCATCTTAAATGGTTTTCCTTACAGTATACAGTAGTGCCCTCATATCTGCAAATAATACATTCCAAGATATACTGTCGTTCTGTGAAACCGTTAATAATATCGAGCACTATATGTAATGTGATATCCGTCCAACATACATAAATACGGTGAAGTTTAATTGGTAAATCATGCACAGTAAGATATTGCCTTCATTAAATAAAATCATAATTATGTGTACATTCTGTGCACTATATTGTACATTTACAATGTACTTTTTCTGTCCCTTTTGTACGTTTGAAAATAAGGTATTCTGATGTTTTAGCAGTCCTCGAGAGATGATAGAGAAATGAAAAATACATTACATTTGTATTGTACAGTATCATATGCGATCTCAAGGAAAGACAAACTCATACACATTATTTATTTCAATCAAAATGCTGCATGAGCAATAAAAAAAAAAGTGTTATTGTTACACATAATAAATATCCTACTTGCATACCTGTACATAACCTGCAATCAAAAACAAAGATCAATCATGCATAAAGCATTGATTATGAAACACTTTCCAACTTTAATTTTATTTAAATATCTCTATATAAAATGTGATACATCCAGTGATAATATTTTTTAAATTATCACAATACTGCAATAATTATATTTGAAAATTTAAAACTTCATAGAAAAAATGTTACATACATTTTTATCATTCATCACAGTACTACAATAATTTATTCTACTTAAAACCATGGAGGTAAAAGTAATTTAACTCTATGCATAAAATTTCATCGAAAAAGTCTGCCATTAAATCGTCTGCTTCTTTATGTAAAATCAATGAATGTTTTATTCATAACATCTATATTGCAGACTCCAGAAAAAAATAATTTTGCTTAAAAAAATTCAGCAATTCTTATACAACTCATTCTACAGCCTAATCTGTTTACATTCTCCATAAGTGAAAATTAGGTTTCGTTGTAGATATAATCAAAGTTTGATGATTATTTAAACTCAAATATATTGTAATTGTGTCGCTTCAGAATACAGATGCACAGAAATTAAGCAAAAATAAAAGTGGTTTAGGATGGATACAACACTAAATATAAATTAAAGAGAACTTTAAAAATCATGATTTTGATACAAGATGAATGCCATATTTTATTTTGAAGTGAGTCACATGACTTCTTCATATAATGGTCACGTGATCTCTTTATATAAAGGGTGGAATTATTATTTTAATTTTTATTTAAAAAACTACTGAATATATTTTGCTGAAAATTTTTACATATATTTTATGGGATATTTTGAGTATTTCCTAAAACTTTCGAAGCAATTTGTGAATTTTAAATTGCTTGAAAAATGTTTGAAAAATGAGGCCCCATAGGGTTCAATGTATTTCATTTTTTCAACCCGAGTTCAATCCAAAACTAATTGAGTGATATTATTCATTTATATTCCCATAGGTCTCACAGACTCTGAACAACATATTAACATTTTATTTTGATAAAGTCATGTCATTTTTACGGCAGTTATCCTGCTAACGGACAAACAGACAGAATGAACAAAGTCATAAACACTTTTCAACTATGTTGTAAAGTGTTAAAAATATATATTTGTAAGATAATATCCCTACTGTTCTGCTCAAGGAATGCCGACCCAGTTTTGATTTGAAACTAATAAACCATTTATTGTTTTAATTTTTCAATTTTTCTTTAGAGCTGCAGTAAATTTCGGGTAACTGAAACCTCAGATATTGAATCAGCGGATATGGGGGCATAACTGTACAGCGGAAAAATAATTAACTATTCATGTAGCATAGAATTCTGTTGATCTGTCCTCCCTGGGAAATTGCACCTCTCATTTGTCTTAATTTGAAATTCTGAAAAATTCTGTGGAACAGCCCACCACACTATCATAAAAAAATTAAGAAATAAAGAAATGTAGCTCCAAAAAAAAAATATTTATTGATAAAAAGTATAGCTATCCCCCACCCCCACCCCCACTACATTTTTTTCATCACATTTGAAGGAGTGGATCAACTTAATTTTCTTGTTTAAAAGAAAATTCCCAGTAGACACCGACTCTTCCCTACATTTTCTGCCGTTTTCAGTTACATTTGAAGGGGTCTGATCGACTGAATTCTATGGTAAATGAAATATTATTTTCAGTATATAGAGTTAAAGAAGAGTACATATTTAACTTGAATCCTTGAGTTCAATGATTCTTTTATCATTTGTGGATTGAATTTCTTTCACAAACCACTAATTGAACAACTGTTGTAGAAAACATATGAACTTTTGAAGAGTTAACCCTGTAGTCCAGCCACTCATTCTCTGTGACTGAACTAGGACTGGCCAAGGCATCCTTTGTTCTTTATCTTAAGTGTCATTTGAAGTTATCTGAAGCCATTTCTATAGAAATGGTGCCTCTAACCAATGTTTACTTTGCTTACAGGCACAGGTGGACTATGCTGGGTTATATAAATGCTGTCCCCTTAAAAATATCTACCTTATATAGTTTCTAGACTATAGGTCCTTATGCTTGCGAGTATTCTTGCAAATATAATCAGTAACATTATGTACTCTATTAGTTCCTTAAATAATAATTTATAATGTATTGGTGCTTTGTGATGATGATAATAATTGGTATAAACTTCTGTTCTAGCATGGGTTGATAACTGCTGTTATAGGAAATGATTAAAACTAAAATGTATGTAATTTTTCTTTCCCTAGGTGTCATCGAGTACTTGTCATCAGGCCGAGTCTCCACCTCTCACATAGACTTCAGGGAAATTGTGTACAAGGACTGCCTAAGCAAGCTGGGCAACACCTCCCAAACCAATGAATTCACCCATCCATTTCAAATCACAAGAGCTTACAGTGATGGCATTATGCCATTTACAAATTATTCGTGAGTGACCCTTTTTTTGTATGAATCCAATTACGTTTTTCCACTATTATTTGTTATACTCTTACATGTTTTCAAAATTTGAAACGCTTCTGTCAGTGCCTTTCTAAAAGTAGACTCAGGCCTACAGAGTGGGAGTGGGGCGTGGTGTCGAAAAAAATGGGTTTCATATTTTTGTATGTGAGGTATCACAGTAGCCACTCAACCGTAGTGGTTAAATGAAGCATTAAATTTTATAACTTTCCTTGAAAATTTTGTTAATAATGCCTGCACCAAAGCTGAAGCTGAAAGAAGCTTTTCAAATCTAAAATTAATAAAAACTTGCCAATAAACAGGAATGGCTCAAGAAAAGTTAAATAATTTGACCTTGTTATCCATCAAATACGAAATTTGTGAGACTTTAGATTTTGAATGCCTTATAAATAATTTTACTGAATTTGAAGGCCTGGAAAATTAATTTTATTTCATTCTTTTATGAAATTCCATGACCAAATATTATTAAGTATAAAATTTTTATATTTATAACAAATTATTTTTTTCTTATTTGTATGGGTCCAAACATTTTTTTTTTGGCCCCACCCCCGCATTAGCTAAAGACGGCCCTGACTAGACCCCTCTTCTTTAAAAGTTACATTTTGTTAAAATTTTGTGTGCATCACTTTACTTTCACTATAGGCTCAAATATGCTTTTTACTTTCCTTACATACATAGTATAATGTATAAGGGAAGTATTGTGACGGGGTCAAAAATTCAAATTCGAGTTTTCGACTGGAGAGCACTTTCAAGCATTCCTGAACACAAATCAAACATTTTTGATGTCTTGTCTGTGTGTGCAAAATTTGGCACAAAAATTTGGGAATACTGGAAGCCTATTGTTTTTAAACGCAATCAAATGTTCAGACCCCCCCCCCCCCCCCTAAATTTTCAAGTAAAATTTTGTAAAAAATCATCAAAATATTTGATTCATTGTGACAGTGGAAGTAAACAGTACTGAATATGAATGTATAAGAAAATTGTGTTGGGTTGCCAATTTCATATATTTCTGTTGTTCAGTATGAAGAAAAAGTTATAGTATGAATTGTGAACTGCATTCTCCTGGATGTTTTTTATATGGATTAGACACATTCTTTAATTAGGGAGTCGTTTAACCCGCGAGGACACTTGCAGGGTGTTTGACACCTCACGTGTTACAATTTGTGAAGAAACTCATGCATCCTACCAAACTCCTTCTGGTTGCCTTCAAGGTCACATTCTTTTGGGGAAGGGTGACAAAGAGAAAATTCCATGAATTGTTCCCTATAAAATCAGGGGTTGGGGTGTCACACACCCCATTCTGTTAGGAATGTTTCCTAAATGGCCAGCTGCATGAGAATTTCTCTTCAGGAATCTTTTTTTGTGAGAAAGTGGTTCTTGTACAAATGAAAGTAAAAAATAAGTGTTGCTATGGTCTTTCTGAAATTCACATATCCATGTCAAAGAAAAAAGGCTGGTAATTCGTGGAAGTTGAATAATCATAAAAGATACCAAAATATGTTTTGTAAATTTTAATTTACTGCGACATATTGGCAGGATTTATTCAAGGCTTATCAAAAGAACTTATCTAAGATATTTCAAAAGAGCTTACTTGGTATGTATCAAAAAAGCTTTTTCAGAGCATATCAAAAGAGCTTATACACCCCTACAGAGGGCAAAAAGCTAGGACATGGTGTTTAATGTGTCCAGTGTCGGGATCAAGGCTTATGTATCCGATCAGTGGCTTAAGGTGTGATTAGGCGCTTATTTAGGGCAAGAATGTGCTCATGTGTGTTTTGTAATTTAATCATGTACTTGTGCAGTGGGCGACCAAATTTTAAAAAACTTAAACTGAATGAATTTAATCCCTGCTTTAAATCCTGGACAATGCCAGTTCAGGCACTAGTGATATATTTCATGCTTACTTGGAATTGGTTATTATATTTTTCTAATATTTATCCATGTACTTGTCTGCTGCATCATGCGTGTATTGTATATTGGTCATTTTGTTTTCTGTTAAGTTTTTTACAAATTTCTGTATTAACATCCTATTTTAATTATATATATATATATATATATATATATATATATATAAGTAAACACTTATGTGAGCAGAAAATTTGAGCAGCAATTATGTGAGCAGATAATTGTTAATAAAATATATTCCCAGGGATCTGTGACTGCCATTCTTAGCATTCACCTTCATTATTTAGCTTATCTGCATGTTGCTTAGAATTTCTGGGTATACATGCAAATTTTCTTATGTATATATATATATGTGTGTGTTGGAATAGATATGATTTACATTTCATGTGCACTCGTATTTGAAGTTGAATAACTGGTTTCTTGTTTTGCAGATATGATTTCAAAGGTGTCATAGACTATGTCTTTTATTCCAAGTTGCATCTGAACGTTTTGGGTGTCCTTGGACCCATTGATTCTAATTGGCTTGCAGAGAACCATATCCATGGATGCCCTCATCCACACATACCCTCGGACCATTTTCCCATTGTGGTGGAACTGCAACTCTACCCTACCCACCCTGTTCACCCGCCAATCCTCAATGGAGTGAGTCTGCACAGGTAGCGACTGCTGAAGCAAAAGATTTCATTTACATTACCACATCTCGTTTGTTGATACACACTTTTCGGTTCTCATTAGGGACATTGTGTGGTAAAACAGGTCTCAACTCTGAAGGACATTGGGAGATGCAGTGGACCTTTAATTCTGTTCTGAAGCCGATTACACAGCGTGAAAGGGAGGGGAGATGTGTTTGTTTCTTTTTCATAGATTGTGTTGTGAAATTTTCAGGTTAAACATGCATTGAGAGTGTGTGCTTTGAGCATGAAGCTATGCCTTTTCTTCATTCAGTTGCAACTCTGTAAATTAATGATACTGTGATACACACAATTATTATTATTATTATTTTTTTTTTGGATCATTTTAGAAATAGCTTGAATCAATGTAAATGCTAATTTCAGAGTAATGTGTCAGAAGATTTTTTCCCCCATTTTTATATGTTACAATTTTTGTACATACTGTTTAAATGACGATTGTCCTCTGAAAATGTTCAATAGCTTGAGTATTGGTGTACTTCATGCTTTTAACGTGCACATAGATGCAGAGATTATAGTCAAGCATCATCCAGTTTTAGCATCCAAGTGTCGAACAGAGTCCTTCCTTTATTCTGTCGAGCAATAAGGGATGAATATTGCATTTTTCTCACTCATTACTGTTTCTTTGTAAATGATGTAATTAATGATACATTTTAAAAACAAATGGGTGTGATATTTTTTCATCACCGATGACGTACATGTTAAATCCTAGAACATCTAGTATGTACAGTTGATTTTAAAGAGATTCAACTTTGAAGTCGAAGTTGAAAAGAGATAGTAATTTTATATAAACAGCAATTTTGTAAATGGTTGCCGTGATAGTCAGCATGTAGCATTGGATGTTTTAAAATTTAGTTTTTGCCTTAATTTTAGAATTACTTAAATATTCTCATAATTTTCCAAATTTTTGTGTGTAACAACTTAAATTTGTCAAATTAATATCAGTCTATCAGTATTACTTGTATATTTCTCTACTTTAGCAATTTTGTATCATATTGTGAAACGCACTTTGTACATCAAAAAGTTTGTTATTTATTCTCTGCTGTTATTCTCTGATTGGTCATGAGCAATTAGTAAAAATCAAACACAGACTTTTAATTCAAATTTCTGTCACAAATGCTGAAATCTTGTTTTAACCAGTCCTTAATTTTAGTAATTTGCATTTATTTTTATGCTGTGATATAAGATGAATATGATAGTTTATGCTGTAAGCATTTTATTTGTAGTAGCAAACGATATACATTTCATTTCAGTAATTTTGGCTTCGATAAATTTGTAATTTTATAAAAAAAAAATACTTTTTAAATTACATCTAACATGATTTGTATATCTTTTGCCAGTTTGTTAGTTTATTGTGCTTTGTAAATTTTTATTTCTATTTTTGTTGTATATGAATTTTATTGATTATAAGACATTGTGTAAAATATCTAAATCAACTTCATTGACCTTGTACAATAATTGAAACATATTTTTTTCCCGAGACCAATTTAAAAATGTCATAATCTCTGTTTCAACTTCAACTTTTATGTTTTGTTACATAGAATATCAGTGTTGCACCCTAGGCTTAAACGTTCATCTGTTGTATTTTTAAAGCACTTGTCTCATTGGCATTTAAATATAGAAATTTGTATCGGAATTTTATCCCAGTTGCTTTTATACTCTGTGGAAACTTTTGGAAACCAGGATCAGCGGAAGCAGACAATTTGTTTTTGGAGATTTTTGTACGCTCTACTTAAAATGGGTCTATTTGTTTTTCTTATTTGTATCTTAGTTTGTGTGTACTTCATTTGGAAATAAGGTGGAGATATTAATTATTACTCGAATAGTTGAATAGGAAAAATGAAATAATTTCTCCAGTAACCTCAAGTTTAATCATGCATTCACAAATAAGTTCAATAAGTGATAGCTAGCACAGTCATTATCGTGTAAGGAAATGTATTATGCACAGAACTATATATATAAAGCTTAAGTCAAACATTATGAGCCTCAATTTAATGCTTCTAAAAAAAAAAAAAAAATTTTTTTTCATATTTTTCAAGAATAAAGAATATATTTTCAAGAATAAAATTTTTTGACATGGATTGTTTTTTCTGAATTACCAAGGCAAATGTCATAACTTCATATTTCAAGAATCAAGCTGTGGAAGTGATTCATTTTTTAACATTTTATATAATAATAAAGTATTCAACTGATGATATCTGAATAAAATATTCAAATGCACTTACCACCCCCACCCCAACCTTTTTTCCCCCTTCTTTTCATTGGATTCTTGTCATACCTGTAAATTTAAAAATAATTTTGCAAATCATATATTTTTTAGAATTTGACAAACATTTTTTAAATTCTCTGATAGCCTCCAAAGCTGTTTTATTTGTGCTAGTTATCTAGTTCTGTTAATACTCATTCCAAGTTAAGTACAGAATCAAATAGTCATGGTATAAGAAAACAAACAAACAAACAAAAAAAAAAACCAAAGAAATAATTTTATGATCCTTATTTTTTTTTTTATTGTGGACTACTTAACTATCTCAAAATGCAGTTTTCCATAGCATGGCCATTTTGACTCATGGTTTTGAAGTGGATGTGCATGGTACTCCCCGTGGAATGTTTTCCAGTGGGCTCAAAATGCTATTGTATGAACTAACTGAATTCAGTCGCAAAATGCAAGTATAAGGGTTTTTTCACCATTGTCTGGTTTTATTCTCATGGAGATGAGCCCATATTAACGTTGGATGTGTTTATATGAAAACATTGTTTCAAAACTTTGAGGGTTATGTATTTTCTGATTGTCAGTAAGGCAGCTTCATTTAAAACTGGTGATTTCTTTCTAAATGTACGAGAAACATTTTTAGATTTTTATTTTTCTTGTATGAGTGGTTTTAGTTGTGAACTAACACTGGGGCATGTTGCAGTTACCATTGGCTGTCACATATACTTATGATTGGTTATAATAGGGTCATTTTAATGGTTTTCTATAGATAATAAATAAAACATCTTTTTAGATTGAGTCTCCATGTCTATTTTTTGTGTGGCTTTTGATATTGTTAGATGGGGGTTGAAATACAGGGAAGAATGTTTTTATTTCCTAGTGTGTGTTTCAGTGTTTTTAATGTGTTACGGGTCACCCACTTAGCCTTGCTTGTTTAACAAAATTTTTCGCTGTTTCTCAGAAATTGGAAATGTAAGTGTTTTTATGTTTTGTTTTTAAATGACGAATGTCTTCATTTGTTTCCTAATGTGATTTTTTTCACATGAATTGTATAGAAATTATCTGTACATTTTTAAGAGTAGATGTATTACATTCTAATAAATGTGGTCAAAATAAAGAAATCTTTTTTTCGTCGATGGTGTTAATTCTTCTCTTAGCTTATAAAAATGTTTTTTTTAAATTGCAAATAAAATAAAATGGCTGCATGTAGCAATAGCAAAAATAAGAAAACTAGAAAAAATTTATTTGCTGCACTTTATATCCTAAGTTATGAATTATTCTAAATATCTCTAATTGTTATATTACAGATTCATTGAGTCTATTACAAAATAAATTCAACAATATAAATTTTCTATAATTACATCTTTTGATTGTGGTTGTAAGAATGCTATTGTACTAAAGTGTCATTGGGTATGTGTACAAAATTTTTAAATCTATATAGTAAAAGGCAATGTCTGTCTGTGTGTATGTCTGTCTTATACACTATACGTTCAGCGACCACGTGTTGGAGGGCTACGAAATTTGGCAATCGTAGACCGGGGGGGGGGGGGGGAGAGAAGGGACACGTAAAAACAGATTTTTTAAATTTTAATTATTTTTATTTAATATTTTATGCAATTTCGACTGTTTTTTGCCTTTTTTTGCAATTTTTTCTCCACGATCCAGACGTCGTAGAAAAAAACAAATCACACCACCTGAAAGAGCAGACAATTGCGAGTAAAAATATATCAATTTCAAACCTCAGGGACAAATTTTAATATTTTTTAAAGATTTTAAAACAAAAGTCACTTTTGGCTCAAAAACACAATTTTTTGGTTTTTAAATTCTCGCATAGTAAAAAGTACTCATAATTTCAACTAATAATTTACATTTTTAGAAAGCAGAAATATCTGGCATTCTTACAAGTCCAATCTGGTCAAGAAATAATGAAAATTGCCTGCAGGATCGCAATTTTAAAGACGTCATGATTTTAAATTTCTCGGCAATCCGCTAAAGGAGTCCTTTCCCCACAGAAGTTTTTTTCCCGTTTCCATGGAGACTGAGCTTCTGGTTTTAAATTAAGAGCTTAACATATGCATTGTATAGTGGTGATGTATTTGAAATTATTATACTTATGGATTGGTGGAACGATATGGATTTTTAATTGGATATTTTAATTTATGGATATTTTAAATGATGGAACGATGGATATTTTAATTTTGTGGATAAATGATAAATAATATGGATAAATAATAATTTTAAATGATGGAGCGATGGAATGAGGATGATGGAATTAAGAGCTAAGCATATGGTCATTATAAAATTTAAATTAGCGCACGGGAATTGCACTCGGTAGGCCCGGGTTCAATTCCTGCCACTGCCGCTGTGTTCAGGCGGTGTACGATCACATTAAACATATGGGCCATTACAGAATAAGCAATATTATTCACAGAATGTTGACGAAAGTCATTTCACAAAACAGTGGCTACCAACGGCCCTACCATACTGATAACACCGGTTCTTGTTAGATCACCGAAATCAAGCAGTATCGGGCGCGATTAGTACTTGGGTGGGTGACCACCTGGGAACACCGTGTGCTGTTAGCACATTTCGGGCGTGGTAGCTCGGTGGTTTGCGCACTGGATTTGCACTCTGCCACAACTGCTGCCGTGTTCATGCGGAGTATGATCATGTTAAACATATGGGTCTAAGTCCTTCCGAGAGGTTGGTGGTAGGGGAAGGAGGGTACGGTCCCTGTGGATGCCTCTTCCACTGGGTTCCGGTCTAAATTGGGCAAATAAAAAGAAAGTTATGGAGATAGTCGCTGAGGACGCAGTAGCCCAGTGGTTAGCGTGCGGGAATTGCACTCTGTGACGAATGTATGTATTAAAGTTGATTCTGGTCGACAAATGTAATTTTTAGGAACTAGGACTCCTAACCTATTATGTAGGTATGACTAGAAATTGTGAAAATCTTGTAATTGCATCGAATCAAATTCGGCTGAAAAAATGAAATCCATTGAACCCCTATGGGACATCATTTCTCAAACATTTTTTAAGCAAAGTTAAAATTCATAAATTGCTTCCAAAATTTTAAGAAATATTCAAATTATGCCATAAAATATATAAAAAATTCAAAATATGTTCTGTAGCTTTTAAAATAATAATGACACCCATATAATATGAAGAGATCACGTGACCCACTTCCAAATAAAATAGGGCATACATCTTTTTTCCCAGTGTCAAAATCCTGATTTTTTAAATTCTTTTAAATTTATATTGAGTGTTACATACCCCTTGAAACCGTGTTATTTTTTTGTATTTTCTGTGAACCTACATTCTGTACCAAATCATTTTTGAATTTAAATGATCATCAAACTTTGATTATCTCTACAACTAGCCTAATTTTAATGGATGCAGAATGTACACAAGTGATTGTAAGATGAGTTGTATAAGAATTGCTGAATTTTTTTTTTCATGCACAATTATTTAACTCTACGAGTCTGGAATAAAAGTGTATAAATGCAATATTCACTGCTTTTACATAGAGAGGCAGACGATTTTATAGCATTGCCTTTTTTTTTATGAAGTTTCCATTAAAATAAATTATTGTACTGTGATAATTTTAAAAATATCACAGCTGAATGTATCGCATTTTAGTAATGTTAAAATAAAATTGCATTTCAGTTGGAAAGTGTTTCATAATCAGTGCTTTATGCATGATTAATCTTTCTTGTTTTCTGATGGAATTGCAAAGAATAGTCTTTAAATGATTCACCAATTATAGCATTTGATTTTGAATCCACTTTTTGATAATTTGGCAATTACACATTAATGCAGCTATATTTTAGTGACTTGGGAGAATATGATAATTTTACTATATACTTTTATATAACACTAATATATAATATACTAATACAGTAATATAATACGTTTAATATGTAATGAAGGTGTTATCTATAAATCTTATAGGGACCAATTTAGTTATATGTAGTGTGTTCTTGTATCGTAACCAAAATTTCTAATTTTGTGATGCATGTTATTTTTAGTTCATAAAATTATTTTATTCTTAAAAATAATTACTTTTGTGTATTGCCCATGTTAGTGGAGTTCAGGCTGAAGCCACCCAAATTAATTTTATCATCTATTGCGTACTCGTGTATTACTTAGATTCTCATGTCCCTTAAGTTATGTTACATGTAATTAATATTTTTAGAACGTAATTGTAAGTGGTTTGTTCTTCAAGTAGAAAATATGCCCAGAGACTCCACTAAGCAAATAAAATGTAAATAATTATTTTTTTTAATTTTCAAAATGTAAATTTGTCATGAAATTATTAACATTTAGCTTCTCTGACTTTACTAGATGGAATGAATGAATAATATCCCAATTGTTCATGCCAGTGTTCTAAAACGAGTAAAAAATTTTTTTAATGAAAAATTTCATATAAAATTATTTATTTAACAATTTAATTGTCATTATTTTATAATTTTTTTTTCTTTTAAATATTGTTTGAAAATTTTAATCCTATTGTTCCATTTGTTCTTGACATCATGTTTGTTAAATTTGGCGCTTTTAAAACTATGGGGTTCAAATTATATGTTAAAAGCTGTAAAACAAAATAGTTCTGTGAATATTTCTGTGAATATGTAGTATCAATGATGATGTCAAACTGCGAGAAGAGCCAATGTATTTTTTAAAATATATTTTGATGAAAACGAGATAATCTTGTTAAAAATGGCAAGAAGTTTCATTATTTTAGTTCCTTTTACCAATTATAAACTTTTTTTTGAAGCAAATATTAGATAGGAGCTATTTAGAGACTTCGAAAGGGTTAGTGATACTTAAAATTTAATCAAAGTGGTTGATAACTTTTCTGAATACATAAAAAACCTTTCTGAATTTAGGCATAAAAATGGCACACTTTTTATAATTCTGTTAACATTAAATGTGAAAATGTATGAATCTTATTTCCACGCACAATCAAATAACTTAATTGTTTGAATTTTTGAATGGCAGAGAAAGAATTGTTTTATTTTTCTGGCTCATGCATATCTTAGATAGGATATAATTTTCCATTGCAGAGTAGAAAAGAAAAACATAAAATTTGCATCAAAATCGGTACAAGCATTGCTAAGCTAGATAAAAATGTAGATTTTAAAAAGGACCCCCCCCCCCCCCCCTCCTTCCCTACATGCACGGTTGCAAAAGCTTGTAAAGCATTAACATTTTAGTTTGAGCAGGTTGAGTGGTTCCATTGAATATAAATTAAATCGCAATTTTAATATTAATACCACATATAGAGCTATTGCACTATATACTGTAAACAACATAGTTTTTATTTCAATACTCTTCTGAACCGATCGCTTACTATGATGCGCAAAGTTTTTACTAAAGTCTCAATACAGTATTTATGATTATGAAAGTCTCAACAATCACTTCAGTATTAGGGCTCTGAATAATATATATATATATATATAATCAAAATAATAAATAATATCAAAGTACTAAAATAATTTATTGTATTTAAAAACTTAAGACCATGGAGCTACAAGTAATTAAACTCTATGCTTAAAACTTCATCGAAAAAAATCGTCCTTTTCTGTAAAATCAATGAATATTTCATTCATATCAGCTATGCAGACTCCATGAACTAAATGATTTTGTGTTAAAGAAATACAACAATTCTAATACAACTAATTCTACATATTTTGCTGTTTACATTTTACATAGGTGAAAAATAGGCTTCGTTGTAGAAATAATCGAAGTTGGGTGATCATTTAAACTCAAATATATTGTAATTGCGTTGCTTCAGTATGTAGATGCACAGAATTTAAGCGAAAATAAAGAGGTTTTACGACGAATACAACACTCAATATGAATTAAAAAGAACTTTAAAAATCACGATTTTGAGACAAGATGGATGCCATATTTTATTTTGAAGTGGGTCACGTGATCTTTTCATATAATGGTCACGTGATCGCTTCATATATAAAAGGTGTAATTATTATTTTAATTTTTATTTAAAAAACAATATATTTTGCTGAAATTTTTTTTATATATTTTATGGAATAATTTGAATATTACCTAAAATTTTTGAAGCAATTTGTGAATTTTAAATCCGCTTAAAAAATGTTTGAAAAATTAGGTCCCATAGGGTTCAATCCCAACTAATTGGGTGATATTATTCATTTATATTCCCATAGGTCCTACAGACCATCTGAACAACATACTAAAATTACATTTTGATTAAGTCATTTTTACGGCAGTTATCAAGCTAACGGACAGACAGAATGAACAAAGTCAAACACTTTTCAACTTTGTTGTAAAGTGTTAACAAAGTCATAAACACTTTTCAACTTTGTTGTAAAGTGTTAATAAAAATCGTATGCCGTATAAACACATTGGATTTAAATGCGGTGCTAAGCGACATATCATTTGCTTCAAATAAATTGGTGGAAAAAATATATCGTCTGAATAATGTTATCTCCATGGAAAGTTTGGCGACATTTAAAAAAATCGCCAAATTTATTGCCAAATGGGACTGTAGAACTAACTGACTGTAAAAAGTCCTATTTGGCGACAAATTGACGAAACGTCAACACAATTCTATCCCCTAACAAAACACAATTAATTTCATTTATATAGCGCAATTTTATCATTTTCAAGATATTTTTATGGATTTACAAACATTTTTATCAATTTGGCGACATTTTAACGAATTTGGCGACTGTGTTACTAAGTAGGATAGTTGGACTGGCAGACAAATGCTACCGAAACGTTATTTCAGTACTCTCTTCTAAAAAAACAAATTTAATTTCATTGATTTGCGTCGCTTTTATCAGTTTGGCGACATTTCCGTCAATTTGGCAACGTTTAAGAAAAGTTGCCAAGTTAGCGATATCCCGCCAAATTCGTAGCTCTGAATTTGCATTTCTGAAGAATAAAACAACCAGATCCCGTTTGTATATACTAAATGAAAACACTAAAATTGTTTTTGAAGATATACCCTTTCTACTCTTTTTCTGTTTCAACAATCGGCTAAATGGGTTTATTGGTTAAACACAATATATAAGCTTCTTCCTTTTCGACCCAGACCGTCCGACCTACCAGAAAGGTATAAGGTATCTGTTTGGACGGCCGGGAAGTGCCATTCAATTTAGACCGGAACCCTGTGGGGGAGGTATCCACAAGGACCGTACCCTCCTTCCCCTACCATCAACCTCTCTGAAGGACTTACGGACCACATGTTTAACGTGATCGTACTCCGCGTTATCACGGCGGCAGTTTTGGTAGTGGTGGGAATCGAACCCTGGCCGACCGAGTGCAATTCCCGCGCGCTAACCACTGGGCAGTCGCGATCGCAATATATAAGCTTGAAAAATTTTTGCCAAAATAAATGAAAGTGATGTATGCAGCCCACAATTAATATAATTAAAAGAAAAGTCAAACCGTTCATTTATAAGATATATTTTATATCCATTTATTTATTATTCAAATCGAAAAAATAATAATAAAAGTTAACAAATTCGTTTAATTTAATTGCGTTGCTGAGCAATATGATATAAGAAAGAATCTATAAATAATAATATATCAATTTGTAAAATAATATATTCAACGTTCCGGAAATAAAAATGTTGTAACAAAGAAACTATCGACTTTGAGGTCCGAGTTAAATTTTTACAATGAGTCTTTTTGTCACACTTTTCCTGAGATTTTTGGAATGTGTCCGCCTTTTGAAAATTTGAGGAACTATCAATTGTTTTGAAATTCTGGCTCTTCTGTTCTCACCGAAAAACTTTTATTTCCTGTTTAAAAAAAATTCGAGACTTCAAACAAAAATACACTTTTTAGAACGGGGTCGATTTTTCTCCCTTTTTTAGAGGTATGTTCGGTATATATTAAAAAAATCTATTGAATTTTTCGAATTTTTATGATCCATTTATTAATAATTTGCTTAATTAAACTAATAGAACAATATTTGAACCTGAAGAAATACTGCAAAACATATAAAACTAATTATGCAAAATCATTAAAACAATATATATATATATAAAATTCTAACAATTTTTTTGCAAAACTTCAAAGGGAATTAATGAGTAGCCTGTACTGCCTTAATCCGGTATTGCCTAACCCTTTCTTAGCCAGCTATAGATTTGACTAAAATTGCATTCTAAATCCCCTGGGGATAGGAGGGATCATAAACAGTGGCACCTTTTCAACTACCCCCTACCCCCTTTTTTATTCCATTGTTCCTAACATTCGATAAGTTTCACGCATGCGCAAGAGGAGCATGATGGGGAGGGATGATTGCATCTGGCAACTATCTGGCCGAATTGATCCTGGTTTTCATTTGTAAGGATTCGTTTTATACCCGGGCAACGGCAAAAGAGAACGGCATCCGAAGCACGGATGCATTATTAGATTAAGTGTCGAAGAGAGATTTTGTTTGTGTCAAGGAGGTGTCATGTTTGCATTTGATATGAAGATCGTTTTGTAAAAGTTTCCGTATGTATCGTGTCATTCAGTGCTGAATGCTTAGCGGATAGCAGCTACAGGCTTATTTGTGTACGTAAACGATGTGAAGCATCTGGTATATTTGACAAGTTCTTTTCTGCATCTTTCTTGGATCCAGTATGATCTTGTTCGTAATTCAACACCTGGAAAATTGGCTCAGCGGAAAATCGTGATTAAGTCCAATTTCTTCCGTACAAATAATGTACATTGTAAACGTCACTTAGAACCATGGTTTTATTTCATAAATTGAAAGGCATTTCCGAGGGTGAGTTTAAGATTTGTCCGAAGTAGAACCGCGAATAATGTTTCTTTTTTCATAATTATGCAAAAATCAGACGATTTTCATCGAGCTGAAATGAAAACTATTCAATTCTACAATCTGGCAAGAAGTGGATTTCCAATGCTTCATCTCTAGCTGAGCGAATTTGCTGTTACTAGGCAACAGATCTTTGGAGTTGCGGAATGCTCATCGCTGTTGATGTTCCGATGGTCCATGGAATTCAAGCAACTGTAGTGGATTTTTTCAAAGAATTTTAAGCGATATCGGCGTGTAATAATAGAAAGAAAGCAGACGTAAGTAACATTCGTGTTTATTCAACTTGGTTATATATTTTTACTTTCTCTAATATACGTAGCATATGTAAAAGGATGGGGGACGAAAAATGCGTGTTTTGGATTTGAGTTTAAAAATCATATAATAGGATGTAATTACATTTAATTCTTTTAGGTTTTTTTATTTTATTTCTGATCAGAACGTGAAATGTCTCGAAATCGTCATATGATAACTCTACTAATAAACTATGCCATTCATTTTTGAATATACAAATGATATTTTTTTCCCTTAACATTAATTTTATATAATTATATTTTATCAGTATTAATAATGTCAATGACAGCGAAAGTAACACTCTTAAAAAATTAAATTGCAACCTTTTTTATAATAAGTTTTATTTTGTTGAACAATGAGTACGACGCTTAACGTCAGACATCTTAATTAAAAATTAGCTAGATTAATTAAATTCTGTACCGTGGTCGATATTATATATGTTCAATGATTCAGCTTTCTAGGGAGGCTTTTGGAAGGACTGAAAAGATTTAAAAAAATAAAATTCCCATTATTTACAACATCGGGGGGCTTATATTTTCGGTTCCATTAGGTTCTGACTATAGTCGATACATACGTAAATATGCAAACGATTCAGCCTTCTAGGCCACCTGAGGAAAGGAGAGCTTTTGGGGGGGGTCTGGAGAAACAAAATCACGTTAAACAGTTATTATATGCGTGTTATCGATTTTCAACATATTGAAAACTTTTCCCCTTATCTGTTAACTCCAAAAAAATCAATATTCATCGATTAAAACAATCGTATCGAATGTTTCGAAAAGTGTTGTACTCGCAGACTCAGACAGACATTACTGTCTAATTGTTAGACATTATTGTTATTAAGAAATGTTTAATTCGTCTCAGGAATGCTCAAAACTTATCCATTTATCTAAATTGTGGAGTTGGATATTTGACTTCACCACAAATACGTGTCCCTTAACACATTTTTATTGGAGAGAAATAGAAAAATCAGCCATTTACTTATACTGAACCCATTTCTTGATTTTTGTGGATTCAAATTAAATCTTATTCGTGGACTTCCAAAAATTTCTTCCGAAATTCGAATATCAATTCATATTAACAATGTTCTATATTCCGATGGTTTTATTTTGAAATATTATTGCATAAATAATATTTTGTACAAGATTATAAAAGTACGACATTTTTTTACACGAAATGTAAGATAAACGTACTAAAAGTTGACACTGGAAAATTTTTGAATGTGGGAAATCAAATGAATGAAATGGGAAATGGGAATGAAATTTTTGAATGTGGGAAATCAAATGAATTCAGTGGGAAATCAAATGAATGAAAGTCAAATTAATTAATTAATTGTAAAAGAAAAAAGGACTTAAAAGAAAATCGTACTGGATGCCCAGAAGGTTTTATTCTACTTTATCATCATAATTAGTTTTAGACAAAAAAAAAGTATATTTTTATTAGCTTTCTTTTAAAATATTTTTAAAATTCTTTAAAAGTTTTATTTTACTTCTCCTACGTACATAGTATAATACAGGAAAAGTATTGTGACAGGGTCGAAAATTGGAATGGGGAGTTTTCGATGGAAGAGCACGTCCCGGAACTCGAATCGAGCGGTTTTGAAGTGATGTGTGTGTTTATGTATGTTAGTGTGTGTGAATGTGTTTTAGTGTGTGTTTATGTACAGTATCCAAAAAAAAATAATAATCAAAATAATCTAACAAAATCTTCGTACTAATTTTACTTGTATATCATCTTAGCGTTCCACTGCCTATCTACTGGTATACGAGACATTGAAATAATTTTAATTCTATTTTCAGAATCTTCAATAATGTGTTAACGATCTAAATAATATTTTAGTTTATTTTATAACGTTCAAGATTCTTTAATGTTTTATGACTTTATGCGATATCTCACGAACGAATGTGGCGTTTCGAAAATAATTGGCTACGATTTTTGCCACCCGATAATACTGGGACTCTGTTGGTTTTAAACTCGATCAAATGCTCCCTCCATCCCTAACTTTTGAGTGATTTTTAAAAAAGAATCACGATCTTCACTATTGATAAATAAATAAACATTTCAGACGTAATGTTTCATTAGAAAACGAAGGAGACACTTTAGGAGGTAGCGCGTATTTCAAATAAATTTATTAAAAGAATTACACAAAATTATAAAATAGGAACTATCATCCAATGGGTTTCACACACAGTATTATGCAACCCATACACCCTCCGCGATGAGTTAATTCTCGTTCTCTCTCCACACAATCACAGAGATAGAGAGAATAGTTTCACTTACATTGCATTACTGGAACTAATTTGAATACCTCTTTGATGCCAGTGTGTGTATTATACACATATGCTGTCATGTCGGAACAAGTCATCTTATTAAATATATATATATAACAATATATATATTAGTTTTGAAAATCCAATGATAGAATAGAGAGAAGTTTCAACTCAAAAAACCCCAACACTAAAAAATGCCTGACAAATAAAAAACTATCAAACAGAGAATCATCAATCAAGTGGAAAATAAAATGTAAACCTCTAGTCATCAAGCTGAAGACAAACAACAAATATCAATGGAAAGGAATCGATAATGGAAAATCAAATAAAATCCAAGCATGAAAGCTTTACACGTGGACAAGCTCTAGGCCTAAACAAATGAATTGTTCATTTCGATAAAACTCTTACTCAAGTCCAAGTGTTTCATCAAAATGAACACAAAATGCATGTTTCTGATATCAGTCATAGATTATATCTATAAACACTGATAACTTGGACGACATGCATAAAGATTGAAAAATTATAGGAAACAAGAATACCTGAAAAAACACTGCATACCATCCATTGGAGCCTTGAATAAAGAGACCAATGTTGACAATCTCAAAGGATAAAAAGTTGAGAACTGCTGTTGCCAAACGTGACAAATAAATAATAGTAATGCGAAAAGACGATAGAAGGTGATATTCAACAGCAAGAGCTACAGAATAATAGAGCAGATGATAATAGAAAACATAGAGGCTAAATTATAAGGAGATATAAATTTTTGGTAATGCTTATTCAAGAGAAAGTGGATGTCTGGCTAATATAAGATACTAAGGAGAGAATTTAAGTATACTCAACCATTCCAAACTTTTTAACTATACCATGTACTAAATATGCTGGATATTTATATAATTTGCCGGTAATTTTTAGCTTCTTATGAAATTTTTTATCTGATAATCTATAAATTCTAAAAAGTTGATTAAGAATAATATTTCTAAACAATTGAATCGAGTTACAGGAATTAAATGGTAATATTTTATTAATGTTAAAGTTAAAATAGTCTTTTAATCACATAAATTAGTAACTATCCTATTAGTAGGTTCAATAATAAGATTTAAATCCAAAAAATTAATGTTAATAGTGGCTTCATTAGGAATTAGTTCCAAATTATCTAGATAGAAATCTATATCTATGACACAGTTGTCTGTAAAGACGAAACAAATCAGATCATCAACATATCTGTAAATTTTATAATCTGTTGAAGTAAAAGATTTTTCATAATGATAAAGGAATAAATTAGCTGATATACTGCTACTACAGCCACCTTGTGGAACCCTTGAGACTTGTAAGTATAATTTATTGCCTTGAAATATATAATTTTTGAAAAGAACAAAGTGAAGACGTTTAGGAAATTTGGTAAATATAGTATGAGTAGAATGATTAGTAATATAAGCATTATATAGAGCTAAAATTACTACATAAAGATCAGAGATCTTAATATTATTAAAAAGATCTTTAAAATCAAAAGTTTGAAATCCACTTAGTTTACCTAGTGATGTTAATTTATTCTTTAGTTCTTTACTATTATTTAGAATAAGGTAGTTATTGCTAGAAAAACGTAAACTATCATTTATTACATTTAAATAATTTAGTAGTAATTTACTCGCAGTAGTGGAGTAAGTATTATGACCACTAGCTACTGTTCTAAATTTAATAGAATTTTATGAAATTTAGGAATAATTTATGAAATGGAATAATTTATGAATTTTTATGAAATTTAGGAAAAAGCACAATATATGGAAATTTAAGAAATTTATAATTAATATTTAAATCACTATACATATTGCTAATTTTCAGTTTGATACTATTGATGGAGTGTGAATCTA
Organism: Amaurobius ferox; assembly: GCA_951213105.1. NCBI lineage: Eukaryota > Metazoa > Arthropoda > Arachnida > Araneae > Amaurobiidae > Amaurobius > Amaurobius ferox. The sequence goes on from OX578152.1 coordinate 123,896,968, forward strand.
GTTTAAATAGACTATTTTTATTTAAATAATCTAACAGAAATTGAATATTGAATTATTTACAGATAATAGCATAATTATTAGAGGCTTTATCAACATAAGCAATAACAAAAGATCTTTGTAAATCATGAATGGAATGTTTTAAATTATCAATATTATATATAGATCTAGACAATTTAATACTACTGTCGGCGAAACTTTCTCTTTGGTTCAGTGGATTTTATTTGAGCCTCACCTGTTCAGTTACACGAATCTACACCATTAATCATAGACACAGATAAGTCTGAATAAACTTTATTCACCGATGGCAGGCACATTTACATAAAAACGGTTGGACATGACATGCTGCTTAACATCCAGCTTCCATAGCTTCAATTCTGTCTACAATGAGGAATTTGCACACGTGGGGGAAATGCTCAATTTTATATTTTCCTGGTAATTTTAGGTTTAAGATTTTCAAATATGTCACTTTAAATGTCAAAATGATTTTGAATAAATTAAAAATTAAAGTTTAAATAAGTGGAAAATGACGCAATATCATGTGATCTTGAAACGCTACGTGATTGGCTCTGACGTCACTGTTCATGAAGTATCAGTATTTACGTTTTGAAAACAACGCTAGATCAATTCGCTTCTACGCATTCATAGTTTAGAAATCATTTTTTGAGCCGTAAATTTTATAATCATTTTTAATTTTACCGTATATTTGAATTGTATAACCCATCCATTTCATTTTGTTTAAGATGTCGATTTTTCCGGGATTTATCAAAGGAGAATCCGATAATCTTCCTAAAATTGATGCTATATGTATGTTTTCGTTTTTGGGAAAGAATCCCAATTTTATTGGAGCCGAAATGCGAGGATTTAAAACTAAGAGGTATGTATGATCTTCATTAATATTGACAAATAAATCTAAAACTAATGCAAATGCATGAATAATTCTTTTACATTTAAAACTTTAATTTTGATTGCACTTGGAAATAGTCGCACACTACAATGTCCTATTCTGCTTTTAAGCTGATAATTGACTTTTTATAGTAGTTTATATTGTAGTTTGAAATTATGTAAAGACAAATAAAGCATGCCTGAAATACTCAAGAAATTTAAATACAATACAAACTAGAAAAGAACAAATTTGAATTACATAGTCTGATTTGTAATATAACACTAATTATATACGGCAAATGCTAGGGAATATCAATAACCTGTTTCCAATCAAAACAAAGTAACTGTTGTCAGATATTTAGTACTTATGAATAATAATTTTATAGATGTTTTAAGACTGGCAGTAGCAGTCAGATAAGGTGTGCTGCCTATGTCTACAATGTCCTATTCTGCTTTTAAGCTGATAATTGACTTTTTATAGTAGTTTATATTGTAGTTTGAAATTATGTAAAGAGAAATAAAGCATGCCTGAAATACTCAAGAAATTTAAATACAATACAAACTAGAAAAAAACAACAGGACAGGGGTGTGTTGTACCAGGCTCATGTTCCTAGTGAGGTCCCCCAAAGTGTAAATACACTGTAATGTGGCCTCGTTATACCATATATATTTTTTTCGAATCATTATGCTTGTTGTCCATATAACACAAGTTTATAGATAAAAATCTATCTTGCGTTTCAGAAACAAGCATTTTTGTGTTCATTTCAAAGGGATATATGGACTTGAAAATAATTTTTTCGAAATGAACTAATCTTAAGCTCTTCCATGTGCAAGCTTTTTTGCTTGATATTTTTTGTTTCCTATTTTCATTCTTCACCTTAATTTGTTGATTATCTTTGTATTTATAACCTGAATTACGCTTTATAATTTCCTCTTTATGGTTGTATTTCTTTCATTTTTTTGTATTTTGTAGAAAATTTTAGGATAGTGTATTATGAGTTACTACTTACATTCTACCATTGGATTTACAATTTTATATCAGTAGTATATGTATATCAGATAAATATTGATAACATATATCTTTATTTCACAAATGAGGGTTGCACAACTTATGATCACAACTTATTTGTTACACAATGACAGCCATTTACTATTATAAATTACTATATAATGTTAACATTTCTATTTATACAATTGATATCAAAAAGAAATAATTACAAATTAATGTGCCATTGTTTATTTCAATAAATTGATTGATTAAGGTTTGATTCTATGTCTTTAAAACTTATTATTTTGAGATACAAGCTAGAGTATGTTTTATTGTTCAATCCCTAACTTGACCACAAATTCTTTAATTTTAAATTACTATTTACACAGGATTATTTATAGTTTATTATTGATACAAGCAAGATCGTATCCAGGATTTGATTTCCGGGAGTTAAACCCACATTTCATATCTTGATGGATCTTTTCAATGTTAACTTTTTCATTTTGGGGAGTTTGAACCCCCGAAAAAAAGCCTTGGTTACGGCCATAAATCCAAGTAAATAATATTTAAACAGAAGCAAATGTTTACTTGCCGAAAAATGATCTTCACAACACCAAAGAGATGTTTCATTCGATAATTTCGGATTTTTCTGCTCTTCCCTTCTCATTGCTTTTCGTTTAACTGGATCTTTTGGAACATTGAAACACAGCTTATCAACTGAATGAACCGTTGTATTTGTGCAGCAAGGTACTAAACAGTACTTGTAGCTCGGTTTTAGAATCTCACTCATTATAAAAATATGATAAATGAAATATTTTATAGGAGAATCAAGTGCGCAGCTCTCGGAATCCACAGTAAACAGTGTATTGCGCTCTTTGTTTACATGGATAGTGACGTCACAAGAGCGGCCATTACAGAAACAGCGTTTTCGCGCCGGATTGCTAAGTGCGAGTTTAAACATTTTTATATTAATTATCTAAGTTCAAAAATTAAAAAAAAATATACTATCATTCATGATTTTTTCTCTACTACACGATAAAAATAAAAAAAAAAACGTGAAAATTCCTCATTGCTGCTGCCTCACTTCTTATCTGTCTGGGACGTTACGACAGCGCCACCTGCCTTTCTGTTACAAATGAACATGCAAATTTCTCTCACAACTACAAATAGTATTTTTAATAAATTTTAATAAAGTAAATTTCCACATATAAAATGCCTCTAAAGGCAGAGCGTATTTAGAAGCTAATTTATAAATATATTTATGAAGATCAATATTTATTGACTGTAAAACTTTAAAAAATTTATTACAAGATGGTAACCTGATTTTTGTACCAAATGACATAATGGTTCTTAATGTTTCGTCTATTGCTAAGTCTCCTGTAGCTATATGGCCCAAGTGTAGATTTATATATTCAGCATATTCGTCTATCTTTCAAATACAATCATTATCTACATTTGATATGGAATTTTTATCTATAGAGAGAGATTGCGAAATTTCATTGTAATTAAAGATAGATCATCGGCTTGTTGTATTTAAAAGTCTTAGTAACATTCAAATCCTCAATAGGCAATAAGTGTTTGAATTTGTTACATATATAGACCCAAAATTTATAGAATTATAAATTGCATGTTTAAAAGATAACAAACAATAAGAATTAGTAGACGTATTATTATTATGAAATTGATTAAATTTCATTTTTAAATACTTTGATCTAGTAATGAATAATACAAAATATGATTAAAATGTTCATTAGTTAGATTTAATTTTAAGAAAATGACATAAACATTATTTAAATGTTTTTTCTTAACCGCGAATACTCAAGATTTGATTAATTTTCATTGATAAGTGATGTTAAATTGATGATGTAAACATTTAATCTCAGCTTTATAATCATAAAGTATGGAGCTTCATAAACCAGCTATTTCGAATACATCGACTTTCTGATCCTCGGTTTCACTTTCTCCACATCAATAATCTTAAACGCATTTATCAAAATTACCAATATCCGGAAGTATTTGTAAATAATATTATTAATAATTTCAAATATACCACGTAATCATTTTACACATGCATTATTTATCTTTGATTGGATAACTCAATTTTGAGAATTCACCCATTCTTATCACCTAACTTACCACTTGGCCTGAGTCTAATACTGCTTACTATTTTCGAATGACTGTTTTTCACTTTTCCTGACTCCTATACTGATTACTATTTTTGAAAGTCTCCATACATATTATGTATCGTTCAAATGTATTCATTCCGGTGCCCACTCGCATTGACGAAGTGAGGTGAAATGTTCAGTCGCTTGTTCAGCTTACACGCGTTGGCAATGCTTGGGAGTTCATATTTCTGTTCGAGGAAGTATTATTTTTCTGATTTGTAATTCAATTGATTTATTTTTCTCCTTCCACTAGCCAGTAGACAGTTCCAATGGTGTCTATAGTTAAATACTATCGCCATTGTCAGAAACTGGCTATTCTATCGGTTTTAATTCGAATTGTATGGCTGTCCTGATGAGAATGCAATTTCGAACTAACCGCCATTTTTGTGTAGTTTCAATTGATTGTTCTCTATGTCTTAATCTTTTATCTTGAGCTAATTATTATTGCCTTTTCTCATTTTTGCCGTGTTTTATTTTTATTTTTATTTATATTTATATTTATATACATTTACTTGTGAATTTTGTATCCTAATATTCTTCTCAACCCCCTTTACCATTGTAGTGATATGTTACCTTCTATCTTTATCCTTAGTCTTGGTCTATAGTTGCTCATTTGTGGCAGATATACTGGTGATGTTTTTTTTTTTTTTTTGTACACACAGTGGTTTATGCGTGGTTTTCGATTAAAATCTTTCAATTTTTATTTATATATATATATATATTCCTATTAAATTTAGAACTGTCACTAGCGATCATAATACTTATTCTACTATTGGTAGCAAATTATTACTTAATATTTTAAATGTACTAAATGATAGTTTACGTTATTCTAGTAATATATACTTTATTCTAAATGCCTTTTATTATATAGATAACAGTAAAGAATTAAAGAATAAATTAACGTCATTTGGTAAACTTATAGGATTTCAAACTTTTTACTTTAAAGATCTTTTTAATAATATTAGTATTACTGATCTTTATGTTGTAATTTTAGCTCTTTATAATGCTTTTATTACTAATCATTCTAAACTTATTAAATTTAAATATTTTCATAAACTTCTCCACTTTGTTCTATTCGGGCCAACGGCCGTACCGTGCTGAAAACACCGGTTCTCGTTAGATCACCGAAGTCAAGCAGCATCGGGCGCGGTTAGTACTTGGTGGGTGACCACCTCGGAACACCGCGTGCTGTTGGCCATCTCGGGTGCGGTATCCCCGTGGTTTGCGCGCTAGATTTGCACGCTACCACAAATGCCGCCGTGTTCATGCGGAGTACGATCACGTTAAACATGTGGGTCCGTAAGTCCTTCCGAGAGGTTGGTGGTAGGGGAAGGAGGGTACGGTCCCTGTGGATGCCTCCCCCACTGGGTTCCGGTCTAAATTGGGTGGCACTTCCCGGCCGTCCATACAGTTACCTTACACCTTTCTGGTAGGTCGGACGGTCTGGGTCTCAACAACAACAACTTTGTTCTATTCAATAACAGAGTGTCTACAGAGTTTCTAAATATAATTTATCTACAGAGTTTCTAAAAGTCAATTTCATGACTTTTTGGGGACTTACCAAAATAAATTCCTGACTTTACTTAATTATGTCGGTCAATTATATGTAATTATACTTCAAAATATCTTTTGAAACACACTATTCTTTTACTTATATATTGCTCATAGTCTAGTCTGGAAAATTAATTAAGTATCAAATTTTAGGTTTAATCAATAAACACTTTTCAAAATGAAGACAAAACATAAGTCAGATCACAAGAAAATTAAATTGCACTTATTATAGGTTCTCTTTAGGAAAAACGAAAACAAATAAAAACTTCAGTTCAATAACTTATATTGAAATTATTTTGCTGGTCTAAACAAACAAATTATTGATCATGTAATCACCAATCTATATGATAAAAAAGATTCTTACAACTTCACTATCATAAAGCTGCTATTATATCAATCTTGTAATTCTATTCAATTGTTTAGAAACATCATTTTAAACCAGCTATTTCGAATACATCGACTTTCTGATCCTCAGTTTTACTTTCTCCACATCAATAATCTTAAACGCATTTGTCAAAATTACCATTATCCGGAAGTATTTGTAAATAATATTATTAAGAATTTCAAATATACCACGTAATAATTTTACACATGCATTATTTATCTTTGATTGGATAACTTATTTTTGTGAATTTCACCCATTCTTATCACTTAACTTACCACTTGGTCTGAGTCTAATACTGTTTACTATTTTCGAAAGACTAATTTCCACTTGTCCTGAGTTCTATACTGATTACTGTTTTTGAAAGTCTCCATATTATGTTTCGTTCAAATGTATTCATTATGGTGCTCACTCGCATTGACGAAGTGAGATGAAACGCTCAGCCGCATGTTCAACCTACACGTGGTAGCAGTGCTTGTGTGTTAATATTTCTGTTCGAGGAGGTTTTTTTACTTTTCTGATTTGTAATGCAATTAGTTTATTTTTTTTCCTTCCACTAGTCAGTGGACCGTTCCAATGGTGTCTATAGTTAAATACTATCGTCATTGTCAGAAACTGACTATTTTATCGGTTTTAATTCGAATTGTATGGCTGTCCTGATGAGAATGTAATTTCGAACTAACCGCCATTTTTTGTGTAGTTTCAATTGATTGTTCTTAATGTCTTAATTTTTTATTTTGAGATAATTATTATTGCCTTTTCTCATTTTTGCCGTGTTTTCTTTTTAATTTTTATTTAGATTTATATATGCTTTTTAATTGTGATTTTTGTATCCTAATACTCTTCTCATCCTCCTTTCCATTGTAGTGATATGTTACCTTCTATTTTTATCCTTAGTCTTGGACTATAGTTACTTATTTGTAACAGATATGCTAGAGATGGGTTTTTTTGTACATACAGTAGTTTATGCATAGTTTTCGATTAAAATCTTTCAATTTATATATATATATATATATATATATATATATATATATATATATACATATTATGAAAATGTAATAATAATAAAAATTCAAGTAATATTAACATCACCATAGAAGCAAAACCACGGCCATATTGTCGATAAGTGAAAAGAACAGCACCGGCCCAAATTCGATGATTAATCCGAATTAAATTCATCTTCAGGTCTGAGTATTTAATTCTAATTAACCCAAACAAATGCCTGTTTCAGATTGAGCAATAATACATTACTATAATTGCTCAAACTCAGACTATAAACATCAAAAGATGAAAAATGAAGATAAGAAATATTAAGGAAATTTGTATTACCATGTGGCATGAACCCTTCTTCTTTCACCACGTGTATACACGATCAACCTCAGCAGAATGAATTATCTAGAAGCACCGGAATGAGCATGTCGAAATAAAACGAGAGAGGTAGTACGAACGTTTACAGCAACACTCCTAGATCCGTCCAGTGAATCAGAGTAGGAGACAGGACAATTACCCGTATAAGCAATTCAGAATATGAATATGAAGCAAAGATGAAAATTCTTACTAAACAAGTGATTCATAGAAGAAATGGATAAACTAGAATACCATATATATATATATATATATATATATATATATATATATAATTGAAGATTTTTATGATTACTTGTAATATATATACCCGAGAAATACCAATGAAAATTGCTTGTAAACTGAATGTTTTTGCAAATCAGAAGCCTAGTGTAGCACGATGAGCTATGCAAGAAGTTTGGAAATTGAATAAATGGAATCTAGTGATTATAAAAGGAATAAAATGAATATGAAAAGCATTTCTGAATCCATGTACGTTATCAAGGGCCATACATGTTTCATTAATGCTGATTCTACGTTTCTGTTTACATAACTGTAAAATGTATTACAGAAATAATGTAAATGGCCCATATATATATATATATATACATATATATATATATATATATATATTAAATGTGATAAACGATAAATATTTCAGGAGACTCTGTACGTCTGTTTTGATCTGCCGCAGGCAGTGTTCGAATTTATGTGTGTATTTTCCTCTTTATGTGTTGTTGTTGTTGAGACCCAGACCGTCCGACCTACCAGAAAGGTGTAAGGTAACTGTATGGACGGCCGGGAAGTGCCACCCAATTTAGACCGGAACCCAGTGGGGGAGGCATCCACAGGGACCGTACCCTCCTTCCCCTACCACCAACCTCTCGGAAGGACTTACGGACCCACATGTTTAACGTGATCGTACTCCGCATGAACACGGCGGCATTTGTGGCAGCGTGCAAATCTAGCGCGCAAACCACGGGGATACCGCACCCGAGATGGCCAACAGCACGCGGTGTTCCGAGGTGGTCACCCACCAAGTACTAACCGCGCCCGATGCTGCTTGACTTCGGTGATCTAACGAGAACCGGTGTTTTCAGCACGGTACGGCCGTTGGCCCTCCTCTTTATGTGTGTAGTGTATATGCTTATATGCGTACTAACAAATAAATGGTCTTTAGCTTTTCGTCCATAGTTTGCATTTAATATCATAACATGCATTTATATGTTTCTTTGTTTTATTTTGGGTTGTGATCGAATTCCGTGGTCCAATTCAATAGACAGCTTATAAACTCAATGGGTCGGCCTCTCTGATAAATAAAATCTACTTAGCAATTGCTTTACACACTTTGGGGGATCACCTGGGTAATAGAAATACTTCACATTTGGAGGAAACAAGTCGCTCGAATTATGAATTGTTTTAATGAGTTACGATAGACGCTTGATATATATATATATATTTTAATTTTATATACATTCTTTGGATAACAACCACTGTTAAAATCCAATTTTTCGAGAATTTCCGCTTGAAGGGGTGCACCAAACCCAAACCGTTCGAAATGTGTTGTGTTTGTGGAAAAAGAACTTCCCAATCAGATCGATTTGATATTTGGCACCAGGATAGACTGTTCATTTGTAAGATGGGAGAAAGTAAGAGTTATTTAAGGATCCCTAATGCCGAAATGTTCGATTTGCCGGATATGTAAAAAATTCTCTTCAGATATAATTTCCTGTGAGATAGAGATGTAGAATTAGGTATACGGGCCAATACTTAAGAAACATTATGATAAAAACTATCATAAAAACATTATGATAGTTTTGCCCATTAGTTAGACAGTTTAATAAAGCTGGCGAAATGTTTCATAATTCGATCCACGTAACAATGAAATATGAACCTTTCAAATAACTGCAGTTATATAAATATGTATATTATTGTTTAGGATTTGTATTTTGTGACACAGTTGATTTTCAACGGGTATTCGGCGCGTCGTAACTAATATCGCACTAAATGAGCCTCCTCATACATAATATACAGGGTGTCCCCAAAACATTGACCTCGGCTTTTATTCCTTAAATATTGATCTTAGACATACATAATAAATTACAAAGTTGTGTAAAAAAAGGTACAGAATTTTATGAAATCGATAAAAATTTTCAGGGGATAAAATTTGAAGAAATACAAAATTTAAATTTTTATACGGCCCCCGTACAAAAACATTTCCAATGAGTAAAATGTGCCCCATACACTAAAAAGATGATGTACAAAATTTCAGCATTTTATCATAAAAAGTTCCAGAGAGATGTTTAAACAAAGTTGGTGAGAGATTAATCACACATTAAAATTTAAATGTTTACAGCAAGAGTGCAAATGACGCAACATAGAAATGCATCATAGGCAAATAATATCTACCTCTTATCTTTAATGGATCTTTGGCATGGATGGAAAACATTTTGAACAAGCTTTGTAATCTTTGTGTAAAGTTATTATTTATACACAATGTCGATACTTTTGTACCAATAAATAGCAAAATTATTATTTATTTATGTAATCATTGTTTTTTTTCGTAATTTGTGTATGACCCCTGAAACGCGATCTACCGACATGATTTTTTCCCTCTGAGGATCCATATCGACGCATCGAAAAGTGGTTTAGGTCAGCATTTTTGTCTTTTCATATCTCTGGGACTTTTTATGATAAAATGCTTAAATTTTGTACATCCCCTTATTAGCGTATGAGGCATATTTTACTCATTGGAAATGTTTTTGTACGGGGGCCGTATAAAAATTTGAATTTTGAATTTCTTAAAATTTAATTCCCTTGAAAATTTTAATCGATTTCATAAAATCCTGTACCTTTTTTTTACACCACTTTGTAATTTATTATATATGTCTGAGATCAATATTTAAGGAATAAAAGCCGAGGTCAATGTTTTTGGGACACCCTGTTTACTTAAAAGATAACGGATTTTAACGGATTAACTTAAAAGAAACTAGACAAATTTTTAATAATTGAAACTATTTACTCTTCGTAAAACCGCTGAATGACCCGAATCCGAATGTATAACATAATTATAAACACTTAATAATATATTTAATAATGCATATCTTTCTATTTATACATCGATTTATATTTGAAATCAACTCAATGATTCGAATTCCAAGGAAAAATACAGAGTAATGTAGATTTGATAATACATTATAATAGGAAAAAGCGATGGATTTTCTAGGCATGGATTTTCTAGCAGACGCATTTTTTAGTTCTCTTATTCGGAATTTGCTCGCATTACCTGCTATAACTTTAGGGTTCTTGAACACATGATGGTTTCGTTGTGTAGAAATTAAAAAACATCGGTCTCTGTCAGCTTAGTTCACTAATTGCACCGTGTGAGACCAGAAGGCATTATGCAGTTTTAATATTTACGAATATGTACAACGAAACAAGGCGTAGACTTGTATGCGCCGTTTTAAGACAGTCTGGGCCCGGAGGGTCCTGACCCCAATACCTACCCACTTCACACAAATTGCAGCTGTATTTGGGGCAAGGATCTCCTAGGGGCCAAGGCTTAAACCAAGCATGATTGGAAATTAAAGTGTGCAATGTTGCTACGTCGCACTGAGGAGCAACCAATGAGAGATACGGAGGGCGTATCTGGATCCGAGGCAAAATGATGTGGCAACAAGAAGATAATTCACTATTCAGGCTATGAATGTACAAGAGTGCGTTTCATAAGCAATGGGGTGGTACCTGGGTATGAGAAGGGTTGATATTCAGGCAATGACTGTTCAAGAGATTCGTGATTGAAAATGCTTGTCCAGTAGAGGTGTTGTTCATAGCAGTTATGATTATCCAAAAGTGCAGGGAGTCGTGTTTTCAAGCAGTGTAGTGGTTATGTTAAAATGTGAAAGTGTGTTAGAAAAGAGAAAGCTGACCGCAAAATGTCAGAAAAAGAAATGACCCATATTCCAAGCATGCTCAGCAACAGACCGACAAACAGAGGTAAGTGCCACTATGCTTATATATCAGGTCAATTAATGATTTTGGAATAACATTCTAAGAACTGGTCTCACACGGTACATATTCTCCTCCTCAAACATTTATCAAAATTAATGTAATTTGAATCATAACAATAATATGTGTGAATAAATAATATTTTATTTTAAAAATTAAAATTGTGGAATTTAATGGGGAGTGTTTTAATGCATGATTATATTTTAGGAACTTGTGCAACGAGGTAATGGTGGGTTATTGTGGCTACGATAGTAATGTACGAACTATTCGATTCACGATCACTTCAATTAAGAATGATAATTCAATCCAAAGATTTATTATTATTTAAACAGTACTCCAACCAAATGTTCCTTTTGTGCATCACACACCGAATGATACTATGCTTAGCACAGGCGTAGGAAAGGGAAGGGGGAGGATCACAATTCCCCCATTAATGAAAAATTATATTAGTTCTTTGTCCATACTGGAAAACGAAATCCAGCACTGCAGACCTCTCATTTGAACATTTACCTCTTTACCAAAATTCTGGATGCGTATAGGATGGCAGGTCTGCCCTTGTCTTACTGTCAAAGCCTTCTAGGGAAGGTTTAGAAAGAAACTAGGTTCTCACGTTATGTGATAATAAAAGTACTCAGACTATGAAAAAGCTCACTCACTGACTGCCAATACCAATTCCGTTGAATACAGTGGTCTCTCCTTAAGACAGATAGTCAATGGCCAGCATTGTACGTATTAGCGAGAGTCCATTATAGCAGGAGTCCAGAAGTCTGACGTAAAATAGTAATGAAGTAATAAAATGGCAATAAAAGTTTGTTGTCCTTAATTTTATGTGACATACTAGGTACATTGAAAAATACAATCTTAAAACAAAAAAGACAGGGAATTTTAATCAAAAATTTTTAATATGTATAATGAGGTAAATTTGAAAAAATGTTAACATTCAAAACATGAACAAAATGTAGTTGCAACTATTACTATTTTTAAAATGAAGTAATCTTTATGTGTTTCTTCTGGGTAAACAATATTCTTTCATGTCATTCTCAATTTTAGTCAATTGCTCAAAAGTATGTTTTGGAACGTCTTCTACTGATTAAAAAATTAAACAAATTTTGTCTATCTTAACGATTGAACGAACGGATTAAGCGATGTTTATAACATACAACGTCCAGTCCATAGACCTTAACCGGTGAATCTGTACTTGTACGTAATAACGAGAAATCCATCTTAAACGGGTGCCGTCTTAACCAGAGTCCATTGTATTAAATTGAGCCATAGAATGGTAGATCTCTAGACTTTTTTTTTATTCTCTTACTCCTATTAAATTTGACCTTTCTAACAATAAACATAAATGACATTTTAAAGCGAACGAGTCAGCTTTGCTTAACGATTTCAATATATCCACAGCCTTCCAAAATGGTGCAGATGTTCTACTACGAGTGTCAGGGTCAGGCCTGCAGGAAAGTCCTCAACCACGAAGGATCGCCTAGCAAGATTTTCCTCTTCGCGGACGAAGGGTGGGCTCGGACCGCCCCGAACGCCCACTGGATCCTGAAGCGCCCCTGGTGGAGTCGGACCTTCTGCAAGATCACCGAGATCACGGCCACGAGGAGATCCAGCGCGCGGGGCAAAATTGTCGACCTGGGCAAGGGCAACATGTGCATCAAGGGAAAGTTTAAGGACACGGACGAGCCGGATTTCAGGTATTGCGCATTTTATACTATATGGAATCAATTTACACTTTATGGAATCAATTTACATTGGACAATTTTCGTAGGTTTGAAAATAATAATGTTTTTTTTTTGCAGTTATCTAGAAATAGCAAAATGCCTTACATTAATGACAACTTTATCACTACAGAATCTTATTGTTATTTCTCTGACAAATCGGATCGGTTTTGTAGTCGGCATTTCAGACCGTAGATATTTTGTATAATAGATGGTTGACACACACTTCCAAGACGGTCCAAAGAACTTTCTTAGGTGGGTAAGGCTTAAACGGCTGGTTTTTCGGGTGACCCCTACTTCCGTGAAGTCATCAAGAAAAAGTATCGACACTTAGGCCCCGCACAGGGGTTCGACGTTCAAATCCCATCAGCCTACGAAAAGAAAGCGTGGACATGAAGTGATTAACAGTGGGCGAGCTGTCTGTCAAGTCAAAGCAGCCAATCAGATAATATTTTTGACACCTTTTCTTTAAAACCACGAGATCACTTCAAAGTGAGATTTCTCCAGCTGCTCATACTCTCGGGTGAGTGGTGCGGTCTGGGTTTTCAACCCCCGGATTTCTAGTGTTGGAAAAGATAGGAAGACTCCATCTATTCTTTAGGATATCTACGCTTCAGACAGACTTTCAGGGTGGGATGGTGCTAGAGTATCGATTGATTTGCTGTAGAAAGACGGAAATCAGTTGAGATATATAATGCGACTATTGCCATTTTACAAATATGAATTGCCCAAGTGTGTTGTCATCCGAATTTTTTGAATCGGACTTATTCTGGTTTTCCATGTTTCAGGATGTATTTGACGACTCACGTGACGTCCGCCGACTTCCGGCAAGGTTACAGCATGACCGGCCACCTGGAGAGGGGAAACAAGAAAAAAGGGGGACTTCACCTCACGCATTTCGCCATGCTCAAGAGAAAGGACTATCTGAAAGATGACAATAATAACAAGTGAAAATGCGTCCGCCCATCAATATGTTTACATCCATTATCGATTCCCTTAGTTCTTGCCAATTCTCGAAAGCGTTGTTTTATCATGCGTCTCACGCAGGCCCGTAACCAGGGTATGTCCAGGGCTCTCCAAACTACATTTGGAAGAGTGCACCCTCAATTTTGTTTAGCACTTTTTAAAGATCCCCTGAACAAAATCCCCCTGAACTTTGACATGATTTAAAACTACTGGGGTATTTGGATCGTAAGCATGGATACGAGTCGGCAAAGAGTAGGCGACAGAGTAACCATGGTTTACTAATCAAATAATCAGAATCCTTCGATATTCTTACGACGAAGCTAACTTTAATGCAGCAAAGTAATAAACCTCCACTAAATTATATAATCCATCTATTAAACGTTATTAATAATTACAATATATACGTTTCCTGTGTTAAACCACTGGTTTGAATCCAAATCAATTTATTTCTGTAATTAAAATCCGAAATCATATTCATGTTTTCATATTTAAATAAAAAAAAACTATTCCTTATAGATGCTCAAAAGCAAATCTGTGGAAACCCTCTATAGTCAATACACTCATAAGGCTCGTTTAAACTTTTTTTTTTCTTTTGCTTAAACCATGGTTTAATTAAATCAAAGTTTGAACTATAAAAGATTTTTCCCAACCCCCGAATAACAGACATCTGGGCCATTTTCCAGTAATCATCACTTTATCTGCAGGAAAATAGCAATGCAATGGATTTCGGTTAACTAGGTCACCGGTTAATCGGTACAGTCCTTTATTTGGGCCGAGTCTTAAAGAACAGAAACCAAATGGCTCATTCTTTAATTTTGTGTGGAACTCGGAATATTTGAGCGGAACCTTTTATTGTGCCCTAAATGATCTAGGCCTAATGTATTCCAATTAATCAGAATCGACTGTATATGGTTTTAGCACACACACCACCATGCTTTTACATATAGTAGAAAACCCATAGCATACGAAAAAATGGTCCTTTTTATCTAAAATAATTTATGGTGTCGTGGAATTTAGGTTTCAATGCCAATAACAAACGTGTAAATAAGAGTTTCTGAGTATTCCTTACGTGGTTACAAGTCCCACACATTCAAAATTATTATATTTGCTTTTAAACATGTAGAAAATTACAATTTTTTCAGGAGGCGACTTTTAAGGCTTTTTTACGACTTTTAAGCTGTTTTTTTTTACGACTTTTAAAACATTTTTATTACGACTTTGTAGTTGCAAGATGAATCCATGTTTTCAGTTCAGGGGGTGGCTGTGTGGAAGATATAATAGAAAATTTGTGTAAAATCTCTGATAGCAAATTTAGTTTTTATGGATGTTGTAATAATACATAATGCATCACCAGACGTTGCAATGCTTTATCAATGTGTGGAGTGTTGCGGAATGGTATTAGGTTCATGGAGTTAGCGAGAGGGAGATAAAACTCCCATGGATGAAACGCTTGAAAATGCCATAATGCTTTGAGAATTATATCTAGGTGTCGCTCGTGTTAGTAAAGCAGTCGCTATTCTTAGATGACACAACAGAAAGACGTAGTATTGGGTATATGTATTTTTGATTATTTTTAAATTAAAGGCTACCTTATTATGAGTATAATGAACCAGTATTTTTTCATACTTGTAGGATAGAATACAGAATATAGGGAGATCAAAATAAATTGAAAGGTCAAATAATTTTGAATACTTCGGAATATTTTTTGTTGTTTCTGTTCTAATTTGTATTGCGTTAATAATTTATTTTTACAAAATGGACAGTTAAAATAAATATTTTAGGCCTTTCGCCTTAGAAATACATACAATGTAGGACTACTTACCTTACCCCAGCGCCACCTGAATGATTGTCTCAAACGATATTGGATTCATGATTAGAATCATTAGTTATGCCTGCTGTTTACAGTATACATGTCATTTTAAGACGATATTATTTGCATGTACAGTTCTTCTCTGTGCATAATCACTACAAAACGCCAAATATATGTAACGTAGATACTTATTTCCTTATAGCTATGCTTTGTAGTTTAGTATGAAGTTTGGAGGTTTTAGTACTTGCCATTGAAGTCCAAGTAGTGAGAAATGTATGTGCCAAAGTCAAATGTGATATTCCGTGTTAACACCCCAAAATTAATCTGTGATGTATTGTGCGGTTATTTTACTTGTTTCTTTGTTGTTCTTTAAATAATGCCGTAGGGCCTGGGATGGTTGGAAAAATAGTAAAGAGCTTGACGAGGCCAGTGCGGATAGAGATGGGAAATTACGCCCTGAAATTTGATCCATGCGTTGAAAAAAAAAACGCACCGATATTTTAATTGAATATTAAATTTACAGCTGATTCCTATTTTAATGGTTACATATCGCACAGTACAAAGAGAAGTGACACATTCAATGATTTTAGGTTAATAACAATGTGAGATGCCAAAAGTTTGCTTATGTTAGGGGAGATTTGAGTAGGCCTGGGCATAGTAGCTCGTTGTGGGCTGTTACCGGCAATCAAATATACCAAAAAGAAAGCACCAACCTCTTCCTTTCAGTGTCTAGTCTACCACTAAAAATAAAAAAGACTGAATTTGTGTTTTCGTCTAAAATGCCGTATTTTGTGGTCATTTTGCTGCACCACTCTCATTTATTTTTCAACAGAAATGAATTTCAATGATGACAAATATGGAACACGTGACTATTTTGTTTCACTGTCGACGTCTCTTTTTCAGAAAAAATTAAATGGAAACATTAATGTGTAAGGTCGTGCTTATACGAAAAAACGCCCCAAAATATTAACTTGTAGGGTCGTAGCGGGTTTTGTAGAACAAAAATGCAATTGGGGCAGAGGAAAGACATAAAGGACCCTTATAAATATATTTCATTTGAGTTCAGGATATCTTATCATTAAAGGAAAGCTCCAACCTATATTTTCCAGGTGGCTATCCGTGAAATTTCATCATGGCAGTTTCAAAGGTCCAGTTTTTCGAAGAAAAGTGCCGAGCAGAAGAATTGAGAAGTTCTTCACTTAAACTCACAAAGTTGAGGAAGTTGGAAAATTGATTTCATTGCTATAATTTGGTTTTCATTTAGTATGTCTTCTGAGCCCCAATCTCCCCATACATGGAAAAGTTGCACCTCTATGTTTCAAATAAGCTTCTAATAATTCTAAATAGGCTTCCATTCTTACGCCCAAAACTTAGTAGTTTTTTTTTTCCCAGTTGTGTCACTTTTTTTGTGATGTGCGATATGATTCTTTTCATTACGTTGTTTATTTACTTTTATAAATTACATCAAATTCTGATTCAAAGGAAACCAGTGTTCGCTATTTATAGTTTTCTAAAGGTGTTAAGGACGTCAAAATGAAGTTTAGACAATTCAATTATATATATTTAAAAAAACAAATTCAATTAGTTTTTTTGATCCTACTGAATAGTTAATTTCCAAAAGTCCAAAAACATTTAACAGGAAAGGAAAAAACAACAGTATCCTTAGTTTTTAATAGTATAAGAACTTAAACGCAATTACATACTAGTCAACTGGTTTCGAAGGCAGGGAACATTCTCAAGTTCTTTTTCTTATGTTCTTTTATTACCATTCTAGTTAGTTTACGTTCGCTTACCGCTTTGTTTACTTTCCGTTCATTCTCTGTTTTCTGCTGTGATTTTCCTCCGTGGGTTTACAGTTCATTCGTTCATAATATCCTACCTCTCGTTTTCCTACCTCATTTTTTTTTTCCTCTTTCATTTCTTCCAGCAATTTTTTTCCTACTCCCAGGACTACTTCTGCTATTCAACCTTGTTGTTGGTCTCGAATCTTGTGGGTCCTGAAGAAGAAAGTTGTTCTCTATCTTCGAAACCGGTTGACTGGTATATATGTGTGTTTATGCTGTTCATTTATGAATCTTTTACATTATTGAGTTTTTATTACAGCAGTTTTTTGGGCGTTTTTTACTATTCTTTATATTAATGTGATGTTGATTTGATATAAAATATTTCCCATCCTCTAATGCTTTTGGCACCCATTAAGCAAAGACGAAATGTATCAACAACTGGTGCACATCTATGTCGACTATGGTATAGCAGCCGCGATGTTGGATGATTAGCCTGATGACTATCGAACAATAACTGTTTAGGATATCGAGTCATCTTTAACTGCTGAAGCAGTCGAGGTTTCAAGACCTCAAGCTATGCTTTCACATTTATTAATTTTTGAATACAATTTCTTATTCAAATATCATAACATTATAAGCTGGCTTAAGTAAAAACTTTTAAACGACTCTAGTGATGTAACATAATCATTGATAATTTAAGTTTTCCCCTGGAAGAGATAATGTGAATGTTTATTTAACATGTCAACTGTTATAATGTTTATTTAATATGTCAACTGTTTATAACATGTCAACTGTTTATAACATGTCAACTGTTGTGATGTTTATTTAACATGTCAATTGATGCATTGGATGCAGTGACCTATACGATTACCCAAAGAAACACGCTGCTGAAAAATTAACCTAAGAGTATCAAGGCTATTGGGAAAACTAAACCTCTGAATTATACACGGTTCTTAGAAAAGTACTCGTAAGGCAAGATATCAGTATACACATTAGGCCTATCTATATGAAAGTGACCTTGCCCGATTGAATAAAATGGATTGCAACGCCCCTAGCGGTGAATTAAAAAAGTTAGGATAACGAACTCTTCAAGATAAATTATAAAGTTGTAAAGCATTGTGTAATGAGTAGAAATTGACACTAAAATTGTTGCAGAAGACATTTATTGGACATAATAGGGTTATTAACGAATAGCTATTTTATTCAGGAATGTTAAAATAAACAATACAGGCGCAGGAATATATTCAGCACAACCTGTTCAAAATGATATCTCTTAGCAGTAATACACATTTGAGTTCGAGGAAGAATAGGAACACATACTTTGACAAGCGTTGCAGGTGTCACCGTGTTACAATTCCATGAAGATACAACTTTTTGACAGGTATTTATTAAATTCCCTATAAATACCTTTCGTTCGTTTCTGGTGTTGATTCCTACTCATTAAGTAATCTTCTCATTGACATTTTCCTTCTATTTTCACTTTACTGTCGAGTTCGCTATCCTAACTTTTTAAATTCTTCTCTAGCGGCGCTGCAGTCCCGTTAATTGGATAGAGTGTGGTCACTTTACTCTCTACAGAGTTATTGGACTTTCATAGGAACCATCTTTAGGCATTCTAATAAACTTTATCAATAATTTAAAACTAAACATTTTTATATACAAAACCGATTCGTTTGAATTAAACTGAATCTATTTCTAAAACAAATAATCAAAATTCTAGTCCTATTTTTTTTTCATATTTGAATGAAAAAAGTTATTCTACATTTATATTCAAAAGCGATTCTGTTGCTATAGAAACTAAAAATGGCAGTCATAGTGTTTAGAGTGCTGTCAAGTTAGTTTTGCCGCAAAGTGCAAAACATGTGCAATAGTGGTTTTAATTTCTTGAGCTGCTAATTTATTTTTTGACAGGTTAATAGGCTTCCGAGAATCGAATATCTGTGACAGTTAGTTGAAACACATCAACTGTTCGTTATGTTGATCTAGTCAAATATATATTTTTTTCATTATAGTTTTTCCTGTTATTTATATATCAAACTACGCATTGTAAACAAAGGGGGGGGGGGGAGCTCAAAGAATGGATAGTCAACCTGAAACGCTACGTGAATAATTCAGTTTGTGATTTTTGTAAAAAAAAATTCTTTGCTGGGCTATGAAAAATAATAATTGGTAGAATAGAGTTGGTTAATTTTCAAACATCACCGAAGTGAAAATTTTCAAAATTTTGTGGTTTCACTAAAACTTGAGTAAGAATATGGAGCATAGACCGCCAGAAATAAAGGAAAATACCCAATTCGCCAAAGATTTAATCTATTTAGAACACGGAAATCTGAACTCACTAGGAGACGAGGGTGTTTCAAACACTCTAGGTGGGTTCTGAAGGTTAGGTCCTTAACAAAAATGTATGGAAACCATTTTATAAATTGTGTTATTTTGTGCATCTGAATTTTATTTTAACTTGCAGTGTTATTTTGTGCATCTAAATTTTTCATGTACTGTTTGACTCTGTTAAGTGAATTTACACTATCAGTCGTATAAGTAATATAGTAAAATTTTGTTATATCTCCACTTTGATTTACTGATCACATGTGATCACACTTTGATGTATTGATTATATTTAATCACACTTTGATTTACTGATCACATTTGATCACACTTTGATTTACTGATCACATTTAATCACACTTTGATTTACTGATCACATTTAATCACACTTTGATTTACTGATCACATTTAATCACACTTTGATTTACTGATCACATTTAATCACACTTTGATTTACTGATCACATTTAATCACACTTTGATTTACTGATCAAGTTTACCCCGGAAATGACTGCCCGCGCATTATGTAATGTGACCTCGTGTGCTAATAAGAAAAATCTCAGCTGTTGAGTGACCCGTCCTCTAAAATCTGAATGAATTAATTATTTAAAGATGTCTTTTAGTGTAGCAATTTAAAAGGCCCAGAAAATGTAAAACTGACATCACAAACCAAATTTTTAACTAAGTGTGAAACGAATATTTCTAGGGGGTGAAACTCTATTGACCTTTCGTCAGATGCTAAAATCTTATAAAAGTGAAAAAAAAAAATGAAATTGAAAAACGGATAACACTATAAAGTAGATACACTTTTAAAACGAAGCGCGATCTAAAGAAATTGGTAAAAAGAGCACCCTATTACGCAATTTAATGTTATAATAAATTATACTGTTATTGAATATATATAAATTTAAATGTTTATACAGCATCACCCCCTATCATTACCCCCTTTTACTCCATATTTGTTTAAATTGCTAACATCGTTGCGTCTTTGTCATGATATTTCATGTATAAGCAGGGCTTGGCGCGGGTCACCTTTTCAACTAAAAATATTTTTTCAGCATTGGTCACTTTAAGTCATTTTTTTGGGTTTGAAGTCACCTAAAATCACCATCATTTGCTTTTGAAAGAAAAGATCTTAGTTTGTTAAATTTCATTTGTAAGTACAACATTGCCGTATCTCAAATTCTGTAAATCTAATTTGGAAATATCTTGGGTTTTTCCTACTCTCAATGCCGCAATAAATTGAACCATGCGGTACTTCGGGTCTTTCTGCACATGCACAGTATTCAGTTAGTTGTTAACCTTTTGCTTACGGGTGGGACAGCGTCGATCCGAATCGAAGAACCTCACAAAAAGACAGGCATTTGACATACCCTTGACATACATTGGCGTCGCCAATGCCTGCAAAGGGGGATCGAACTATTTGGGATAGGGTATGTCAAATACCTGTCTTTTTGTGAGGTTCTTCGATTCGGATCGACGTTGTCCCACCCGTAAGCAAAAGGTTAATACCGGGTAGCTAGGAAAGTGTTTGAATGCCTCCCAATAACTTTACAAGGAAAAGTCCGTGAGTGTACACATTAGGTTTATTGACAGTAAAGCGACCGTGCCGGATGGAATAAAATAGACTGCAACGTCTCTTAGTGGATAATCTAAAAAAGGTTGGATAACGAATTTGGCAATAACGACGAAAATTATAAAGTAGCAGAGCATTTCATCTAATGAGTAGGAATCGAGACGAGGAACGTACGAAACGAGTATAGGGAAGGCTATAAATAGCTGTCAGAAAGTCGTATCATCAGGGGAATTTTAACACGGTGACACCTGCAGTGCTTGTTAAAGTATGCGCTTCTATTTTTTTCGAATGCAAATGGACATGATCTGTGACGAAGGGCATTTAAAAAAAAAAAAGATCAACCCTCTATTTGTGTTCATGTGTTTATAGTATCAATTCTGAATAGAACTCATTGTGTCCAATAAATATCTTCTGTAACCGTTTTCGTGTCGATTCATACTCATCGAACAAAGCTCTGGAACTTTATCATTGGCTTTTTATTTTGTTTATCCCATCTTTGTTATCGAGTTCTTTGACGCAACTGTTTAAATTCTCCTGTAGGGGCGCTGCCATCCCTTTTATTCGATCGAGCAGGGCCATTTTACTATGGATAGACCTGAAATGTATATTCATGGCCCTTTCCTTGCAAAGTTATTCGGGTGCTATAAGGACTTTCCTCGGAACCCAGCAAAATGTTATACAGAGTTGATAACATATGTATTTTTGAGATAATTTGCGATTGATACATGACTCATTTTACTCGTTGATATAATCACGTGTTATTACGTCCACATTTCCAAATGCGACACTGGATATTTAGGATTCTGAAGCAGAATCAAAAGTGAAATTATTTTCACAAGTGTCACATCATCCATGACATTCCTCGCCATTTTTTCTGTTGTGTAATTATTATTTAAATTTTCAATGTTAAATATTTTTTTTTATGAATGTTCATCTTTGGAAGTTTGCTTTATGCTGATACCGGTTTCACAGCTTTATTTATTGATTTATTTATTTTTTGTAAGCAACAGAACTGTTTTTTAACCTTTTATAGGATGTTTGTATATATAAGACTGCTTTGTGAGTTTTACCTGTATTCCTTTTTGAATCTGTTTTTGCTGCTAGAACGGCTTTAGACGCCAATAAAAATATTTGGAAAAATGTCTCGAATGGCATATCTCACTTTTAAAAATTTCTTTTATTCACATCCACACACTATATACAGACTCTCCCGGCCACTCAAGCAGCTGCTGTAAGCCCTCGGGGGATCTGGGTCTTCAACACTATATACCGAGCGATTTGGGCCAAATTGGGTCCATATAGATTGACCAGTTTTTGAAATGACCAAGTGTCAAGGATTTTGAGAAAATCTCGTTTTATATCTGTACTATGTAAAGAACCTTGTTGCCCCAACCGGGAATCGAACCCTGGATCTCCGAACTGGCCAGCCGACGCTTTACCGCTGAGCTACTGGGACGAAATTGCAAGCTCTTATCGTCTAAGTGGATTCTGCAATTATATGCATTTTTCGAATATTTTTTTCTGCGATCACATCGACATAATAACTCATTATGGTGCTACACAATCAACTTTAAGCAGGCTGATCCGGGGTGGGACATCCCAGTGGTTAGCGCACGTTGATTGTACTCGGACGATCCGAATTCGATTTTCGGCCACCCAAATTGGGTGCTGGAAGTGTTCAACTACAAAGGGCCAGCGATTTGATACACTCATAGACCTATGCCAACGGCCCTACCGTGCTGAAAACACCGGTTCTCGTTAGATCACCGAAGTCAAGCAGCATCGGGCGCGGTTAGTACTTGGGTGGGTGACCACCTGGGAACACCGCGTGCTGTTGGCACATTTCGGGCGCTGTAGCCCGGTGGTTTGCGCGCTGGATTTGCACGCTGTTACAACTGCCGCCGTGTTCATGCGAAATACGATCACGTTAAACGTGTGGGTCCGTAAGTCCTTCCGAGAGGTTGGTGGTAGGGGACGGAGGGTACGGTCCCTGTGGATGCCTCCCCCACTGGGTTCCGGTCTAAATTGGGTGGCACTTCCCGGCCGTCCAAACGGTTACCTTACACCTTTCAGGTAGGTCGGACGGTCTGGGTCTCAACATCAACAACAACAACACCCACAGACCTACAAAAGGTATTTCTGGTATCCGAGGACTCCGCCGATGTATTAGCGGTAAAAAATCGTCTGTGATTCAATCACGACCACCCAACTTTCCTTCTACAACATCGATTAAATAAAAAATATTTGCCTTATCTACTGCTAAAATCACATCTGTCCAGAAAAAAAGTGGTACAAGTTACAATTATCCTACATTCTCTAGTCCAGCCCGAGAAAAGCAACATTATTATTCAAATACTATTTATGAAAATATTATAAACTAGCAGCATACACGTTCTTCGTACTGAGTATGTAATATAAAGAAATATAAAATTCACAATCATGTGCAAATTCCTATAGTATACTAAATGATATTTTTATAATCCAAATATTCGGTTAAAATATTTAATTTAATGCTCCTAAAAAAGAAGTTTAAGAATCTCTGTTCTTGCTATGCAAAATTATCTTCACGGGCAGATCTGAAGAATTAAATATCCTGGCCCCTTTTGTAAGCAAATTTACAAAAAATATGGAATTGAATCAATATATGCAAAATAAAGGCGTTAAAATTATATGGCACCCGTACTACTTATATACGCGAATATTAGCAGATATAACCTGTATTAGTAGATTACATGTATAAATTGAAAATTTCAATTAAACAGTAATCTTTAAACTTGAAGGCAGTAATTGATTCCAATATATGCCAAAATGAAAGTGCTAAAATTATATGGGAAGATACACCCGTTTTACTTATAATGTCGTAGATTAGAAGACATGTCCGAGTGTTAGTAGAAGATTACTTGTATTACGATATGAGTCTCAAAAACCTTTTCCAAAGTAAAACAGATGACGTAATATATTGAAAATATCAATAATCTTCATAATCTTCATACCAAAAGGCCGTACTTGATTCTAATATATGTCAAAATATATGCCAATATTGTACTACTTATATTCTCGTAAATTAGAAGATATACCTGTGCATTTGTAAAAGATTACTCATACAACGTACAATATATGAGTTTCAACAAATTTTGACACAATAAAACAATGGCATAACAACTTGAAAATATCGATAATCTCTGAATCAATAATCCCCGAAAATATCAATAATAATAATGGAAGCTTGAATTTAACTTGAAGACCGTAATTGATATTATCCAGTCAAAAATGCAATGGTAATGAAATTTATTTTATATACATATCTTCATTATTCAAATCGGAAAAGATTTAACAAAAATCGTCTGCCGCATAAACACATTGGATTAAGTGACATAATATTATTTCCTTCAAATAAATTGGTGAAAAAAATATCGTCTGAATAATGCTATCTCTATGGAAGGTTTGGCGACGTTTTCGTCAATGTAGCGACATTAAAAAAAAAAAACGCCAAATTTATCGCCTAGGTAGTCCCACTTGGCTATAAATTGACGAGACATCCTCACAATACTATCCCCTAACAAAACACAATTCATTTAATTTATTTAGCGCAATTTTGTCAATTTCAAGATATTTTTATGGATTTACAAACATTTTTATCAATTTGGTTACATTTTAAAAATTCGCTAAATGTGTTACTAAGTAGGACAGTTGAACTGACCGACAAATGCTAATGATGCATCATTTCAGTACTCTCTTCTAACAAAACAAAACAAACAAATTTCATTGGTTTGCATCTTTTTCAACAATTTGGAGACATTTCCATCAATTTGGCAACGTTTAAGAAAAGTTGCCATGTTAGCGATATCCTGCCAAATTTGTAGCTCTGAATTTGCAGATCTGAATAAAACATCCTGATCCCGTTTGTATATATTAATGAAAACACTAAAATTGTGTTAGAAGATATACCCGTTCTACCCTTTTTCTGTTTTAACAATCGGTTAAAGGAATTTTTTGGCTAAACACAATGAGTTTATTAGCTAAACACAATATATGAGTTTATTAGCTAAACACAATATATGAGTTTTTTAGCTAAACACAATATATGAGTTTATTAGCTACACACAATATATAAGCTTGAAAACTCTTTGCCAAAATAAATGAAAGTGATGTATGCAGTCCGCGATTAATATAATTAAAAGAAAAACCAAACCGTTCATTTATGAGATATATTTTAATATCCATTTATTTATTATTCAAATCGAAAAAAAATCTGATGTGGGCAGCACATGACTTTCCTTATATAATGCAATGAATTTACTACTCTTACAGTAAAAAAAAAATAGGTTATTCTTATAGTAGATACTTATATTATTTCCAAGATATTAAATTTTCGTCAATGAGTCGTCATTTTCATTGATTTGGCGTCATTTTTATCTATTTGGCGAGATTATCGTTAATTTGGTAACAGTTAAAAATCCGCTAAGTTGGTGACATTCCGCCAAATTCGTCGTCAAAATCTCGCGAAGCGTTATGGACGGAGAAATAAGTTATTCTTATAGCAGATAAATGACTATTGGTGTTCAAATACAAAAGTATTATTCAAAGTATCTTTTCTTATGAATGGAACGAGCTAGATCCACGAGAATGATGTCACCCAATTTATCGCATGATATTACATATGAAAAGAGAACATGTTTCTCAACAGTTAATATATTTTTTTAATTTATGGGATATTTTAATAAATTTATTTAAAAAATGTGCAATATCTCGAGAACGGTTCATCCTAGCGGTCTAAAGTTTATGTCAATCGTTTTCTAAGGAAAAATTACATAAGAAATGTCTATTTGCGTAACTTTATTAAACGTTTTGATTTTATGATGATTTTTTCAAAATTTCACTCGAAAATTTAAGACGATTCTGAACATTCGATTGCGTTTAAAGACAATAGGCTTTCAGTATCCACATATTGTAATTTTTGTACCAAATTTCATTCGAATCGTTCCATTCGTTCGTGAGATAACGTCTCCACAGACTCACTGACACACACACACACACACACACACACACAAACACACATACTTTCACACACATGCACAGACATCACCTCAAAAATGTTTGATTCGGGATCAAGGATGTTTGAAACGTGTTCTCCCGTCGAAAACTCGAATTCGAATTTTCGACCCGTCACAATACTTTCCTTATAATACATTCTGTATATAAGGAAAGTAATAATAATAATAAACATTAACAAATACTTTTAATTTAATTGTGTTTCCGAATAACATTATAAGATAGAATCTTTCTCATAAAATGCTAATAATAAAATAACCATTTAAATTTTTTACTACTTTTCATTATTGAGTAAAAGCTTGTGAAAAATAAACCATGATGATAGATTTTCCATTTAAATTCATGCTTTCAGAAAGTGACTAATTAGCGCAAAAAATCTCCCACCAAACTCAGAGATAAAGTTTTAATTCACTTTCACGTTTGGAGGATTCAGGGATTTAGAGAGTAGATCTCCTAGGAAAAAGTTTCGTTTTTCATTAATATCTCAACAACCTCTGGTCTTAGAAACTCGAAACTTATACTAAATTTTAAGTGGGATTATTTTAAGGCTAGCCACAAAATTTCATCATATTCAGTTCAGTCGTTTTCCCGTAATGATGGGACAAACAAACAGACAGAGAGACAGACATATTTTCAATTTTATTTACATAGATTACTTACTAGCAGCATACCCGTTCTTCGTACGGAGTATATACTATAAAGAAACTTATAATTCGCAATCATGAGCAAATTCTGTTAAAATATTAAATTTATTGCGCCTGAAGAGAAGTTTAAGAATATCTGTTCTCACTATGCATTATTATCTTCACGGCATATCTGAAGAATGAAACATCCTGACCGTTTTTGTAAGCAAATTTACAAAAAAAAAAAAAAAAAAAAAAAAAGGAATTAAATTAATATATGCAACCCCGTACTACTTATGTTGTCGCAGATTAGAAATTATGCCAGTGTGTTAGTAGAAGATTACCTGTATTACAATGTGAGTCTCAAAAATCTTTGCCAAAATAAAAGAGATGACGTAATAAATTGAAAATATCACCAAGAAAGATGAATCATGCTTAAGGCATTGATTATGAAACACTTTCCAATTTCAATGAAATTTTTTTTAAACATGTCTAAAATGCAATACATTCCTCGGTAATATTTTAAAACTTATCACAATACCACATTATGCAATACATTCCTCGGTAATATTTTAAAACTTATCACAATACCACATTAATTTATTATATTTGAAAACTTAAACCTTCATCGAAAAAAATGAACTTCATTCAAATGACGGCATTGAAATATAAATTGCCTGATTTAAACATCTCTAAAATGTGATACATTCCTCGGTAATAATTTTAGAATTATCATAATACTACGATAATTTATTATATTTGAAAACTTCATTGAAAACAACTGAAATTCATTCAAATGACGTCATAGAAAAAAATAATACGCCTGGCTCTCTCTATAAAAGCAGCATTTCATTCATAAATAATTTCCCATTCAAGTCATTCATCACAGTACTATAATAATTTATTTTATTTAAAAATTAAGACCATGGAGCTACAAGTAATTAAACTCTATGCATAAAACATCATCGAAAAAAATCGTCCTTCTCTTTGTAAAATCAATGAATATTTCATTCATATCAGCTACACAGACTCCATGGACTAAATGATTTTGTGTTAAAGAAATAGAGCAATTCTAATACAACTCATTCTGCATATTTTGCTGTTTACATTTTACATAGGTGAAAAATAGGCTTCGTTGTAGAAATAATCAAATTTGGATGTGCATTTAAACTCAAATATATTGTAATTGCGTTGTTTCACTGTGTAGATGCACAGAATTTAAGCAGAAATAAAGTGGTTTTACGACGGATACAACACTCAATATGAATTAAAAAGAACTTTAAAAATCACGATTTTGAGACTAGATGGATGCCATATATCATTTTGAAGTAGGTCACGTGATCTTTTCATATCATGGCCACGTGATCGCCGCTTCATATAAGAGGTGCTATTACTATTTTAATTTTTATTTAAAAAGCTACTGAATATATTTTGCTGAAATTTTTTTTTATATATTTTATGGAATAATTTGAATATTACCTAAAATTTTCGAAGCAATTTGTGAATTTTAAATCCGCTTAAAAAATGTTTAAAAAATTAGGTCCCACAGGGCTCAATGTATTTCATTTTTTCAACCCGGGTTCAATCCAAAACTAATTGGGTGATATTATTCATTTATATTCCCATAGGTCCTACAGACCGTCTGAACAAGATATTAAAATTTCATTTTGATTAAGTCATTTTTACGGCAGTTATCGTGCTAACGGACAGACAGACAGA
Source organism: Amaurobius ferox (assembly GCA_951213105.1). Classification (NCBI taxonomy): domain Eukaryota; kingdom Metazoa; phylum Arthropoda; class Arachnida; order Araneae; family Amaurobiidae; genus Amaurobius; species Amaurobius ferox. Next base: position 123,925,866 of record OX578152.1, read on the forward strand.
CAGACAGAATGAACGAAGTCATAAACACTTTTCAACTTTGTTGTAAAGTGTTAAAAAAACCCTTACTCTTTATACCAGAAGGTCGTAATTGATTCCAATATATGCCAATATATATCAAACCATATGCCAATATACCTGTACTACTTATATTCTCGTAGATTAGAAGATATACTCGTGTATTTGTAGAAGATTAGTCGTATAACGTACAATATATGAGTTTAAACAATTTTTGTCATAATAAAACAATTGCCTAATAACTTGAAAATATCAATAATCCCTGAATCAATAATCCCCGAAAATATCAATAATAATAACGTTTAAACCTGAAGACCGTAATTGGTATTATGCAGTCGAAAATGCTATAAGAAAAATCAAATCGTTCTTTTCTAAAATATATTTTTATACCCATTTATTTATTATTCAAATCGAAAAAATAATAATTAAAATTAACAGACAGATTTAATTTAATTGCGTTTCTGAGCAACATGATATAAGATAGAATCTGCCTCATCAACTGCGAAATTAAATAACCATTTTGATTTCTTTATACTTTTCATTGTTCAGTAAAAGCTTGTGAAAAATAAACTATGGAGATAGATTTCCCATTTAAATCATGTTTCAAACAATTCATGTTTTCAGAAAGTGACAAATTAGCGTAAAAAATCTCTCATCAAACTCAGAGATAGAGTTTTAATTCACTTTCAAACGATTTTCAAGCTTTTCGTTTGGATAAACCACGGAGTTAGAGAGTAGAACTCGCAGGAAAAAGTTTCGTTTTTCATTAATATATCGACAACCTCTGGTCTTAGATACTCGAAACTTAGGCTAAATTTATGGGAGGCTATTTCAAGGCTATCCACAAAATTTCATCAAATTCGGTTCAGCCGTTCTCCCATGATGATGATACAAACAAAAATTTCGTTTTTTACTAATATCTCGAGAACCACTGATCGTAGAAACTCTAAACATGGACTAAATTTTAAGTGGGACTATTTCCAGGCAATCCACAAAATGTTATCAAATTCGGTTCAGCCGTTCTCCTGTGATGACGGGACAAACAGACAGACAGACAGACAGATTTTCAATTTTATTTATATAGATATAAGAATCAATCCTAATTAATACATCCCCACTCACAGAACCCGCCTATAGGGACGTTCCTAAAGTTAGTATCGATCTAGTATTGCAAACAACAGTATCCAATGGGCAGTTTACAAATCATTATGCGCTCGTCAGCAAGAATAGCCGATACTTTTCATAACAGCAAGAAAACGCGCTACGTGCCACAATTTTGTGAATCTCTATGGGGTTCTTGTTAAATCACGTGTCCTATTATTGTCCTACCACGTCGCAGGCTTGAAATTTCTTCAAATCTGATCTCGGGCTACATGAAGCTGCAATGGCCAAGTTCATATTCGCAAAGACCGTCTATAAGAGGCTTTTTACTTTCCCTGCAATACATGGTAATGTATAGGGAGAGTATTGGAATCATGCCGAAAATCGCAATTCGAGTTTTCGACGGATCGGAACGTTTCGAGACCTCTAGAATACGAAAAAACTATTTTTAGCGTGACGTCTGTGTGTGTGTCTGTGCAATGTATGTATCCACTCTAACTCAAAAACTAATGGACCGAATTTCATAAAATTTGGTAGGTAAGACTCTTGGGCGTGACCCTGGTGCGTGGCCCTGATTAGCTTTTGGTAGGATTCGTAAAAACAGAACCCGCCTTTCTTTGTGAAATGGTCCGTAAAAATTTCATGTATCCCCTCTAGCTTTCAAAAAATTTGGTAGATAAGTTACTTGTAGGATGCTCTGGTGCTGATTAGATTTTGGTACGATTCGGAAAGGAACAACCTGCCTTCTTTTACGAAATGGTCCGCAAAAATTTCATGTATCCACCCTGGCTAAAATACTAATTGACCAAATTTCACAAAATTTGGTAGATAAGTTACTTGTGGTACACTCTGGTGCTGATTAAATTTTGGTACGATTCGGAAAAGAATAACCTGCCTCTTTTTACGAAATGGCCAGCAAAAAGCGTAAAAAAAAAAAAAAGACTACGTATGCTGAAATGTATCAATTAAATTCTTGTTTCATACGCAACTTTTGACAAAGAATGTAAAACACTCCATTATACTTTAGGACTAACCGTTCTCAAGTTATTTGAGATTTCTTGCATTTTTGTTACGCCGCTATCGGAAAAAATGGTCCAATTATAATTAAAAAAAAATGAAAAAAAAATGCAAATTTAGTGGTATTTGGTGCAATTAAACTCAATCTAATGAATTATTAAAGAAATAAAGAAAATATGAATTTGAGTCTGCAGGGAAAGTCATGTGCTGCCCACATCGGATTTTTAAAGTTAGGATAGTACTTTCTTTGCAAATAACGGCAACCATACTGACGAGTGCATTATACCCGCGACACCGTTCAGAAACTATACCACTTCCATTTTCTTTATAATTATTCGGTATTATTATTCATTATCATTATTCATTATTGTTTTATTAAAAACTCATTTTTATACGATGTTTGGAATCGCCTATCTGGCTTGAAACGGATTGAAATAAACCAATTCTTTTTTTAGTCGTCAATGAAAATGTATCGTCTTTTGATAATATGGCTATATTTGCCCTCATTCAACTGTAGACTAAAAGCTCATTTTTCGTTTATTTGCAATCGCAATGTTGCAATCGCAATGTTAAAAATGCCATTCGAAAATATATTTGTGAAGAATGTCATTTGCAAAAAATAATTTTTCCCCTCAGATCGTCTGCAGCCCATTTTTATTTAATTCACCAAACTACGAACGCCAAGAAACGGACAAGAAGCTTCTGAAACTAAGTGTTGTGGATTTGTGATTTTAAGTCTTGTTTTCAAGAAATTTATTCTACTTCGATTCATCTCCAGGTCTATCACAGTTGTCAAAACTACCAGCTAAATAGAATGGTAAGTCATTAATTAATTTCTTTGACTGCATGTAGTTTAAAGAAGTGACTGCAAAAATTGTTTGGTCTTCTAAGACTGCATAAGTTGCTTGGTTATTTAGAACAATATGGCTTAGAACGTCGAAGTGGCGTTAACTAGAAATAATAGCCAAACGTTCCGATAAATTATATTTACTTGCGACAATATATGCCTATCAATCATCATTGCGGATTAAAAACAAGTATCTGTAGTGTGATTGTATGTATAGTTCCGAAAATTATAGGCATAGTTATTTTAATTTTCTCACACTGTATAGACATCTGTGCAGACAAAGCATATATTTTTTTTTCGAATTTGAGATTTTGACGGATAACCATCGTTGTATGACTTCGTGAACGTATTTTAAGCACTTCTGGAAAATATATGTGCATGTGAGCTATGAACACGATAACCTAAGAACAAATGTACCCACCGTTATCCAATTTTACGTGTAGATACATTATGTGGTAATCTAGAACTAGATGGAGTTTTTAGTGGTGTTTATGATCAGAATTTGAACTTTAAAATTGTCATATTTAATATAGGATAACGTTGCTTATTCTTAAAACAATGATAGTAGAGTGTCAAGAAAAGCTATGAACCAGGTCATTAACTCGTGTTAGGGTTATCGTATAATTTTTGTGCAGGTGTATAGGGGCCTCTTTTATGTTGCTACACGATCAGACAACTTTAAGGAGACTGACACACTTTTTTAGGTTGGGGTACGGGGAGGGGAGGCTATCTCGCTTTCTATTAGAGATAGGGAGAAAAGTCAATTACAAAGTCTAGAGCTTTGTCTCACAGCGAAAGCTTTAAAATAATTCTCTAAATAAGGATATGATGCTATTTTATTAATCTGCTTGTAACAGTGTAAACGTATAGACACTGAAAAACACGCGGATACGTCTTATTACAAGTGAGCAAGCACGCAACGTTGCTAAAGATGTACATTTTGTATTTTGTGTATCATAAAGTTCATTTTATTCTTTCCTAAATGTTAGGGGGAGAAAAATATTCTTAGTAATTGACATTTTCTTTCACCTTTTAACAGAAAACGAAAAAGACCTCTGTTTCCTCAAAAATGGGTCAGCCCCTCGAAAGTCGTCGTATAGCGTCATAGGGGTGCCCTATTCACCTGCATAAGAAATATACGGTAACCCTAATATTTCCCGAGTTATTGGACTGATCCATGACGTTCCAAGACTGTATAGTATGAACTACGCTATGGATTTAAGGTATTAGAGTAGTTTATATTAACACAGATAAGCGACATATATCCATCGGCGATACCAAGCGACAGTCCAGCCAACCCGAGACGAGAAATAACAGTTACTTCTCGTTTCTGATTGGCTCGACTGTTCTTCATACTGCTTTCTGATTGATCCAGGACTTGGATATATAATTCTCACTGTCCGGTCCTTGTGCGCCCTTTCCTCTTTTGGACTTCGGGTTTGTAGGTTCTCTTGCACTGACGAATGGGATCTAGTGTATCCTCAAAACAGCTGTATGCTGCATTATTGGAATATTTGTGATTATATACGTTAATCAAGTTTTCCTTAGTAGACATGCTGAACTACATTGAAAAGAATCTATTGTTGGGTTGATTAAATTAGGTATATGTCAATTGTGTATGCAGAAAATAACAGCACAACCCATATAACTGATAAAGTGTTGTTTAAAATTAAAATAGAAGACCTCGGATTGAGCTCAGTTTCAATTTTACTGCAGAAGATTAAATTGGATCTGGCTTAAACCGATCGGCTGCAATATCCTGCAATTTCCTACGATGTGTATGTAAAGTTTTGGGGATATGTTCTGAGCATCCCTGAATACGAATCAACCATTTTTTCAATGTCTGTTGGCACGATATTTCTCGATCAAACTGATAAAATCAAAGAAACAAACTGGTATGACTCTTTAAATAAGTAAACATGCGATTGATTTTCCTATTGATTTTCGGGCTGAGCGGACCAAGATAAGGCCCTTAAATTTTCGAATATTGTTTTCTGAAATTGAAAAAAAAGTTGTAAAACATAATGACGCATAAAAATGTTACGAAAATAGTGTTTTCTTTAATCTAAAAGCAAATACTCTTGTATGATGCTACCATGCCCCATTCATGCTTTTAATCTAAAATGAAAAATTCGCAAAAAATGAAATAATCTCACATTTTTTAAATGAGTAAATGCTTTGTAAATACTTTTAACAAGAATTGAATGAACTTTTTGCCAAGTAGTTATTATGAGCCGTTCTCGAGATATTAAAAAAAATATTTCTTTCTGCATGGATCGTTTAATCTCTGGAACAAATTGAGCGACTCTAATAAAATGGAGTGCAAGTTTTACAATCATTTAATGCCAGAAGCCTATATTGATTATTGGGGAGCTCATACTAGGTGAATACTTTTAATGTGACTAACTTATACCTTCGAAAATTAAAAAAAAAAATTGTAAAAACATAATTATATTAAACTTTGTCACGAAAATAGCTATTTTATATCTAATAAATTTTCTAATTTGGAAGCTAAGAAAGTCCTTAATGTGTGTTATTGTTTTTTGACGAAATGGAAATTTGTTAATCTGTAGGGAAAGTGATGTGTTGAACTCATCCGATATTTTCTTTTGATCTTCCCTTCTGAGACATGGGAAGTCAAGCTGGAAATCTTGGTTCGGATCGATATTGATGGTCAGATGGGTTGTGTGTGCTTGGTTGCCATGGTTATTCTAGTATGTCAAGTAAATACCTCGTAGTTATAATAAAAACTTCAAATTTCTGTATTATAAAGCTAAATTTAATTATTTTTTTTTAGGAAACACTAACTTTTACGAGTAAGAAACCTCTTATGGTTTTTTTTTTTTTAATTGAGTTGCAAATTCAGCATGGCCGGTAGCCTGGTAGGGCGGCCCCTCTGAAAAAAATGTTCGATTTTCAGTAGAGAAATGAAATTTCATCCAAACTTTACTTGAAAATTTTTTTCCTGAATATATTTTAAAAATGATTTCGTTTTGTATAATGCAAAAACAAGATTTAGTTTAATTCAATGTTTTATTATTATTATTATTATTATTAATTATTATTAATTAGTTTTATGGATGGCCATCCATTTCTCTATATATTTATTTTAAAAATACTTAAAAATTAAAAAAAAATAGTAATATGTTAGTATTTAGGGCACTTTTGTATTATTGCGGTGACAATTTTATCAAACATTATAATTTTGAGTGAGTCATTTACGCACGTTATTATCGTTTGCCGAATGGATAAGCCTATGCACATGTTCCATGATCTGGGTTTGTTTGTGTTATTTTTTTTAATTAAAAAATTACATCATTTTAAAATAACTTTTGTAATAAAAACACTTATTTTTGCACTTTACATTTAAGCAATATTTTTGTCTTATATTTAACTTTCAGCTGATTCATTAAATCTTAAACCAAAGTAAACGTTCCATAGGTTCCATAGAGATTTTTATAACAAAACCGGATATAAAGTGTCGTGAAAATCCATTATTTGGGGCAGCTATTGTGCACAGAAGACATCGGCCACAGACGGATAGACAGACAGACGATCATCATACCAAAAATAGTCAAAACGTGTTCAGGAGGTCCTAAAAGCTATATTAGTACCAAAATCTCGAATTCGGAATTTTTCGCGAAAACAATACTTTCTCTATACAATAATTACATAATATGAGAAAACAAAAATAAATAAGTAAATAAATAGAAAAGTTAAAATAAAACGATTTCTAAAAAATAGATTTAAATTTCTACTCGCGTTTCTCTATTTCAATAAAAAAAATTCTAAATTGCTATTCAAACGAGATTATGCGACTATGGTAACATTCTAATCAATATACTCATAATGGACGCATGGAAATAAAACTGGGTCAAGAAGAATTCAACTTTCACATTACTTTCAAGTTGACTTTGTCCGAACACTATGCTTGAAGACACCAGCATTCCCGCCTCGCGTTTTCTGACAGGACAATACATTGTTTATTCGGGGTCTGACGATTAGGTTTTTTCCGTAGAAGAAAGTGCATTTATTTTAACACTAATCTCCATACGTTTCTGATAAAGAGAGTCTGTGAACAAAAATTAGATAAGTAAACTCTGGAGCGTTTATTTTGTTTTTCCTCTTCGGAACCCAATGTTGACGACAACATACCTGCCCGAGAAGTCTGGATCAATAAGCATCAGGATTGTGTTGGACTTGAACGATCTGTCGTCTCGACAGATCCTCCCGACGCAGAAAGTCAACGTTTTAATTTCCCAGTCTTAATAACCACCTTCCCACGAATGAAAATAATAATAAAATAAAACTCCGATCCCTCCTCCCCCGAAAGATCGATCCCCCCCCCCCCCCCCGTTCACATCTCCATCCTCCAGGAAACAGGAGGGACCAAATCTTTTCTCTTGCCATTTTGGGTCTCATTGTTTTCGACCCCATTCTTTCTATAGAGTATGGGCGCGTGACGTCACACGAACTATTTAGCCTTTACGTTTCCAAAACAAAACACTCGTATGCTTAGCAGTATAGAAATTATCATTGTTTCTGCATTAAAATCAGCTATTTTAGAAATGTATAATCGTTTAACCTTTAATTTTAGTAGGATATATCTAAATGTATCTATTTTGAGGGATATTTTTAATTGACCGGTAAATAAAATATTCATTTTCAATAAAATATATACACGAGTTTTTTTTTAAGAAAATTCGTTACGTACCTTCCCCTTCTCGCTCGCATATACACTGCAGAATTTTCTAGTAAATGTATACAACTTCAGAACGCTAGCTAGTGACTACTGTAAAAATGAGTAGAAGTGTACATTTACTTAAAATCGCTTAAAGTGTACTTTAGCAAAAGAAATATTTAAACATATATTGTTATCTAAGTATTATAAATAACTTATTTTCAGAGCAAAGGTAAATTTCGATGTTTAATGGGTTTAGTTTTAATTTTTATTTGCTATTATCGTTCGTTTACCATTACGCGCTATAGTAACAATAATGCCCTTTTGCCCTTACGTTTCTGCGCTTGCTAATACGTAGGCTGTTTATTTATTCTCCAGTCCATGCTCTATACATGGTAGGGAAAGTAAAAAGTGTATACGGTGAAACCTGTCAAAGTGACTACCTTGGTATACTGGCCACCTGGCTAAAGGGACCGTTTTTCCTAAAGTGACCAAACATACCTAAAGTGATCATTTTCATATAGTAATTACCGTCATTTTCATAAAGTGACCCGTTTTCTCAGTCCCCACTTTCACAGCATGAAGTGCAAAACCTAAAGTGACCATTTTCATATAGTAACTACCGCCATTTTCATAACCAATTTTCTCAGTCCCCACTTTCACATCATTTCGTGTCTTCACGAATGTGGCCAGACATGGCGGGGGAGGTTCAATCGGATTCGCATTCCGTTTCACGAGACCAGCTCGTGACGTCACGGAATCGAAGAGGGAATCCATTATAAGCCGGAAGGATGCGACGGAGGAAGAGTCGCGTGAGAGGAGTTTGGGTGGTAGGAGAGGGATGCTTCGGGTGTTAAAATTCGGTAATTTGAGTCGGATTAGAATTGCGAATGAAAATGTGACCTGTCTAGAACGTTGCGTTTCAAAAGACTTTACTTCACTTTGCTTCGATGACGAGAAAATGAAACGAAATGCAAATTGAATATTCGGGAACACCCGAGAGATGACAAGCGTTCTGTTTGTGCGTTTCGCGAATAAATATGTTTTGGACGTCTGCTATGGCTGAATGTCAGGGATCTGTAGATTTGTCACGTGGTTGGATTTCGGACAATTCAAACTTACAAGAGTCTTATGAGCTTCAAAATTTTTAGAGGACAAATATACAAGTCTTCACTTGATTTTCTCATATATTCATATTCCATAGTGGTTAATTCTACCTTTATCAGGTGTTGTGAACACCTAAAATGTTTTCACGGCATATTGCCTTTCCTCAAGAATAAACTACAATTATAAGCAACTACTCTTATTGTTTAATCGCCCCAGGTTGCTTGACCTTGACTACAAAATTTAATGACATTGCAACACATTTGGTGAAATAGGGTCAACTTGGCGAGTTTTGGAAACTCTTTGACTTTTCCAGGTTGCTTCAGAATTTTTAGAGTTACGCCTGTTTTTCTCGAGATTTCCACAAATTTGTTACAACGTATCCTTTGGGATAATGGATTAATCTTTTATTTAATTAAATCATCCATAAAAGTAAATAGCATCACTATACAGCTGATAACCCTCTAGCTATCTTACACTATCAGGTATTAATAAAACAGTCAACCATTGCTCAAGTCTTCATAGTATAGAAGATTATATTCCCAAAACGCTGACGTACTCGCAATCCACTTTTACCCGTATCTCGATTACCCCCTCTAACTGGGCGATAGCTAGCTTATATACTCTCTGTGCAAATCGCTAGAAACCGGGCGTGAATTAAAAAATTATCAAATTCGCGTAGTTTCCATAAGCCTCCATGCTGGCGATACTTCGTCAAAGGTGTCGCCAAGCTCACCCAATGTTTTACCAAGGTGAAGCAACCCAAACCTTTAAATAATAACAATGGTTGCATGTAAATGTATTTTTCCTTTCCCTGCAATACATGGTGATGCATAGGGAAAGTATTGGAATCGTGTAGAAAATCGCAACTCGAGCTTTCGACGGATCTACACGCTTTGGGACCTCCAGAATACAGAAAAACTATTTTTAGCGTGACATCTCTCTCTTTCTCTCTGTGTCTGTCTGTCTCTCTCTGTGTGTGTGTCTGTCTGTGTGTAACCATTATAACTCAAAAACTGTTTTAACAATGGCCAGGCACTTGATACACCATCATTCGTCTATACATCGGCCAGCATCGTGAACCATTTAGCCATCACGTGACGTTGCCCCGGCGCACCCGTGAGGGCGAAACACATTGCGTTCAACAACACAACAAACATGCCGACAAACATAACTCGAACCCACAACCCGACAGCCGAGCGATCACGAGGAAACGCTTACCTTGACCGCTCAACCACCACATCGGCACTCGAAGACTAGTTGATCCAATTTAATAAAATTTTATAGGTAAGTTACTTGTGTGTAACCCTGGTGCTGATTAGATTTTGGTGCGATTCGGGATAAAAGAATCTGCCTTTTTTTTTTGCGAACTAGCCCTCAAAAATCCTATATATGTACTCTAGCTAAACATCTAATTGGCTAAATTTCACAAGAAGAATCTGCTGCTTTTACGAAATAGCCCGAAGAAATCGTCAAAATAGGGAGTAAAATGTGCTCAAATGTATTCATTAAATGCTTGTTTCATACGTCACTGTTAACGAGATGAAAATAATAAGATCAACCCCATTAATCTAGGACTAACATTTGAGGTATTTCGAGATTCTTCGCAGTTTTGCTACACCGCCTTTAAAAATATGGCCAGTTATCCAATACAAACGAAAATTGAATTAAAATGGCCAATTCAGTGTTATTTTATGCAATTATACTCAATTTAATGAATTATTAAAGAAATAAAGAGAAAATTAACTTGATTCTGTAGGGAAATCAGATTTTTTTCCTCCGGGAAAGTCATTATGTCGTGATGACTTTTTAGATATTTGTAGCAATACTGATATTAATACCTATACCGTCATTTAAATTGTCAATGTGAAAGACAACATGGTGCTTTTGTTTGTGTTAACACTATTGTTGTTTCCCGTCATAATAAGTATTGTAACGAACTAGAATTTTGGGTATATATGCAGGATACAACAACGAGTCCAAGTTTCTGGATAACGTACGTTTATCCACAAGCACAAAGTAAACGGGAACGATATACAATCAAACAGCACTTAAATGCGTCACTCATTTCACAGAATGAGCGATATTATTCTCAAAATACAAGCACTTTCTAACTCCATGTTTAAAACTGCATCGAAGAAGTCAATGCTATAAAATCGTCTGCTTCTCTATGTAAAATCAATGAATATTTCATTCATATCACCTATATTCCAGATTTCAGAGCTAAATAATTGTGCGTTAAAAAAATTCAGCAATTCTTATACTCATCTTACAGCTTGATTTGTTTACATTTTGGAGTTTTGTGTTCGCTCATGATGTCATCGTATGTGCTGACGAACAAGCGGAAATATCCGCGAAGCCATATTCCACAGCTGATGATCAGTCGAGCACTTTCTTACGCTTATGAAGCACCCTCTTATAGGGTATAATTCGCTGTATTGTAACTATACGTAGCTCCACGCCCCAAACACAGTTTTTGAATATTATACAGCTTTCTACTGTTAAAAGTTTTGAAAGTCACAGTTATTTGAGCTTTTCAGTGGCACTTATATTAAATACGCATTGTACATAAAAAGAAAGAAATATCTCAGCTGGTTATTTCTCATATGTGGATGCAGACCATGGTTGCTCGTTAGAAAAGAACAGGCGGTAAGAGGATCAGTGAGTACAAAACTCTTGAAAGCACTGTAATCCTGGTAATAAAATAATGCTCCACATTGCATTGTTTCTGAATTCAAAGTAACTACTTCTATCAGAAATATTCTAAAATCATTGTTTTGAAAAATTTTTGTACTCGGTGATCATCGCTCGAATCAGTAAAACTAGATCAAGGCTCTGATTAAAACACACACCGAGCAACGCTGGAGAACTCACCTTGAGGAATTCACACAGTGGCGGCCATTGGGGGGGGCTCGAGTACGCGCGACACCATTGAGTAAACACCCCAAATCATTTTTTTAGTTATACAGATTTATTACAATTTCTATTGAAAAAATCTGAATTTTTGGTTCAATTAAATCGAGAATTATTGAAAATAAGTTATGAAAATGCCACTAGATGGCAGCACTACACCTTTCTTCGGAGAAAGTCGACTCACGAAAGCTATATTGCACAGAATTTTCAACACATATGGGAAAATACAGGGATATTTTTAAAGCCGCGTCCCTAAAATCGGCATCTCCAGAGTGAAAGAATGGTATAGGAGCAATATTAGAAATTTGGCGTGAAAAAAAACCAGACATTGCAGATTTACTAGTAGATTGTGTCGCGGGACTGAGCGCGCCCCAGCCAAAAAGAAACAGAAGAGTAGAAAAACATGAAGAGGGACTTCTCAAATTGGCTCAGTTTCGCTAATTTGGCTTCAATTTTCTACATTTAAGAATGTATTTGTTCTCATTCTCGTCTTTGTTATAAATTTGGAAGTTTAAATAAACATTTGAACAAATGAGAGAATTAAGTGTACGTGTGTGGTGATGGGAAGGGGGGGGGGTATGATATTTTAGGGGTTTCTGGCCATCATGAATAAAATGTCTTGTTTAGAACACTCAGTTTGAGGGATCGTTTGTCCCACCCAGCTGTCTTAATTATTGAAGTTGTTTCGCATTTCGTCATTTCTGATGTAGTTTGTCTGTTGTTCTGTTCTTCCGGAGGGGATTTATTTCTATGCTCTGGATGATCTGCTGGTGACTAATTTCAATATGTTTGACTTCAAAATAATTCTTTAAACGTCACGAGTTTCCAATTTTTGGCACACTGTGACATATAGACTATTTTTAGTGACACTTTCATAAATGTGTTGTTTCGGACATTTAGTTTGAGTTGACTTACCCAGCTGTCTTACTTTTTCAGCTATTTAACATTAAAAAATGCCAAAAAATTAAAGAAATTCTAAGTATTTGTTAAAAAACTTAAAAATTAAATTTTCAACATGATCCTTTTATCTGACGTCGTTTTTCTGGAAATTTTGGCCCGACCGCTGGCGTCTATATTGGTAGCCCCCAAATTGGCTCTAGACTTATAATATTGGCCCTAGGCTTATATTTTAATTGAAGTAGCCCCCAAATTTCTTATCTCCCCTTCTAATTCAGCGAGTTTGATTCTAATCATGGTTATAGTCTCTGCACTATCTGTACGTGTCACCTGAATATATATTTTGTGCCAAGCCCCTGGACGTAACTTTTAGCTTAGCTCCCTCAATTTTACATCTCGTTTCCTAACTGAGAGATTTTGGTTCTGCTAGTGGCTATAGCCTCTGCACCATTTGTACATGTCACTTGGATATGCATCTTTGTGAGAAATCCCTGAGATTAACTTTTACTTCAGTTACGCCCCCCCCCTCCAATTTCCCATCTCACCTCTTAATTGAGCGATTTTGATTTTACTGATGGCTATAGTCTCTGCACCATTAGCACATGTCACCTGGATCTGCATCTTTATAGTGATAAATCTTTGAGCGTAACTTTTACTTCAAATAGCACCCCCCCCCCACACACACACACACACTTATCCATCTCGACTCCTAATAAAGCGATTTTGATTCAGATGGTGGCTATAGTCTCTGACCCACATGTACATATTAACTTGATATATTTGATGGATATAATATACATACGTTTTTTGTGTCAACCCCTGGGCTTAACTTTTAGTTTAACTAGTCCCCATAATTCTACATTTCAATTTCTAATTGAGCGATTTTGATTCTGCTGGTGACTATATAGTCTGAGCAACATTTGTACATTTCAATTGGATACACATATTTTTGTGTCAACCCCTGGGTATAACTTTTAATTTAACTAGTCCCCAGAATTTTACATATCTGCTTCTAATTGAGCGATTTTGGTTCGGCTTATCGCTGTAGTGAGTTTCTCTACCATTTGGACATGTCACCTGGATATGCAACTTTAATATGGCAAATCTCCGAGCGTAACTCCTACTTTGGTTACCCCCCCCCCCCCCCCCCCCCAATTTTCTATCTCGCCTCCTAATCCACCGATTTTGATTTTACGGGTGGCTATAGTGCCGACCATTCATTCAGATGCTCTAAGTCCAAGGACGAGCCGGATGGTCTGGGCTTTCGGGTGGCTATAGTGTCTGAACCATCAGTACGTATCGCCAGAATATGCATATTTTTTAGTCAACTCCCTGGGCATAACTTTTAGTTTAACTAGCCCCTACAATTTTACTTAAATTAGGACTATGTAATGTTTTTCACTAGGAAAGATACGTTCCATGTGTCCAGGCTTTTTATGAACGAGCGAGCAGGTGGGAGGTATGTTATTTTACTTAATACATCCGTCGTTTATATTTTTAATACTCCCGTTGCTATGCCCAAAATACGTATATGTATATACATATGCTTTATATATACATATATATATATAATATATATAATATATAAGTAGGGAATATAAGGGGGTTCTGGCTCACGCGGTGCTATACTTTAACATGGGGAAATTGCGGTGCTAGTTCTCCCATGTTAAAGCATAGGTGCACCTCATGAGCAGGGGTGGAGCTTCCACCAGCACGTGACTTTCCATGATGTCAGTCAAAGGTTAGGATGGATCAGATGATTTTTTTTTTTTCTTTTTCTTTTTTTTAAGTGTTAATGTTTTAAAAATTTCGTAAAGTTTTTTTTTTCTTATATTTTTTCGCAAATGTAAGCTTTTTACTTTTCAAAAACCGCACTTGTGCTGTTTTCTCTATGGAAATTAACATAGGTTTTCACACTTGTGCTGTTTTTTAACTTTTTTTCACAAAAACGTGATTTTTACTAACAAAATTTCGTAAATGCAAGTTTTTTTCTTATATTTTTTTGCAAATGTAATTTTTTTTTACTTTTCAAAAACCACACTTGTGCCGTTTTCTCTATGGAAATTAACATAGGTTTTCACACGTGTGCTGTTTTTTAACTTTTTTTCACAAAAACGTGATTTTTACTAACAAAATTTCGTAAATGCAAGTTTTTTTCTTATATTTTTTCGCAAATGTAAGTTTTTTACTTTTCAAAAACCGCACTTGTGCCGTTTTCTCTATGGGAATTAACATAGGTTTTCACACTTGTGCTATTTTTTAACTTTTTTTCACAAAAACATACTTTTTACTAACAAAATTTCGTAAATGCAAGTTTTTTTCTTATATTTTTCGCAAATGTAAGTTTTCTACTTTTCAAAAACCACACTTGTGCCGTTTTCTCTATGGGAATTAACATAGGTTTTCACACTTGTGCTGTTTTTTAACGTTTTTTCACAAAAACATACTTTTTACTTGTAAAAAACTAACAAAAACATGTTTTTAAAGTAGCAGAATCGCGTGAATTAGTGTTTTAAAGTAGCAGAATCGCGTGAATTAGTGTTTTTAAGTAGCAGAATCGCGTGAATTAGTGTTTTAAAGTAGCAGAATCGCATGAATTGGTGTTTTAAAGTAGCAGAATCGCGTGAATTGGTGTTTTCAAAGTAGCAGAATCGCGTGAATCGGGTGTATGGGGATCTCGGGAATTTCGAGAATCTCGGGAATCTCGAGAATCTCGGGAATCTCGGGGGTTTAAGGGGTGTGTTTCCTCAACCATTTCGGCCTTCGATTTCAAAATTTTAAACATAAATATTTTAAATAATCATAGATACCTGTTTTCAACAATCTAAATGGGATAAGGTCTCTTTCATAAATTAGGTGTTGTTAGAAATATATATATATTTTTTAAATTGCGGTCCCACCTCCACCCGGTGTATAGGATACACCGCCACAATTCAATCTAGCATGGTCTGGTCATTTAAATTTGATAATGACCGTATGCTAGGCTCTTGATACCATCCTTTAAGATATGTCGCTTATCATCATAGGGGGATAAGCCCATTTTAATTTGCTTTACAGTATACATCTGATGGTCTTTACTTGCAATTTTAAATTGCTCCACTCTATTATATCTTCGCCTTGTTAGGCAATTATAATAATCTTCATGATGGATGTGTTTTTTTACAACATTCTTATTAACACCTTTAGCAGTCTTTTTATCCGTGAAGGGTGTTTTTAGGCTATACATTTTCGATCTTAGGCCTACAAATTCCACGGCAGGAGTTCCATTCAACTCGTCTTTCATTTTTCCAATCCTTTTTTTATTCTTATTGGAATGGAGTGGATGTGTTGGAGGATAATCCGAAAAGTCAAAATAGTCTTCATAACTTTCAAAATCTTTGTAAATATCCTCTGTTTCAATTTCATAGCACAGGGAATCGGTGTCTGTGAAAAGCAATTCGGCTCGGCTTCCATACATCTTCTTAATAAAATCATAATGAAACTCATACATAAGTGTTTTACTCAAGTCCAGTACTGAAAAACCTGCATAGATGGGTCTATTCAGTTTCAAATGAGTCTTATGCATATGAACTGCTACCAGATCTTCATTAAATATTTTGAAGGAGTGTAAGGCTGGTGATGCAAGTAATTTTTTCAGTCTCTTCTCAGTCTGTACTAGCTTAACATCCATTCTTTTTCTCAAATTTTCCATAGTTTTTCCAAACACTGCGTTATTCATAAGTTTGAACAGATCTTTTTCAAAGGAATTTTTTGCTTTCATTCTCTTCTCAGTGTTAAATTGTACATAGGGCTTCAACCAGGGCTCTTGCTTAAAAGTTAATACTCGATGGATTTTCACAAGTTTCATCCCTAGCTTCATATACTGCTTTAAATTTCCATAATGCAGAACATATTTAACCTTATGATTCAAATTAGGTGTTAATTTGATCTGGTCCTTGCATATTTTCAAATTCATTTCTTCAGATAAATTCCGGCTATACTCCGAAATCAGAGATGGGGTGATATGAACTCTTTCGGGTGCTAGAGGATAATCATTATGCTTATCATGCAAATCATGGGGATAGTCTATATCCGCTTCGATAAAATATCCCACAGGTGAGTCATCTTCAACAGCAAGTGGATTAAAGTTCTGAATGTCTTGAGAATCAAGCCATCTAAAATCCGATACGGGTAGTGCTTGGCTTAGAGCCCACCCATATAGATTATTAGCATCCAGGTACATTATATATTTGCTAGGTTTCGTAGAATCAAAATGTTCCAAATACTTGTTATTAGCCTGACTAAGGCGCTTACTAATAACACTAATACCGCCTCTTATACCTTCTTCTAAAAATAAGTACATATCAGGATCTGTAATCAGTTCTAATGATACTCCACTAGTCTTCAAGGCTGCATTCCAGGCAAGAGATGGTAATGTTAAACAGTGGGCAGCATCTATTCCATAATAATTCAATGTCAAATCACGGAAATTCTCAAAAATGTCCGCTAATAGAAGAATATCAGTTTTTATGTACAAGTCATGATATTCCCCCATATTCTTTATCTTTAAAGATGTCCAAACATGTTGAGCATAGGCATAGGCATCATCAGAGATCTCCTCTCGATTTAAATCATCAAAGAAGGCCTCTTTAGTGGGTAAGCTCGTTTCTTCAAACTTGGTAGCACAATCCATATAAGAATAGGGGTAAACACCCTTTCTAGTCACTAAATCCACTTGATCACTTGTAAAATGTTCTTGGGTGATACGAAACTGATTGGATTCCAAACTAGAACTCAGTTTCTCAATAGAGGCAGGTAAGAATTGAAGAGAATCTATAAACTGTAAACTTCCTAGACTGAATGTGATATATTGCTGCATATTGCTACTGATGCATTCAATCCTCTTTCCTTTAAATTCACCGATCCCCTGCATAATTAAATGTCCATCATACCCCTTTAAATTATGAAACACAACGGGTATGCGTCGTCTTATCTTGTAATTCAGATTACAATTAGGATGGGCTGCACCTCTGTACTTGGAAGTTAAGTGGCAATGGTCTCTCACACGCTTTTCTCCTAAAGCCTTGTTACAAATATGGCAGAGAGTAGCATTTTCAAAGTTTTCACGATCTTCAGCAGTAAAATTCATTTTCATATTTTCTCTCAGTATTCTCTGAATCTCTTCTTCTTCTTGAATAAGGGCTTTCAAAAAATGATGAATCACGTCTTCACCCCTATAGATAACAGGTCCTTTAAAGGTTTTTCCATCAGGCCCAATAATAATATAGGCAAAACCACAAGGAACATGATGAGATAAGATACTCTCATGTGAAACAGAAGGGGTATTCTCACATATATCCACTTTCATTAGGAAAGACTCAAAGTCTGCGTATATCACAAATGGTACACGCATTTGCATGTAAATACTTTGAAATTTCAAAATCTTGTCATTGTCACTGGGAAACTCCACTCTCTGTAGGCCATACTGGCTACATAATTCAATATGCTTCTTTAAACGAGCTTCAGATGAAAATCGTTGTAAACAGTAGTCACAAAAATATTGCTTTTCTTTATGTTTTCTTATACTGTATAAAAGTCTGCTCATACTTCTAATACAACAGTAATGAGACTGCTCATCATTACTAATAAGCAGTAAATTACAGTGTTGTTCTCGTCTATTAGATGATATATAGAGCGGAAACACCTTCTTATCTTCATATCCAAAGACACTCAGGCTCACATTATTATTATTTCGCTCAAATAATTTAACTTGGTGTAAAGGAGTGGGAAACTCAATTCCATCCAGATTCAACTTGCATTCATGCTCGGTATATTTGCTGACACGAGATGCATTCTTATAAACTGGATAAAGTTCTGCTAATATGGACCACATAAAACATTTCTGATCACTATTTTCCACATTAATAATAGCTTTCTTGGCTAATAGTTCTTTAGGTAGCGGGATATAGCTTGAAGCAGCCAGAGGATCATATGTCCCAACATCAATCATGAGTTCCTCGATTCTCTCTAAGACCCAACCGCTACCACGGCCTTCATAGGTTTCGAACGATGTTAACACTTTTGCAAAGGCAGTATCCATATTAGAATCCAAATCTTCTTCTGTAATGTTTTTCATACAAGAACTTCTGAAATAGTTTATACAGTATTCCTGTTCTCCTTCAGATCGGAAACGAGTAAAACGGCAACATACATTTATGTACCATATAATACTACGTTTCAAAGCAATTTCCTTTAGCACTACTTGTTTTATCTCAATTCTATGAGAATCCAAAAAGGTAAGTAAATCTTTTTCAGCATGACCAGCAATTTTATAAACAGTCACAGTACCGTTTAAAGCCTGTTTGCAGGGTTTCTTAGTCGCCTTCTTCTTCTTTTTATTCATACACGGAGCATCTAATCTTTTTCTTTTAGTGCCTCGCATAGGCTTATCACCATGAATTGGCCGCTCATGAATCTTCTCATGACGTATCAGATCATCTTTTCTTACAAAAGCCGCCTTACACAATTCACATATGTAATCCTTCTTTCCATCATGAATCCTCATATGGCGCACTAAGCTTCGTTTTGCCATGAAGCTCTTCGTACAAGTCGGACACGCCTGTAAAAAATAAAATGCAAGACTTTAGTATAACCACGCTATTCTCGGTAATAATGTAATACATTTCAGATGTATATATATATATATATATATCATTACAGATGTATATAAAGAAATCGCTAATCCATTATACTATCCCCATTAGAAATAATAAAATTCCTGAATTAAAGAATATATCCAGATACAAGACATTTCATGCAAGATCCCCAAGACATTTCATTAAATTCATAAAAACACTCATTAAAAAGTTGTTACGCATCATAGAAATACAAAGTTTAATAAAATGAGAGAATAAAATCACATTAAAACAAGTACTTACATGCCCAATCCTGTTCAAAGAGGGTGCATTAAGCATAGGAACATCAGTAACGGTAGGGATAGTACCTCCGATATTACTTTCTAAGGCAAACATATTCGCAGAACAACTTCAAACACGTCTTAACAGCACGAAACTTACAACAGAAATGATAAAATCGCTGCTTGAAGACCACCTACACCCATTCATAAAAAATAGTTCTTGGTGTATCCGTAGGCCGAGAGCATGCCAAGGTCACGTGATAGTTATATCACGGTTACCGTTAAACTTGCAACACACGAATGTAATTATGTACACATCCGATAAAAAATAAACAATTCGTTCAACATCGCAATCGATAATATCCTTTTTAATAATCGTAATCGATATATTAAATAAATTCACATCTTTAAAAAATAATAGATTTTAATAAAATAATGAAAGAAAATCCCTTTGCGAGACCCCTTAAAACCTCCAATCCTTAAACAATACAGCAACGCGCTATCCCTTACAAGCATAAAACCCCCGATTAACATACTCCTCTCTCCCCCTCCCTCCCCGAGACACCAACAATCACTTCACCACACGTTAAACGTAACCCATAGCAACCGGAATCCATAATAAAACATTCACCTTCACCCCCAACGTACATCCAAATACACAGTCATTCAACGTGAAACCCGTATTTTTACAGCAAAAATCACTTTACAGGGATTCATAGAACAAAAAATCCTAAAAAATCAAAAAATTCACCCAGAAACTAGCTAAAACCCTCAAATTACTTATAATTTTCATCTACATATGCTATATAATCATTTACAACCTTAAAAAGGTGAGTATGCTAGTAGTAAGAATAGGGGTGTTCGCCAGAATGTGGTTGGAGCAATGCCGCCTAAAAATAGTTTCTGGAAAGAAAAAATAAATATTTTTTGGTATTTCCAGAAAGTGTCCCCTATGTCATATTTTGGTAAAATTAAAAAAGTTTTTAAAAAATTTTAAAAACTCAATATTTTATTAATTTTCACAAAATTCCTAATTTCCCTACTAGTACCCATATAGCGGAGGGATATTTATTACTTTATTTCATTATCCTCATTAACACCCTTTAATTCATTTAAAAAAAAGAAGAAAAATCTCAACTACCAGAAAAATCCCCAGTTTTAATTCTCCTTTCTGCCGCTAGAGGGCGCTAATGGTTTCATTCCGCCTTCGTCGGTGTTGCCACCCCGAAAAAAGTTTCTCCCATACAGGTGTTGCTATGGCAACTTAAACAGAAAAATATTTCTAAGTTCTATCCCCGATAGTTCCACTTTCCACCGCTAGGAGGCGCTGATGGTTTCATTCCGCCTCCGATGGTGTTGCCACCCCCAAAAAAGTTTGTCCTATACTTAGAAAAAATCTCATTCAAAAAATTTATTTCCCCCTCAACCCCTCGTACAAGACTACGAGATCGTTGCCACCCGACAAAAAGTTTCTACAAATTTTTACCCCCACTTTTTTTTTCATTTCCCCCCCCCTTTTACACCCCCGTCCAGGATTACAGAATTCAAGATGGCGGCCTTACCTCATACCTCATACCTCACATACCTCCATCGGCGGTGAACGCCCCTATTCTTACTACTAGCATACTCACCTTTTTAAGGTTGTAAATGATTATATAGCATATGTAGATGATAATTATAAGTAATTTGAGGGTTTTAGCTAGTTTCTGGGTGAATTTGTTGATTTTTTAGGATTTTTTGTTCTATGAATCCCTGTAAAGTGATTTTTGCTGTAAAAATACGGGTTTCACGTTGAATGACTGTGTATTTGGATGTACGTTGGGGGTGAAGGTGAATGTTTTATTATGGATTCCGGTTGCTATGGGTTACGTTTAACGTGTGGTGAAGTGATTGTTGGTGTCTCGGGGAGAGAGGAGTATGTTAATCGGGGGTTTTATGCTTGTAAGGGATAGCGCGTTGCTGTATTGTTTAAGGATTGGAGGTTTTAAGGGGTCTCGCAAAGGGATTTTCTTTCATTATTTTATTAAAATCTATTATTTTTTAAAGATGTGAATTTATTTAATATATCGATTACGATTATTAAAAAGGATATTATCGATTGCGATGTTGAACGAATTGTTTATTTTTTATCGGATGTGTACATAATTACATTCGTGTGTTGCAAGTTTAACGGTAACCGTGATATAACTATCACGTGACCTTGGCATGCTCTCGGCCTACGGATACACCAAGAACTATTTTTTATGAATGGGTGTAGGTGGTCTTCAAGCAGCGATTTTATCATTTCTGTTGTAAGTTTCGTGCTGTTAAGACGTGTTTGAAGTTGTTCTGCGAATATGTTTGCCTTAGAAAGTAATATCGGAGGTACTATCCCTACCGTTACTGATGTTCCTATGCTTAATGCACCCTCTTTGAACAGGATTGGGCATGTAAGTACTTGTTTTAATGTGATTTTATTCTCTCATTTTATTAAACTTTGTATTTCTATGATGCGTAACAACTTTTTAATGAGTGTTTTTATGAATTTAATGAAATGTCTTGGGGATCTTGCATGAAATGTCTTGTATCTGGATATATTCTTTAATTCAGGAATTTTATTATTTCTAATGGGGATAGTATAATGGATTAGCGATTTCTTTATATACATCTGTAATGATATATATATATATATATATACATCTGAAATGTATTACATTATTACCGAGAATAGCGTGGTTATACTAAAGTCTTGCATTTTATTTTTTACAGGCGTGTCCGACTTGTACGAAGAGCTTCATGGCAAAACGAAGCTTAGTGCGCCATATGAGGATTCATGATGGAAAGAAGGATTACATATGTGAATTGTGTAAGGCGGCTTTTGTAAGAAAAGATGATCTGATACGTCATGAGAAGATTCATGAGCGGCCAATTCATGGTGATAAGCCTATGCGAGGCACTAAAAGAAAAAGATTAGATGCTCCGTGTATGAATAAAAAGAAGAAGAAGGCGACTAAGAAACCCTGCAAACAGGCTTTAAACGGTACTGTGACTGTTTATAAAATTGCTGGTCATGCTGAAAAAGATTTACTTACCTTTTTGGATTCTCATAGAATTGAGATAAAACAAGTAGTGCTAAAGGAAATTGCTTTGAAACGTAGTATTATATGGTACATAAATGTATGTTGCCGTTTTACTCGTTTCCGATCTGAAGGAGAACAGGAATACTGTATAAACTATTTCAGAAGTTCTTGTATGAAAAACATTACAGAAGAAGATTTGGATTCTAATATGGATACTGCCCTTGCAAAAGTGTTAACATCGTTCGAAACCTATGAAGGCCGTGGTAGCGGTTGGGTCTTAGAGAGAATCGAGGAACTCATGATTGATGTTGGGACATATGATCCTCTGGCTGCTTCAAGCTATATCCCGCTACCTAAAGAACTATTAGCCAAGAAAGCTATTATTAATGTGGAAAATAGTGATCAGAAATGTTTTATGTGGTCCATCTTAGCAGAACTTTATCCAGTTTATAAGAATGCATCTCGTGTCAGCAAATATACCGAGCATGAATGCAAGTTGAATCTGGATGGAATCGAGTTTCCCACTCCTTTACACCAAGTTAAATTATTTGAGCGAAATAATAATAATGTGAGCCTGAGTGTCTTTGGATATGAAGATAAGAAGGTGTTTCCGCTCTATATATCATCTAATAGACGAGAACAACACTGTAATTTACTGCTTATTAGTAATGATGAGCAGTCTCATTACTGTTGTATTAGAAGTATGAGCAGACTTTTATACAGTATAAGAAAACATAAAGAAAAGCAATATTTTTGTGACTACTGTTTACAACGATTTTCATCTGAAGCTCGTTTAAAGAAGCATATTGAATTATGTAGCCAGTATGGCCTACAGAGAGTGGAGTTTCCCAGTGACAATGACAAGATTTTGAAATTTCAAAGTATTTACATGCAAATGCGTGTACCATTTGTGATATACGCAGACTTTGAGTCTTTCCTAATGAAAGTGGATATATGTGAGAATACCCCTTCTGTTTCACATGAGAGTATCTTATCTCATCATGTTCCTTGTGGTTTTGCCTATATTATTATTGGGCCTGATGGAAAAACCTTTAAAGGACCTGTTATCTATAGGGGTGAAGACGTGATTCATCATTTTTTGAAAGCCCTTATTCAAGAAGAAGAAGAGATTCAGAGAATACTGAGAGAAAATATGAAAATGAACTTTACTGCTGAAGATCGTGAAAACTTTGAAAATGCTACTCTCTGCCATATTTGTAACAAGGCTTTAGGAGAAAAGCGTGTGAGAGACCATTGCCACTTAACTTCCAAGTACAGAGGTGCAGCCCATCCTAATTGTAATCTGAATTACAAGATAAGACGACGCATACCCGTTGTGTTTCATAATTTAAAGGGGTATGATGGACATTTAATTATGCAGGGGATCGGTGAATTTAAAGGAAAGAGGATTGAATGCATCAGTAGCAATATGCAGCAATATATCACATTCAGTCTAGGAAGTTTACAGTTTATAGATTCTCTTCAATTCTTACCTGCCTCTATTGAGAAACTGAGTTCTAGTTTGGAATCCAATCAGTTTCGTATCACCCAAGAACATTTTACAAGTGATCAAGTGGATTTAGTGACTAGAAAGGGTGTTTACCCCTATTCTTATATGGATTGTGCTACCAAGTTTGAAGAAACGAGCTTACCCACTAAAGAGGCCTTCTTTGATGATTTAAATCGAGAGGAGATCTCTGATGATGCCTATGCCTATGCTCAACATGTTTGGACATCTTTAAAGATAAAGAATATGGGGGAATATCATGACTTGTACATAAAAACTGATATTCTTCTATTAGCGGACATTTTTGAGAATTTCCGTGATTTGACATTGAATTATTATGGAATAGATGCTGCCCACTGTTTAACATTACCATCTCTTGCCTGGAATGCAGCCTTGAAGACTAGTGGAGTATCATTAGAACTGATTACAGATCCTGATATGTACTTATTTTTAGAAGAAGGTATAAGAGGCGGTATTAGTGTTATTAGTAAGCGCCTTAGTCAGGCTAATAACAAGTATTTGGAACATTTTGATTCTACGAAACCTAGCAAATATATAATGTACCTGGATGCTAATAATCTATATGGGTGGGCTCTAAGCCAAGCACTACCCGTATCGGATTTTAGATGGCTTGATTCTCAAGACATTCAGAACTTTAATCCACTTGCTGTTGAAGATGACTCACCTGTGGGATATTTTATCGAAGCGGATATAGACTATCCCCATGATTTGCATGATAAGCATAATGATTATCCTCTAGCACCCGAAAGAGTTCATATC
This sequence comes from Amaurobius ferox, assembly GCA_951213105.1. NCBI lineage: Eukaryota > Metazoa > Arthropoda > Arachnida > Araneae > Amaurobiidae > Amaurobius > Amaurobius ferox. The sequence continues at coordinate 123,950,682 of OX578152.1, forward strand.
ACCCCATCTCTGATTTCGGAGTATAGCCGGAATTTATCTGAAGAAATGAATTTGAAAATATGCAAGGACCAGATCAAATTAACACCTAATTTGAATCATAAGGTTAAATATGTTCTGCATTATGGAAATTTAAAGCAGTATATGAAGCTAGGGATGAAACTTGTGAAAATCCATCGAGTATTAACTTTTAAGCAAGAGCCCTGGTTGAAGCCCTATGTACAATTTAACACTGAGAAGAGAATGAAAGCAAAAAATTCCTTTGAAAAAGATCTGTTCAAACTTATGAATAACGCAGTGTTTGGAAAAACTATGGAAAATTTGAGAAAAAGAATGGATGTTAAGCTAGTACAGACTGAGAAGAGACTGAAAAAATTACTTGCATCACCAGCCTTACACTCCTTCAAAATATTTAATGAAGATCTGGTAGCAGTTCATATGCATAAGACTCATTTGAAACTGAATAGACCCATCTATGCAGGTTTTTCAGTACTGGACTTGAGTAAAACACTTATGTATGAGTTTCATTATGATTTTATTAAGAAGATGTATGGAAGCCGAGCCGAATTGCTTTTCACAGACACCGATTCCCTGTGCTATGAAATTGAAACAAAGGATATTTACAAAGATTTTGAAAGTTATGAAGACTATTTTGACTTTTCGGATTATCCTCCAACACATCCACTCCATTCCAATAAGAATAAAAAAAGGATTGGAAAACTGAAAGACGAGTTGAATGGAACTCCTGCCGTGGAATTTGTAGGCCTAAGATCGAAAATGTATAGCCTAAAAAAACCCTTCACGGATAAAAAGACTGCTAAAGGTGTTAATAAGAATGTTGTAAAAAAACACATCCATCATGAAGATTATTATAATTGCCTAACAAGGCGAAGATATAATAGAGTGGAGCAATTTAAAATTGCAAGTAAAGACCATCAGATGTATACTGTAAAGCAAATTAAAATGGGCTTATCCCCCTATGATGATAAGCGACATATCTTAAAGGATGGTATCAAGAGCCTAGCATACGGTCATTATCAAATTTAAATGACCAGACCATGCTAGATTGAATTGTGGCGGTGTATCCTATACACCGGGTGGAGGTGGGACCGCAATTTAAAAAATATATATATATTTCTAACAACACCTAATTTATGAAAGAGACCTTATCCCATTTAGATTGTTGAAAACAGGTATCTATGATTATTTAAAATATTTATGTTTAAAATTTTGAAATCGAAGGCCGAAATGGTTGAGGAAACACACCCCTTAAACCCCCGAGATTCTCGAGATTCCCGAGATTCTCGAAATTCCCGAGATCCCCATACACCCGATTCACGCGATTCTGCTACTTTGAAAACACCAATTCACGCGATTCTGCTACTTTAAAACACCAATTCATGCGATTCTGCTACTTTAAAACACTAATTCACGCGATTCTGCTACTTAAAAACACTAATTCACGCGATTCTGCTACTTTAAAACACTAATTCACGCGATTCTGCTACTTTAAAAACATGTTTTTGTTAGTTTTTAGTATGTTTTTGTGAAAAAACGTTAAAAAACAGCACAAGTGTGAAAACCTATGTTAATTCCCATAGAGAAAACGGCACAAGTGTGGTTTTTGAAAAGTAGAAAACTTACATTTGCGAAAAATATAAGAAAAAAACTTGCATTTATGAAATTTTGTTAGTAAAAAGTATGTTTTTGTGAAAAAAAGTTAAAAAATAGCACAAGTGTGAAAACCTATGTTAATTCCCATAGAGAAAACGGCACAAGTGCGGTTTTTGAAAAGTAAAAAACTTACATTTGCGAAAAAATATAAGAAAAAAACTTGCATTTACGAAATTTTGTTAGTAAAAATCACGTTTTTGTGAAAAAAAGTTAAAAAACAGCACAAGTGTGAAAACCTATGTTAATTTCCATAGAGAAAACAGCACAAGTGCGGTTTTTGAAAAGTAAAAAGCTTACATTTGCGAAAAAATATAAGAAAAAAAAAACTTTACGAAATTTTTAAAACATTAACACTTAAAAAAAAGAAAAAGAAAAAAAAAAATCATCTGATCCATCCTAACCTTTGACTGACATCATGGAAAGTCACGTGCTGGTGGAAGCTCCACCCCTGCTCATGAGGTGCACCTATGCTTTAACATGGGAGAACTAGCACCGCAATTTCCCCATGTTAAAGTATAGCACCGCGTGAGCCAGAACCCCCCTAAATTCCCTACTTATATATAATATATATATATATAAGTAATATATATATATATACATAACAGCAAATCACATCTTTTCATTTTGGCATATGGCAACAGTGGTCCAGTCATATTTTGCTCGTCATGGTTGCGCTGAAGAGGTGTGTTTTGAGGTATTTATGTTTCCTTTATTGTTCCAATCTATATGCTTGTCGTCCATATAACACAAGTTTATAGATAAAATCTATCTTGTGTTTCAGAAACAAGCATTTTTGTGTTCATTTCGAAAGGATATATGGACCCGACGAGAATTTTTTCGAAATGAACTTATCGTAAGCCTAAATCTCCTCCATGTGCAAGCTTTTTTGCTTGATTTTTTTGTTTTCTTATTTGCATTCCTCATTTTTGAAATTTGTTGATTGTCTTTGTCTTTATGACTTGCATTAAGCTTTATTATTTCCTCTTTTTGTCTTAATTTCTTTTATTTCTTTGTATTTTGTAGAAAATTTTGGAATAGTGTATTATGAGTTACTACATACATTCTAACTTTGGATTTAATAATTTATATTTATATATATATGTATATATATATATTACTAACATATATATAGGCATAAATACATAGATGAGCGCCCCCCTCTATATGTCGCTCACGAGCCGCCACTGAATTCACACCAACGAATTACAATCTTTGGCGAACAGCCCAAAACCTGAGAACCACTAAAATGTCAATTCCGCCCATTAATGGCCCTAATGGACTCGCCCAGACTGCGGAAGAAAAAGCTAATGGGAAAAGCTAAACGCAGACAGCTTGGAACTCCAAATTTCACCTCATATTGATCATAACTTCAGCCACACTTATACAGACACTGAAAACGAACTGCAACAGACCAATCACAATGTTCTACACTCTCAAGCACCAAACGACTTAGAGGGAATCTCTCTGGTTGAAATACTTCATATCGTTGATGGACTGAAAATCAAGAAATTCTTGACCTAAGAAGTCTTGACCTAATTAGCAATCGCATTATTAAAAATCTTCCCGATCTTTATATCTGCTGGATTACGAAGCTCTTAAATTATATGTTGGGCTATCATTTTTTCCCCCAAAGCTGGAAAACTGCTGTCTTCCAAAAAATAATCTAAATCTTTCGCTAGCCGAAAATTTCAGACCAATGAGCCTGCTTTCAAATTTTTCCGAAATTTATGAATTGGTGTTGCTTAGGCGTTTGGATAGTTTCTGCCAGTCGAAAAATATTATCACAGCTGACCAGCATGGTTTTCGAACTGAGCATTCAACGCATTCCCAGCTTATGCGGACTGTCGAAACCATCCACAAAATTCGATAAAACGTTTTTGCCCGGGCTTATTATCAAGTTGGTGCGACTTGGAATTTCGACACAACTTTTGACCATCATCAACTCGTATCTGACTAATAGATTTTTCCGCATACGAGTTGATAGAACACTCTCTTCAATCCGACCAATTAGGGCCGGGGTTCCTCAAGGAGGAAATATTAGTCCACTCCTATTCAATATCTACATCAACGATATTCCAAGCATACCACAAGTCAAACTGGCCATCTTTGCAAATGGCACAGCGTTAATTGCACATAGTTGTTCACTTCACAATTTTATGAACACATTACAAAGCTACATTTAAACGTAGCCTTGATCACTGGCTCGTTATCTGGAGAATCAAAATTAAGGCCTCCAAAAGTGTAGTGTGTGTTTTTAAACCGAACTATCGAGAACTTAATCATAACTTTATTTTAAAAAATTTTAATGAACTCATCCCCTTTTCCGACTCCGCTAAGTATTTGGGCGTTTTCTTGGACGCCCATATGACTTACGGAGACCATATCGAAACTAAAACTAAATCCGCTAATAAAACACATCATGCCCTCTTACGATCGGTGGAATATATAATTTACCATATGACCATATGACTTACGAAGACCATATCGAAACTAAAATTAAAATCGGCTAATAAAACATATCATGCCCTTTTCATGATCAGGAGAAAATTCCACCTTTCCCTTTATAATAAATTAATTATTTACAAACAAATCATCGTACCCGGATTTATGTGCGCCTGCCCAGTATGGGAGGTGGCGGCCGAAATCCACATAGATTGCAAGTATTCCAAAATAAAGTTCTGCGCTGTACCGTTAATGCACCTAGCATACCTGCCAACTTTTACGAATTTTTCGTAATTTTTACGAAAATTCTCTTATTTTACGATTTTACGCGCGTAATCGATTTCTTTACGATTTTTAATATTTTTTACTAATTACGCCTAAAAATCGCGCCAATTTGCCGATTTATCGCCAAATTTATATTTTTACACCAAAATGTCGCCAAGCATTTGGATTGCTTGTCACACGAGAACGTTCGCGTTCTCGTGTGACAAGCAATCCAAATGAACGCAGACAATGAACGCAGCAATAAACGCAGACGTTCTCGTGTGACAAGCTCTATTTATTCTGGTACTTCCAGCACGCAGCGTTCAAGAAACGGACGGCAGACAATGCTCGTCTTTCTAACCCGGAAGTGTAGGCATAAAATCTCCCACAGAAAGGAATCTAAAATAAGTTGTAGATTTTTGTCTCCGTAATCACCGTGATGTATGTTATCATATATATCATTAATACATATGTTGTCATGGACTCAAAGGGGAAACAGAAGAAAAAACTTCGCACAGCATTTGAAAATATTTGTTTTACTTTTACCCCTTTTTGTTGAGAGTCCAAAATTACCAGTTTGCATCCATTTTCTTCTTCTAATGATTTCATATCAGAACAATAGACCTAATTTATTTTTATAGTGCAAATAAAAATAAAGAATTATTTTAGTAAACAAATTATATTTCGCTTAAATTTTAAGATGAGCAATTCAGTCTTTTCTTTTCAGGCTTTGCTGAGAGTACATAATTGCCTTTTTCCATCCATCTACATCCCCTGATTATTACACATTAACTTTACTAAACTAGCTTATTTTTATATTTCAGTTGATTATAAAGGTCACCTTTTTAATTATTTTCATATAAATAGTAATTTTTTTTTTTCATCTCTGCAGCGGTTGCCGAGAGAACGCTATTATCCTTTTTCATCGATCTCCATCTCCCCATTGTTGCACATTAACTTGATTAAATTAACTTATTTTCATATTTTGGTTGATTATAAAGGCAAATTTTTTTTATTATTTTCACATAAATAGTACGATCGTGAAATTCAGTTTTTTTTCGCGGGCGTTTCCGAGATTACGCAATTATCCTTTTCCATCGATCTCCTTCTCCTTATTGTTGCACATTAACTGGACTAAAGTAGCTTATTTTCATAGTTTGGTTGATTATAAAAGTTAATTTTTTAATTATTTTCTTATAAATAGTACGATCATGAAATTCAATCTTTTTCTATCTGAAGCCCTTTCTGCCACATTTTTATGAAAAGATATTTTTGAACAAAATAAACATTTTCTTTAAAATATACTGCCACCAATTTTTATTTATGTGTAGACACTAGACAATGCACATTTTGATAATACATGATAATTTTATGAATGTGTTTAAAAATGTACTGCAGTTTAAGAACAAAAAATTTGTGTCTTCCCAATTGTAAAAATTTTTTTTTTTTGTGAAATTAAGTTCATAAATCCTGACTATTGTAATGATTTAATTTCAACAAAACTGACAAAATAAAAGCATGAGTTATTATAGATAACAAAATCATAGTTTAGAATTAATATAAAGGAATGTGTTAAAATTAAATTTGCCCATGTATTTAAACAACCCTGTTCTTAAACGCAATTGTCAAACTTGCATTTTCTAAATATAATAGAATTATATCATTTTCCATCATTACATAACGAATTATATCATCATTACATAACGTAACTTTCTGTCAAAATATTTTGAGAGATGAAGGATAAAATGTAAATAATGTACAAATGAACATGCATACAACTGTTTCCAAAGAGATCTCAAAACAGTTGTGTGTTTCACATATTTGTGCATTATTTACATTGTGTCCTTTGAAAATCAGATTTATGTCGATTTATTCTGTAAAACTCATTTTATGCGCTATTCTGATTTTTTTTCAAAAATCTTCTGATTTTTACTCCAAATAAGTTGGCAGCTATGCACCTAGGTCTGTCCAGAATGAAGTCCTACATCAGGATCGTCTCCGGAATTGTGGAGCAGGTTCGGAAAATTAAGCAACATTTTTACGAGAAAAACTCCAGAAGACCCTGTATGAGAGATGTCGACGAAAATTACAACCCGACCGCATTTTTCTGTCTTAGTAAACGCAGGCCCAGGCATCTCCTTTTTGGCTTCCAGAGCACAAAATGGAAAAAAGGTTGCTATCTCATCTTTCAGATAGGAGTTTCCCAGCCTCAACTCGAATAACAAACGGTAGATGGCGACACCATAACTTCGGTGAAAGAGTTGGCATTTCGCTTGTCATTCCCGGTCCAGCCACTGGCCATTCAGATTGCTTACTTTTGCCCGCGTTTCAACGATAGACCAGTACTTATTTATTTTAACCAAGTTTTCATTAATTGTTATTTAAATATTTTGTGATCTTATTTTCAAATTTGTTTATTTTTGATTGCATTTGATAGCTTAAAAATTTTTTTTAAGCACCTAATTCTCTCTCTTCTTGTTTTTCTTGTAACCGTCTCTCGCGGTTTCTGCCCCCTACCCTCCCTTCTTACCCATTTACGGGACTCGACCATTCAGGACAATCTTTCGCTTCAAACAACATCAAGTAACCATCAACCCAGCACCCTTTACAACGAGCTGAGTGCCTAAGAAAACAGATCTAAATGCTAAACATTTTGCTCTCCGAATATATTGCTATTTTAGATGTGGGGTTAAGTGATCCTGGTCACAGGCACCCTGAAAGGAAGCGTTTTGGCTTGAATCAGTGAAACACTGCGACTCATATGTATCGGTGAAATAATGTCAACGGATGAAGATAATATTAAAGAATGATATCGGAGATTATAGGCGCTCCGCACCTATGCTCTTTCATGACTCGACAACCGTACTTATCGCTTGTCTTGTGCTAGGAGGATAGAATTATTCCTCCTTGGTCTTGCGCCGTTGTCATGAAAATATCATGGGCCAATAGAATTTTTCTCTGGAAGGGAGGAGGGGGGGGGGGCGGCAGACTCAAGAATAATTGCATTCTTTATTCTGTTAATCTTCTTTAATTTCGTAGCACTCCTTTACTTCGATTCTCTCATTTTTATTTAGACAAGTCTGATTAATTCCCAGACTAGGCACCCCTTTATAGACTCCATATCTTGGTTTTTGAGGGGCAGATTCAAGATTAAGACATACTCTTACAACTTTGATTAGCTTGCTTCCACCTTTGTAACCTTAATTGTTCAGGTGCTCAAGTGTCCCCCTTGCTCTCCCCTTGGGGTGCATATGAAAACTATGGTCCACCGGTTTTGTGGCACATGAATCCAGCAGCACTCTCTTGCTAACTCTTGTCATTATGCAATAACAGGCAGAAGTTGCGTAATCAGTTTGCAATTGTGAAATATAGATGGCAGCACCACACAAATCTTTGTTGAATTCCTATATTAGTCCCTTTGTCGAGTCCCTTAGTTGTAGGATCATGAAATTTTCTTCTATAATTTGCGAATGACTGGGTTATGATTATATCGTAATCTACTCTTCGAAAAAAAAATATCTCCGGAGAGTAAATAAGTACAGGGTTCGCACGATCATTAAAAAATTCCCTAAGAACTCCTTAAATTCACATTTTATTGTTAAGGACCGTTAAAACTCCTTATTTTTGTCAATAACTCCTTAATTTTTGTTTTCAAAATTGAGTATAAACCCTGAAGTAAATGTTTGGATTGAGTTTCAGTCGTTGAATGGCAAGTTCTTATTTGCACAACTGGCGACCCGACAGTTTCATCTGAAACAGGAAAAATTTGGTCGGACAAAATGGAATACTTATATGAAATTACTTCAAATTTGTAATTTTAGAACGATTTCCAATTTCATTCGATGATTTGGCGCCAAAGTGCCAATAAAGTGAAATATCTAGAAGGGTTAACTAGCATAGTGCTTTTTTTTTTATTCGCATTTTTGTCTTCAAAAGTATTTTTCAAAACGTTATCAAAAGTTATTCAAAAAGAACCATTTTTTTAATAATGTCATATGGTGTATATTTATTTTATTTCTTTTCTTCGAACGAGGGTTATGGTTGACTTGCTTGATTGCCAAATTGCATGAAAATCGGACGGATAGTTTTTGAGCAATGGATACACACATCGGATAGACACACGCATGCTCGCACAGACGTCGTTCTAATGGCAATGGATTCGCGTTCAAAGGTTCTCCAAATGCCAATCTATCCACAGAAGACTCGAATTCAAATTTTTACCTTCTTTTCAATACTGTTACCTATACAGAAACAATGTATTGTAGAAAAAACAAAAATACATATTTCAGAGAATCCTAATGGGGTAAGAAATATGCTTTAGTAAGTTGAAAGTTATTTCAATTATTTCGCATGTCTGTTTTGAATGTCGTAAACTTGTTAATAAAAGGTGTTCAAAATTCATTTAAAGTTATTTATTATTAAATCTTAGTCATTTAAAATATTTCATTATAAAATTATTCTGAGGTGAAATATTTGTAAATTCTGATGCAAGTTATATTGAATAGATGGAATACATTTTTAGATTATGCATCTTATAAAAAAATATATTTAAAAATGAATAATATTAATTTTACTTCAGAAGAATTTGTTTATAAAAATGCATCTCGAATCTCATTGAAATAATCTGGTAATGGTCATAGATTAAACTATGAATGCACAATTATTATAATTTCCGCAAGTCCATGTCTATATCATCCAGCGCCGATAGGGAGGAATAAAAAGATGCACTGCATAGGGGCACTGTTCGGGAGTCGGGAGGTTTTTGGGCTAGGGCTGCATAAAAAGTTTATGAAAAAAGGGGCAGTAACACGTAAAATAGGTGGTAGTAGGTGCTAATTTCAGTGAATAAAATGAGAAATATACACGAACATATTAATAACATAATATACAGGCATAGACGCAGACATATATAACAAGCACCGCTACATTTCTAAGAACATATAAACATCCCCACCTTGTTGCCACATACACAAAAGTAATTTCAGAAAGATGTGAAGTGGCTAATGCATTAGCACCTATTTCTAACAGGAGGTATCTGAAAAAATTTCACCATTGAGAATTCAAGTTAAAACGATTAGTATATCAAATAGTCCACAGATGGCAGCACTAAAATTCTATTTATGTTTCAGTCCTTTTGACAAACCTTATACGCTTCGTAGTACTGCACAATCGAAGCGGCATTTAATAGCTACGAAAAGTGCAGAAGAATAACGCTATCATTTTATTATTATAATTACTTTATGAGAATCGTGTTCTCAGTTCAGATACTTGCATCCCGGTACTAACTTCACATTTTTTGGCACTCGTCAGAGTTGGACTGGTCCACCGAGATACAGGGCCTTCCCTGGTGGTTTGTTTATAAATTTCCTTAAAACGCATTTTTAGATCATTCGAACTTTCAGGAGTTACTTTTGTTAATAAGCAAGTTCGGTTACACCTAGAACAGTGGTGGCCACCTTATGAGCGCTCACTAATGTCAGTGGATCAAACTCGAGGATAAGAAGTATAATCATCTGCAGGCTTTCTCAATTTGTATCTTTAATCGTGATACATTGATTAAGACACTTTCTTTTAAATTTGAAAGTAAGAACACAGTTTTCCAAGCTGAAATTACAGCTATTAATTTGACTATAGATTGGGCTTCCAAAAGTAAAACTAAAATCAATATTTTTATAGACAGCCTTTCGTCTGTCCTTGTCCTCAACTCTGCAGAAAATAAATCAAATTATTTAAAATCTAATGCCTTAAACTCTAAACATTTAAAAAATCTTCTCTCTTACATATTCTTATCTTTCTAAATTTTGTAAAACCTCTATTCTTCATAGCCGACAATTATACTATATCTTAATAACTATATTCCCCCACTCACCCTCATGATAATGACCCACCCAGAATAAAAGCCATTCTACCCTCTGTTAATGCGATCTTCAAATTTTTAATCATTATTTAATACACTTCCTCACTGGTCATGACCCATTTCTAGATTACCTCTATTATTGAAAATTATTTCAAAATTAGATCCACATATTTCAAAACTATATTTCAAAATTAGATCCACATCTAACTGTCTTTGTAATAACTGCGGAGATGTGGATAATAACGCCTTTTCATGTTACATTACGCCATACAAAAATTTTTCGTCTTTCTAAGCCCTCTCTAATCAATCAACCCTTATGGTTTTCAAATATTTGTAAACCGCCCCCTCTCTATCGAAAATATCGAAAACTGTATTCATGCCAAAAGTATTTTTGAAAAAGTTCTTTACTGTGAAATCTTTACTGTTATTTTTGAAAAAGTTGAATACTGTGTTGGCTACTACTTTGAATGCCATGATCGATAAAATTTTACACTGTTCCAATTTTCTGCTTCCTTTCGTTTATATGCTTATTTTATTCAAGTTAATATTTATCAACTTCCTGTTATAACTAACTTTCTTGTTGTTTTCTTCACAAGGGAAAAAAGCCCCCCCCCAAAAATCTATTGTAACTTATTATTTAAACTCTCTTGATATTTTATTACTTCTGGTAAATTTTCAAATGTATTTTACAAAACTCATTAATATTATTTAGAGTACAGGATAATTTTTCGATCATAAAACATAAAGGATCGTTTTTTTCCTTCACTCATCTCTGCGAATAGGTGTTTTTGTAAAGTACGTTTTTCTTTTTAAATAAGTAAAACTGCTATGTATAACTCAATATATTTCTTCAAGTGTGGATTCTAGACTTTAACGCTGGTCTGTCAGGTCTGTCGTGTTGCCTTTCTATGTATGTCTCTGCACGTTTTTGTGTACTGTTTTTCTATGTTTTTCCCGGCTCCTTGTAACTGCTTTATATCCTTTGGGTGAGCTGGGTGGTCTGGGTAATAAAAAAAAAAAAAAAAAAAGACATCTACTAGCTTGGTGCTCAACCCTATGGGCGCCCATGGTCACCTTTCTATTGTATCTTGGTGTGCCACTCAAGCCATCCTTTCTAATAACTAATTATGACTGCATTTATATTAAGGTTTAATTGAAGGCACAATTATCTTCAGTAACATTAGGTTATTTGTCATTATATCGTTATAGGAGCACATTACGATGAACATATGCTTGTAATTTACAATAAAAATATAATTCTTTTTTTTTAAATTTAAGGCTTTTGTTTTTTAATTTGCCTGCTTCGATCTGAATAACATCTATCTCTTGCTGAAATCGAAGTGTTACGAAAAAAGTAAACATTTTGGACGCCTATATCTCCAAACCTAATAAATAAAAATGTAAATAATTTTTATCCGTTTTGCTTGAAATAGGGTACAGAATATGAATATATAAAAATAATCTCAATATTTTATGATTTTTATTTTTATTTCGAAAAAAACTAAGCAGTTTTTGTGCGAGTGAATTATTTTTCACTCGAAATATCTTCGAAACTATAAAGGATAGATATAATTAGAAAATGATAAAAATATTCAGTCGGAAATTCTGTTTCTAGATCTATAATTTGTTTTTATAAAGTTTGTATAGTTGTTGAGGAATCGTCTTTTGAAGTTGAAGAAGATCGAAAATTTTCCGCTGAAAATGCTAGCTTATAAAAAGTAATTTGCAGCACTTTGAAAGTTCTACAAGGATATACAATCTGATTTCGAATCGAGTTCTTAGTTTTCAAAGTATAGATTTCGATATTTTAACATTTTGACCAATCAAAGTTTTCCAGTGGTGGAGAAAGTTGTAAAATGTCACAGGTGTTGTAGCTCAGCTTGGTGAAATATAGGTGCATAAGCACCAAATATTTGTGTTGAAGAAATTGAAAAGTGGGAAGTAGACTTGGGGATTCTAAAGATGTTTAATTATGGATGAGGTTTGAACAGAATAGATGGAAGTAGGAGTAAAATATTTTTATGTGAAGTCTATAGGTATCCGGTTGAAATCTGATTGAAAACTGAAAGTGCTAGTGCTATGAACAGTTTGCGGGTAATTTACAGTCCTTTGAAAGTCCTACAAGGATATGCAATTGGATTTCGGACCAGGTTTTTAGTTTTCGAAATAGACTATTCTAATTTCGATATTTCAATATTTTGAACTATTTTTAATAGCCCGTTCTAATTTTGATATTTTAATATTTTGAACTGTTTTAAACATTTCTAATGAAGGCAAACAAAAATTAAAATGTTATTCACGCAAAATTATTTGGGCTCCATCGGACTGGAGCCACTGCTTTTTCTTTTTTTTTTGTACAATTTTCTGTATGTTCGCATTCACTTATGACCAAATAAGCAAGATTAAATTATTCAGAGAATCAGTTAATTTTGAACGATATTTGGTGTTTTAATGGTATTCATTTTTGAAAACGATTCTTCACAAACGTAGATTGGATCGAACTTAACAACAGTACCTCGGCGTTCATTCGTGTAAGGTTGGAAATTCAGGAACTAGAAGAAATTTTCAGAATTGAATATAATTTGGACTGAATAAATCTTGTTCGGTCGGTTTAAACCACAGTGGTTTTAAACGATGATTTAAACCATGTTGTTGTTGTTGAAACCCAGACCGTCCGACCTACCAGAAAGGTGTAAGGTAACTGTTTGGACGGTCGGGAAGTGCCACCCAATTTAGACCGGAACCCAGTGGGGGAGGTATCCACAGGGACCGTACCCTCCTTCCCCTACCACCAACCTCTCGGAAGGACTTTCGGACCCACATGTTTAACGTGATCGTACTCCGCATGAACACGGCGATTTAAACCATGTGTTTTTTCTTTCTAAATCATGTGGTTTAAACCTTACTTTTAAAATGTCTAAATTTTTCTTTCTTATTTTCAGAATTGAAACATAAAAAAAAAATTATTTGTTAGTAGTAATTAGTGCAAGACTGTAAATTACAAGTCAGCATAGACTGGTTTTTATTAAGTAGTATGATGATAACGTGATTAAGGATTACATCAGAAAACCAAAACTGCATAATGTAGCTACTGTATTCCATAGTTACATCAATAATTACTGTATTCCATAGTTATATCAGACATATTCTCAATGGTTGTTCCGTGTTTAAATGTGTTTTCTGATTGACAGTTCCTGTTTATATGTCTTGTAGATGTGTTAGTTGTCTTGGCATTTCTTCGTATACCATTACTTTGTGTTTGTTGTATGGTGTATAATATGTTCTTGCACTAATTTTTCGTTTTATTTTTTCCATCATTTTGGTGTGGGCCTTGATTTCTAATGTTTTAGTATTGTCTGAATAGTGTTTTTTTATTTTTTATAATTGCAGTCATTCTTTGCCTTGTGCTTTCTTAAATGTAATGTGCAGAAAAAGATATGCAGTTCAGCTGACATTTGATGAAATTAACATTTAATGAAGAAGAGACATCAGATGTTGGAACTATATGAGCATGAGAAGAAGGACGCCTTAACTTTTGCATAGCAAAGGTATTTAGAAAATTCACTGTTGCCTTTCATACTCAAATTCAACGCAAAAAGTTCCCCATTCCAAAGATGTCAGCATCACAATTGCAGTAGCAGCACTCTATGAATGGTAGAAGAGCCAAGAAAGTGAAATTGAAGAATTTAACAACAAGAAAGATTAATTATGCATAAAACATTGATTATGAAACACTTTCCAACTGAAATGCAATTTTATTTGAACATATCTAAAATTCGATACATTCAGAGGTGATATTTTTTAAATTATCACAATACTGTAATCATTTGTTTTTACTTGGAAACTTAAAACTTCATCAGAAAAGGTAATTCTATAAAATCGTCTGCTTCTGAATAATTGAAATATTTATTGATTTTACATAGTTAAAATCAATGAATATTTCATTCATTTCACTTATATTCCAGATTCCAAAGCTAAATAATTTTGCGTTAAAAAAAAATCAACAATTCTTATACAACTCATCTTACAATTTGATTTGTTTACATTCTGCATGCTATAGAAATTAGGCTTCTTTGTAGGAATAATCGAAGTTTAGTGATCATTTAAAATAAAAAATATTGTAATTGCGTAGGCACGGAATTTAGATACACAGATAATATGCAAAAATAAAGTGATTTTAGGACGGATGCAACACTAAATATAAATATAAATTAATAATGAAACCTACTGAAAAAAAAAATGTGTATTTTTCATTTATATTATTTGAAATTAAAAATGAATGGAAAAGGATGTTTCAGCATTATACGAAGTATAATCTATATATACGAAATCGCACTTACTTGAAATGGTATCCATCAATAAAGTGAAAATGATGTAACTCAGGTTCATGCATGGAAGAAATAAAATGGCGAACGCAAGTTCGATCGATATTCCCTTTAATAGATAATTTTTATTGAAAAATCCCTAACTTTAGGGAATTCTAAAAAAATTCTCGTTAAAAATTGGGAAACTGGGACAAATTATCAAAAAGCGGGAGTTTCCCTAAAAAACCATTTGAGTTGGCAGCTATGCATGTGTATTGTAGAGAAATCAAAAGTATACATATATTGCCTTTCTTTCATTTCATTGCTTTTTACTTATAAATCGTGCAAATTTCAAGCATTAAATGGATCCCTGGTGGGAATTTCTTAAACCAATTTATTTTTAGCAGAAATTGCTATTGCACGTTCTGGATAGCATTCCTACAGAATTTGGTTGAGTTTCTTTTTGAGTTGATATCTCTGAAGAATGCTCTGAACGTGAATAAATTAATTAGTAATCCTCATGTAAAGTCATGTATAGTGTCAAGGCAAGTCGCGGATTATGCCAATAACTCGTAAAGTCAAAATCACAAGAACAAGCCAGAAAGAGGCGATACCAAAATAAGGAAGACATTCTCGGAGTGTCCTCCTTATTTTTGGGAAAGTAGCTTTCTGATGGGTTCTTGTAATTGTGAACTTTGCCTTTGCAACTTCGTGCAGCCCGAGCTAAATTGTGAGCAAAATTCTATGTCGGACTGCAGTTGTCAGTTCCCACTGAAATTCGCAAAATTGCGGCCAATAATAAGTTTTTTTGCTGCCATTGCAGTTAATGGTTATTGCATGTTGATGAGCTCATAATAAGCGCTAAACTGGTCCACGGATACTGTTACCTACAATGGGAGTGTCTTCCTGAACTCATGCAGTATAAGTGCTATCGTATATTTTGTTATGAAGGTGTATAGGAAATTTCAATGGCACTATGCGGTGAGACAAATTTAGGAAGGGCTGATCCCCTTTTTAGGGGGATGCGGAGGCTATCCTGTTAGATGTAGAAGAATTACAATGCTTTAGAGCAGTGTTTCCCAAACCCTGCGCCCTGAAAGAATTAACATTACATTAAAAATGAGTAAAATATGAAATAAAACTCTTAATATAAATCATTAATATTAAAATAATATAAAATCTTGCATATTTATTGTGTAGTGCTTGGTTCAGTACTAATGTTAGATTCCTTTAAAATAATTATATACCGTATATATATATATGTATATACTGCATAATTGTATTTAGACACCTAATAGTCTTCATACAAGCATGCAAGGTAAAAATGAAAATATTCTTACTTCGACAGAGTGCATTTCAGAAAAGAATAGCAATTTGGGAAACTAGAGCTAAAAATGGTAACTTTGAAATGTTTTTATTAGTTGGTAAAACCAACATAAAAGAAATGACTCCTATTGTAGTTGAGCATTTGACAATTCTAGAAGAAAAAGCAAACTATTATTTTCCATCACTGAATACAGAAGATTATGAATGGATCCGAAATCCATTCATAAAAATTTTACCTGATATTAGTTTGAACTTAAAAGAAGAAGAATTGGCTTCTATTTCCAGTGATCGGGGACTTAAAATCAAGCATGCAGAATTACATATTGATGCATTTTGGATTTCTATTAGAGAAGAATATACCTCTGTAGCTAAAAAAGCATTATCCATTTTGATGCAGTTTTCCAAATCATATTTATGTGAATTGGGATTTTCTTCACTCACTAACATTAGATGTAAAAACAGAGCGAGACTTCATTGCATTGAAGATAATTGAACATAGAAAATGCGGTGAAGAAACATCAAGCCCATGTTTCACATTAATAATTTTTTTTATTTACAGAACAAAAAGTAAGTACTGTACTTAATAATTTTCTTTAGTTTCATTTTTTATGTTCATATGTATATATATATATATTCATATATTTATATATATATATATATATACATATATATATTGTTTATACATGTATATATATATATATATATAATAATAGAAGTTTGAAAATCCAATGAACGAAAAGTAAGAAGATGTAACACGATAAACCTAACTTTTTAAAAACACCCACAGAATAAAATATAATACAGCAAATCATCAATCAAATGAATTAAAAATACAAAACACTAGCTATCAAGTTACTGAAAATCAACCAAATTAAAAGGTATGGAAACAAAAAAGAAAAACTTAAACTAAATTCAACTATCTAACTGGCTTACAAAACAAAAGTAAAAATCAACTAATCCTCAAGCATATGGAAAAAATAAATAAAATAAATATCGAATCAACAAGTCAATGGAAAATATATAATACAAAGGTATGGAATCGAAATAAGTATAACAAACGAAATCAAGCACAAACGCCTTACACGTGGACGAGGCTCTAAGCCTAAATCATGAATTGTTAACCTCTACAAAAATCTAATCATGTCCAAGTTTTTTGTAGAAGCAAACACAAATATGTATGTTTCTGAAGAAATAGATAGATTAGATCTATGAACTATTTCTACTTGGACGACATACATAAAGAAGGAATAAAAAAGAAAAAATGAATACCTGGAAAAAGCCCAGCGTATGTACAGTCGATTCAATACTGGGATCGAGGGAACACTGATAGAAGAGACTAGTGTTGCCATTCGTAAAGAAAAAATAAAAAACCATTTACTGTTGCCATTCATAAGAATTGAAAAACTGTGAAGCGAAATGTAAAGAAAAAGTATTAATATACAAAAAGAGCTACTAAAAAGAGGGGCAAATAATAGTAATGCTGAAGTGGGAAGTGAAAAAAAAAAAAAAAAAAAAAAAAAATGGAGATGTCTGGCTAATATAAGATACTAAGAATAGAATTATATGATACTATGAAAAGAATTATAAAAATCCAGCTATTTTAAATTTTTTAACAATACTATTTACTAAATAAGAGGGATATTTATATAAATTACTAGTAATTTTGAGATTATTGATATGCATAGCATGAAATTTCTTATCAGATAATCTATAAATTCTAAAAAGCTGATTGAGTATAATATTTCTAAACAATTGAATCGAGTTACAGGAATTAAAAGGTAAGATTTTATTAATATTAAAATTATAAAAGTCTTTTTTATCATATAAATTTGTAACAATTCTATTAGAAGGATCAATAAAAAGATTTAAATCCAAAAAATTAACATTTTTACTAATAGTAGCTTCATTAGGTATTAATTCCAAATTGTCTGGATAGTAATCTATATCTATGAGATAATTTTCTGTATGTACTAAGCAAATCAGATCATCTACATATCTGTAAAAAGTATAATTTATTGAAGTAAATGACATTTCATAATGATAAAGGTATAAATTAGCTAGCATACTGCTACTACAGCCACCCTGTGGAACTCCTGAGACTTGTAAGTATAATTTATTTCCTTGAAAAATATAATTATTGAAAATAACAAAGTGAAGGAGTTTAGGAAAATTTATAAATTTAATTTGATTTGAAAGAGGTGTAATATAAGCATTATATAGAGCTAAAATTACATCATATAGATCAGATATCTTAATATTATTAAAAAGATCTTTAAAATCAAAAGTTTGAAATCCTGTTATTTTTCTAAGAGATGTTAATTTATTCTTTAATTCTTTACTATTATTTAGAATATGGTAGTTATTGCTAGTCTGGCTTAAACTATTATTTATTAGATTTAAAGAATTTAGTAATAATTTACTCGCAGTAGTAGAGTAAGTATTATGGCCACTAGTAGCTGTTCTAAATTTAATAGGATTTTTATGAAATTTTGGAATAAGCACTATATAAGGAAATTTAAGATATTTATATTTAATATTTAAATCATTATACATATTGATAATTTTCAATTTAATACTATTGATGGAATGTAAATCAGGTTTAAAAAGACTATTATTTTTTAAATAATCTAACAGGAATTGAATATAAATTTTTTTACAGATAATAGCATAATTATTAGAGGCTTTATCAACATAGGTGATAACAAAGGATCTTTGTAAATCATTAATGGAATGTTTAATATTATCAATATTATATAAAGATCTAGACAATTTAATATCACTAATAGCGTTTTTAATTGATTCTAATATAGTAAATTTCCACATATTAAATGCCTCTAATGGCAGAGCGTATTTACAAGCTAATTTATATATATATTTATCAAGATCTAGATTAATTGATTTTAAGACTTTAAAAGAATTATTACAAGAAGGTATCCTAAATTTAGTGCCAAATGACATAATGGTTCTTAACACATTGTCACTAACAAGGTCTAAATCTCCGGTAACTATGTGCCCCAAGTCTGGATTTAGAAATTTAGCAAATTTATTTAATTTACAAATACATTCACTATCTACAATTGACTGAGAAGAATGTTCAATAGAGAGCGATTGTGAAACTTCATTATAATTAAATATAGACCTACCAATAGGCTTATTGTATTTGAATGTCTTTGAAACAAATAAATCACCAATAGGCAATAAATGTTTAAACTTGTTAAACAGATGTCCAAAATTTATAGAATTATATATAGGATGTTTGAAAGAGATAACACAATAAGAATTAGTAGTTGTATTATTATAATGAAACTGATTTAGTTTTAAATTTAAAAACTGTGATCTTGTAATAAGCAAATCATAGAAAATATGATTAAAATGTTCATTAGCAAGATTTAATTTTAAAAAAATGGCATAAACCTTATTTAAATGTTTTTTCTTTACTGCAAAAACCCAGGATCTTATGCATTTCCATTGAAAAGTTCTATTAAATTGATTATGTAGAGTTATAATCTCAGATTTATGATCATTAAGTTTGGAGTGTCCCTTTCCTCGTTTAAATCTTTTGAGTTTGATTGATTCACTATCATTTAAATGGGGTTTCAAAAAAAGGTGATTAAAAATTGAATATTTATTATATATATATAAAGTGCGCCGCAAAATTTCCATTTGTTGTAAATGCGCCGCGAGTTAAAAAAGTTTGGGAAACACTGCTTTAGAGTGTTGCAAAATGAGTACTAAGCATCTTTGTTGCCCCGCAAAAGATTGGAACCCTGAAAACCAATGTATTGAATCTTACCCCAAAAAATGAAACATTTAGCGAATGCGGCAGAATAACACGGACTTCATCCTACACAAAATACAGAATGTTCACCTTCAGCAACAATGCATGTTTGCACAAGTGTTACGCCTCTATGTTTACACTGTTACATGCAGATTGATAAAATCATCTTTTTTAAAATAGTTATTTAGAAAGTTATTTTGTAACTTTCGCTGTTGGGCAAAAACGTTTAATACTCATTTTGCAACTTTCTACAATTTTATAATTGACTTTTCCCTCTATCTCCAACAGGAAGCGAAATAGCCCCCTTCCCTAACTCTGAAAACGGGGGTCAGCCCCTTTAAAGTAGTTCCATTGGGCAGTTCCATAGGGATTTCCATTAGACCTGCACAAAAAATATATGATAATCCTAATATTTTTCTAATTACTGGTTTGGTTGGTACAAAACGTTCCTTGACACCCTCTACAAATCTTGGTTCCGTAATTGTTATGGATAACACACACAGTCTTATAACACAACTTTCATTTTATTACAAATGTAAAAATATAAGCGTACAGCCGTCATTAAACATCTCAACAACGACAGTATACAAAGATGAAAAATAATAAATACCTTCATGATTCCAGACGGACTAGTCTGATGGAGAAAACAAGTGGAACTTTTCAAGATGCAACAAAGTAGAATCTCTATTTCTCGCACAAAATATGTTATTTTTTAAAATCAAAATCGGATTTTTTTTTGATATCGTGTTTTATGTTACTCATTTCAGTGATTTTCAATAAACCCGTTTAAAGATATATATTAAAAAAATGAGTTTATTTCGTGCAAATTATATTGATTTTAATTTAATATTTACTGAAAATAAAATGATTTTTTTTTATAAATAATGTTTAGTCATATGTATGATCAGAATTTGTTTTTAAATATTCATTTAAATTTTAGTTTCTAATATTTGTGTCCCTAGTATTCATTAATAATTTATTTAGAGGTTTAAATGGTTTCGATTTTGAAGTAAATCGTCATGATTGAACAATGGCTGATTATTTTATAGTCTGCATTTATTGTGTTAAAAACGGCCACATAAAATAAATAATATGAAATATATAGTGGGAATACAGGGAAAATGCTTTAAGTTAAAAAATTTAAAACTATGAGTTATTTATAGTAATAAGTCCAAAATTTTGTGTTCTGTCTACAGATAAAAAAATCCAGCCTATTCAATACCCCCTTCACAATAAATAAAATGACCTGCGACTCGCAACTAATTATGCTGCCATTTATAAAATTTAGTCTTATCTGTGTTAAAAATAACAGTGTAAAAGAAACACATCATTACAATGTACCATAATATATGTATTTTTAGATTAAAGGAAAAAGAAATGAGGTTTAAGCAAAATAAGATTTTTTAGAAACATTCAAACTTCAAAATCCATTTATCTCAAAACTATATCTTTGAAAACTTAGTGACTTTTCTTTGTTCTTAAGTATTCTTTGTCACTTGTATGTGCATGATATAATGATTAAATAAAATTATAAATAAATAATAAAATAAATTCTCTATTTTATTAATAAAATTAATGACCGCCGTAACGTACCCTGTTACATATATTTAGTAAACTATTTCTTTCTAACTACAATTATTTCTATGATCAAAAGCTATCTGAAAAAAATAAACGGTAAATTTGGTGTTCAAACAAATGAGGTAACTGTAAATATTATAGTTAACATTTTCTGCTTATGTTTTGAAACTGTATGTGACAGTGTTTTCTAATGTATATCGAATAATCAGCCATTCAGAATATATAATTTTTTTCAATTTTTGGCCATTAAAAGAAAAGAATCAAGTGAATCAGAGATAAACGCTAAGGGAAACTCTTAGCTATTACGGAAACAAACACATTCTTGTAATTCTTTTAGCTATAATATCGTAGATTTGTTGGGAAAAGTGTGATTTTAATTTCATTTGATGTGCTTAGATGCAAACATCTGTTGAAAAGTCCCACTTTTTAGATAAAAATATCTCATCAACTAAACAAAAGTTAACACATATGATGGCGACCAGCACCCAAATGTTTTGTACAAAAATACATGAAACGTTGTTCAAGGGATATAAAGATTATTGTAGTAACATCCAGACGTTCACTTTCTAAAGATGATAATCTCCAAGTTAGAAATGATTTTTTACACACATGGTTAACACTTAAATAAATAAAATCCTAGCAATACTGCTTTTCTCGATCATTGAAGACACTAGGAGAATAAAATATAATACTTTAAAGCAGAAAACACTACACTGAGATTTTAACTGCCCCCAAAGTCACTAGAGACAGTTTTCATAAAAAACAGGAAGTTAGGAGCAAAGAATAAATACAATAAGTTGCTTCCGTAAAAGTACATAATACTTCTATTAAGTCACACAGTCTGAGCTTGTAAAGAAACGGAAGCAACTTATGAGACAAAGTTTTTCACAAAAACACCTTGAGACTGTTTTTATTCCAGTCACAAAAAATAAATTGACTGAAAAACATTGGCATTTAAATATAGTTTAGATGAGTCAGTGCTCAAACTTTCTTGGGCTGTCGTGCCATATGTTTTTGCTGTTCCTGTTGCTTTTTGGCTTGCTTCTCCATGTGCTTTTTAAATACTGCCATGTCATATGGCAGAGAAGATAGTTTTGAGTTGTTCCTATTCTTAAGAAACAGGAAGGCAGCTATGAGACAAGATATGATTACGATGGACAGAAGCAAGATAAGAGAAGCGGCGAAACCAGACGCAGACATGCACACTTTGCTCTTTTCGGTGATTATTTTGGTGTCGTCAGTTTGATTCTTAAACGGAGAAAAAGTTAGGTCCTCAACAGCAACCACCTGAAGGATGCTGTTCAGTCCAATTTCTCTGACTTCCCCCTTGCCTTCGGCTTCCCTTCTTCTCCTGTGGATGCTGCACTGATCTTCACACTGGTGTCGACAAATCTGGACTGTACACTGGATGTGGACTTCTGTTGAATCGGGGAACTTGAATGCCTGGAAGTGAGCGAAAGACAGCACAGATGCAGAAGATCCGAAGTTCTTGACTTTAGTGAAGCGACTCATGAGCTTCGGTCTTGTCACACACCCAGAGGAATCGACTAGTTCAATGGGAGCCCTATTTCCATCGTGAGCGATGCAATTACGTACCATCATGTCGAACTTGCTCTCGTCATCCTTGATGGCCAACACTAAAGTCATAGTCTGCCCGATGCGGACTATTCCAGCCACTTCATTAGCCCACGGACCTTTACCTACTTGTATTTGCATCCAGCATCCAACATTATCCCCAGCAAAATCGGCTCGTACAACTTGCAGCATGTCTACATTGAAAGGTCGGAAAGTAACTGTCTTCTCGTACTGGTCATGCCAGTTGCACCTCAGTTTTCTCGCCTGGTCCCACACTTCTTGCACAAGAGGATCGTACTGGACAACGACTGTGTTTTCGAAATAGGATCCAGTCTCTGTAGGACCGTAATGACCGGACGGAGAGTTTCCCTGCATTCCACAGCTATTGATGGAGATATCAAATTGAACGCTGCTGTGGCCCGATCCTGCGGGGAGATGAACACACCTCCCGTAGCTGTAGTGACCTTTACTGTAGATAATACCGTGAAAAGGCTTGTCGAAATCCATGGAAATCCTCATGAGGTTCTTCTCACACTTTACATCAAGATGTATTATTTTCGGCATTTCAGGCATTGCTAAGGGCCACCTATCGTCATCTTGACTGTCGTGCAATCCGGGAAAGTTGTTGATTTCTGAACTGTAAGTTGCATCGTTCGGAGGGAGAACCTGGCCATACAACGAGATTGGGGCACTTTCTTCTCGAATATGATCGAAGGTATCCGAACCAGAACTCTTCGGTCTAATCGTGACTTGAACTTGCTTGGATTCTTGCAAAGTTATCTTGTTATTGACATTGAGATTAGGGGCCGAAGGATTAAAGTTGGGGGCGGAAGGGTTAAAGTTGGGGGCGGAAGGGTTAAAGTTGGGGGCGGAAGGGTTAAAGTTAGGGGACGAAGGGTTGAAGTTGGAAGGTTGAAGGGGCGGTCCTGGTTCTGGTTCAGCAAAGTCCGGAAAAGGAATGTGGAAACTCTTTTCAGACTCATGTTGTTTAAGTGGTTCAGCGACAGGTTTGTTTATCGGGGGTTGATTCTCTTGAAAGTTGTTTCCTGAAATTTGGTGCTCTTCCAGGAGTTCGTGCACTGAATTTTCGATATTTTCGGAATGGTGCTGATCCCTGTGTTCTTCGATATGTTGATTTTCTAGAAGCTCATTTTCTTGTGGAGACGCTCCCAGAAGATGGGAGATATCCAACGTCTCTCCGTGTTCTATCTGAGACAAAATTGGAGCAGTGAGTTTCAAGTCTTCAGTTGGATCAGAGGCAATTATGTCATGTATTGGCAGAGGAAGTGGTCCATTCTTTGGGCGATTTTTACTTTTCTGGTGTTTTCTCGGAGGTTGTCCGTTGAAAAATAATTCACTAGGTTTGATGTTAGGTAAAATTGGGGGATGAGGTTGGAAATTTGGCAGAACAGGAGGTCTGTTTTGTCCAGCTTGTTCCAGTTTAATGTTCTGCGCTATTGTGGCTTCATGAAATGGGAAGTTAATATTTGGTCTTGGTGGAAATGGTCCATTGGGCAGGAGCTGCTGAATTTGCTGGCTGGCAGCTACTTGGTGACCAAAGTTTCCAAGTATAGGATTCGGCTTTTTGTTGACGGGGGGTCTCTGTTGCCGATTGTTGGGCAATCGATTTTTTCCGGGAGGAACATTGTGTGGTCGACGATCTGCCTTCTTGTTCTGTCCTCCTTGTAGAGGTTGGCCGTTTTGGGGAAGGACGAAATTGGCTTTTGGGAGTATGATGTATCCTGCTTGCTGAGGATTGAGACCGGCTAGGTGTAGAGGCAAGGATGTTCTGCTTTGGGGTTTGGGCGGAAGAGGCAATCGCTGAGACTGAGTGTTTCGGATGCCAACACCAGGTAGCATATCTCCACTGCATATCTGAAAAGGAAATATTAACATTACTAAAGACACATTTAGAAACCTTTTCGCAAAGTTTAATTAAACGTATAAATATAATATGTAGGTTTTGATAAACTTACAAAACTGAAATTTCCTCTCCAGGAAATGAAATTTTTTAATTAAAGGAGAAAATTTTCAATTCACAAGAAATTTTCTCTGTTTGGAGTTTTGTCTAGTTCGCATCATTTAAAAATACATGCATCTACTCTATTTTAAAAACTATTTGATGAAATATCATGAAATTGGACGGTTAAGTCACTTATGTGTTACCTCAGTGTTGATTAGATTTTGGTATGATTGGTAAAAATAGAAAAGTCTTTTTCTTCTAAATGGCCCGAAAAATCCACAAATCTAAAATTACAGACCTAATATGCTTAAATGTCATGTTACGAACATGTAAAATGCCCTTACCTTCGTTTCTTTCAAAAACCAGACAGAGAAAACACTCGTACATGCAGCCTTCTGTATGACGTGAATATGGGGTTGCCATATGCTGAACTTCGGAGGAGGAGTTATCCGATTTGACGATTTATCGCCCATTTGGCGACTTTTTGAAGATTCGAGAAAAATTTCGAAATAACGAATATCTTACGAGAGAGATTTCTAGAAGTTTCCACAGAGAGTCTATAAAAGGAGTCATCACTCAGTTAGAGGGCAGTTGACGAGCTACATTGGTCTGTGACATACGTCCATGCTTTGAGAATAGTAGCCTCTGTTTTGCAAAAGGAGATACGTCATTACTCATTGTTGTTTCCTGAGCGCCCCCCCCCTCCCGATTCCAGAGGATACTTTATAACAGTGTTCATTAAATGCTTGTTTCATACGCAACTTTGGATGATTGAGCGAATACAATCAACCCTATTACTCTAGTACTAGAATATAACCCAGACGTTTTAAAAGAAATGAGTTATTTTTTATTTTATTTAAGCCTTAGGAAGAAAAAATAATTCTGAGCTTAAGATTACTAAGGAAGAAAAATTGAAAATAATTTGAAAGGAGAAAATATTTACATTTATTGTTTTTAATATGAACACTGAATTGAAGCAGCTGAGAGCGTGGAAAGTCAATGGGTGATTGGAAAAATTGAGTGTTTCGTATGAAAATACTGATGGTTTGGGTTAGTATTTAAATTGAAATGTTTATCAGGGATTGAAACACGTTCGGCAACGTTTTGTGGCAGCGTTACCCAGCGATAGATAGATAAACAGACAGATAAATCAAGGTGTTTATATTATTAATAATCCGTTCACGAGATATTTCAGTCTTTGCGATTTGGGGCTCATTGTTAAATGCGCTACGTCGTCAAATGAAACAAGAAAGGTCAATCATGCTTAAAGCATTGATTATGAAACACTTTCCAACTTCAATGCAATTTTATTTAAAAAAGTTGAAAATGCAATACATTCCTCGGTAATATTTTAAAACTTATCACAATACTACATTAATTTATTATATTTGAAAACTTAAACCTTGATGGAAAAAAATGAACTTCATTCAAATGACGGCATTGAAATATAAATTGCCTGGTTTAAAAATCTCTAAAATGCGATACATTCCACTGTAATATTTTTAAAACTATCATAATACTACGATAATTTATTATATTTGAAAACTTCATCGAAAACAACTGAAATTCATTCAAATGACGTCATAGAAAAAATTACACGCCTGGATCTCTCTATAAAAACAACATTTCATTCATAACTTTCTCCCATTCATTTTATTCATCACAATGCTATAATAATTTATTTTATTTAAAAATTAAGACCATGGAGCTACAAGTAATTAAACTCTATGCTTAAAACTTCATCGAAAAAAATCGTCCTTCTCTTTATAAAATCAATTAATATTTCATTCATATCAGTCATGCAGACTCCATGGGCTAAATTATTTTGTGTTAAAGAAATACAGCAATTCGAATACAACTCATTCTACATATTTTGCTGTTTACATTTTACATAAGTGAAAAATAGGCTTCGTTGTAGAAATAATCAAATTTGGATAATCATTTAAACTCAAATATATTGTATTTGCGTTGTTTCAGTATGTAGATGCACAGAATGTAAGCAAAAATAAAGTAGTTTTAGGACGGATACAACACTCAATATGAATTAAAAAGAACTTAAAAAATCACGATTTTAAAACAAGATGGATGCCATATATCATTTTGAAGTGGGTCATGTGATCTTTTCATATCATGGTCACGTGATCGTTTCATATAAGAGGTGTAATTATTATTTTAATTTTTATTTAAAAACCTACTGAATATATTTCGCTGAATTTTTTTTTGTATATTTTATGGAACAATTTAAATATTACCTAAAATTTTCGAAAATTTAAATATTACCTAAAATTTACCTAAAATTTTGAAAAATTAGGTCCCATAGGGCTCAATGTATTTCATTTTTTCAACCCGGGTTGAATCCAAAACTAATTGGGTGATATTATTCATTTATATTCCCATAGGTCCTACAGACCGTCTGAACAACATACTAAAATTTCATTTTGATTAAGTCATTTTTACGGCAGTTATCGTGCTAACGGACAGACAGACAGACAGAATGAACAAAGTCATAAACACTTTTCAACTTTGTTGTAAAGTGTTAAAAAGTAAATTATTTTATAAAATTGGATATGATTTCAGAATTGAATATGACGGCAAATTGGATATGATTTCAAATATGTATCTTTTTTATATGCTATTTTGTGCGATAAATGCATTGATAAAGAAGAATGAACATGAGTCTATGCGTGTAAAGTCATGTCAGATTTTTCTTCCGGGTATTTTGCTTTCCAACATTCTCATTAAGTACCAGGACGATATACAGAGTGTTTAGGAAAGTTCTGAAACACCCCAATAACTTATGCATTTATGCATTATTATGCCACATTTTGTCCTATGGTGTCATATTAAGAAAATATAAAATTTCGAATTTTTCACTCTAATTAAAAAAAAAATTCTTTCTTGTTTTCGATATTTCGATATATGAAGTTTCATGAAAGTCCATTCATATTTGTGGCCGCTATCGTGTTGTACACAAGAAATCGACTCCAAACAGATAGACAAATAGGCTGACATCACCCCAACAATAGACCAAACGTGTTCAGGATGTCTTAAAACATACATTCGCATTTAAATCTCGAAATCGGGAATTTTCGTGAAACTGATACTTTCTCTTATACTATATTCTAAGAAAATAGTATAAGAGAATATTCCTATTCCATCTCTTCTTCTATATTCATACTGTTAGTATGAGAAAGTGAAAGTCAGTTTATTCTGAACGTCGAGCAGGTATTTACTGTTATCTAAAAAGGTGTTAGTCGTGTGAGTTGTAGTTATTGAGATTCCACTCCGATAATGACTTCCACTATGATCCCACTTCAATATTTCCATTCTTACATTCTTAATGGGGAGAGAAATTTATTAGCCCAGAACCACATGTTGTTATAACGTCAAAAAATTCAGACACCTAGATATAACGACCCGTCCATGACGTCATGACACCTAGATATAATTCTTAAAACAACCCCATGTCCTAATCACTTGACCGTGAAGATAAATTTGGTTAGCTCGAATTTAACGAAATATCGCCCATTGGATGACTTCTGGCGAGTTTCTGAAACTTTTGAAATTTTTTAGATTCGTTAAAAACTCCACGAGTTGCATGCTTTTTCTAGAACTTTTCACCGAGGGTGTCCAACGATAACTCAGTAATGGACTGTATACTTTAACTTTTTAATATGATTTATTAGAGTATATACAAACTATATACACTATTTACAACTTATTTATAATTTATGTAAATAATTAATGGTATCTGAGGTCCCATTATATTATCCAGGCTTCAGTGCTGGATGGGTACCTCTTTCATCCATATCTAAATCATAACTGACTAATTCTTGGCGAAGTAGGCGCAAAACAAACCCGCCAAGAGAGAGTTTGACGCTAAGGTTGGTTTGCGCGCGGACAGAGGGTATGTATGTAATAGTCATTATTGTCGAATTAGAAGTGAAACAGACAAGCATGAATCTCTATAAAAACTAATTTATGAACATGGCACTATCTGAAGAAAATTCTGAAATTCTTAAATTTCTACCCATCATCTCTTTCAGAATTTGAGAGCAAGCAGTCTGATCATTACATGCGAGTTAGAGGACGATTGCTGACCACACTAAAATGTTAAAAGCCAGTTCTCACCAGAGCAGAATATGACGTCCTTGCTATTTCTATATTGCAAAAATATGACTGGATTCAGTTACAAATGGGAATCTTAGGTATATTTTTTAGACATATCGTTATGATTATATGCTATTCAAGGATGAGAAAGTTTCAAACGAAAAAATGAAATAAAGTTTACGTTATGATTAGGAATAATAGCTGAATATGCTGTTGTAAATAGTTAGGAGTTTGTAGGAGATAGTTCGAAGTAGGAGAGTAATAGTTTTTTCCTTATACAATATATATATATATATATATATAAGAGATTCCTTATATACAAGAGATAGTTGGAAGAAATTAGTTTATTCTGTGGTAATATTAATGGTGTGGGATAGAATTTAATGTGATTACAATAAGTTTAGGACGTGAGATAGGAATTTGGAATATGAACAATGGAAGAAAAGGATACGTTAATGGGGGAAGATTAAAATGTATGTATCATATATAAACTGGTCATCGTTCAGTTAGAAGTTGCTGACGTGATACGAGGGATAGTTGAATTGTGAGTGTGTCAGTATTTTGAGAATGAAAGACATTTAATGGCTGTTTTGCGCACCTGGCAGATATTTTGTGACCTTGCAAGATAGCTATATAGTATATTAGTCGTATGATATTTAGTTGTACATTATTTCTGTTTGCCCGTAATGGTACTTCGAACGAAAGCGTTAATTATTCAGAAATTCGGACTCACCCTTGTATCCACTCACGATCGCCGAGGATATTTTGCAACAATACTTTTGTAAATAAGTTGAAATTGAGTAGCTAAATATTTTTATAAGGAAAATACGCGACTTTGCACACAATCAATAATGAACTGGTTAATAAATGGTCGCAAAATGCAGTGCAAATATAGATAAATGAGTCTACACACGTTTCGGAAATCATATATATTTCCATTTTCAGTGTAACTAGTCCGGACCTAAAAGACCAAATAACAGCGAGACTATGTTTGCCAGACTGATTAATGATTTGCGAAGGACTCCATATGCCTCAGAGATATGGCATGGCCACGTCTAATTTTTCTGGTTTTTTGAGTTTATATTCTTTGCATTATATGTTTTCTTATGACGTTCATTCCCTCTTGTTTTTTCTATTTTTCATGTTTTATTTCCCTTTTATTATGCTATGTGGCGCTACCATACAGGGTTCTTCCGTTTGTCCATTTTCAGTTTGGGCGACAGAGTGTAAAGTAACTGCCTTCCTTGGCTCTTTCTGATTACTTTATTCTACGGATGAGTATGTTTATGTTACGAGATTACATATCCGTACTTATCTTTGCTACCAAAGTGACTTAAATTCTTTGATATTTAGACCTTTCGATCCAAGGGCAATAACACAGGACTGCACTGCGTCAATCAAACTAAATTTATTGTGCACTTCACAGAAATAACAGCAGCAGCTGTTTAAAGCAATTCATGATATAGACAGTCATTATTATTGCACACGTCCAGAATAATTTACAATATATACAAGGTACTACCATTAACTGGTCTGCCGATACTCTTAAATAGAGGCGATTCTAAATCTTTTATGCTTACCACTGGCCTTATTTTAGCTCGCTTCATATAGCGGCCAAACCCCGAATACTAGACCCTTCCTAGTCATTGTTGTATTCACTGGGGTTTTCTCCCACTCACTTACTCGAATCCTTCATTATTCCAAGAACGCTCTACTCAAACAGCCACTCGTCAAGAAGTCCCCTTTCCTTCCAAGCACTCTCTCAAGACAAGAACTCACTCAAGACAAGCACACTGAACTCCCCCGATCCGAAACTCATTCCTACTCTACCGTAGGAACGCAGATAATGCTGATTAAGTCGGTGATTCGTCTAAGAACCGAACCCGTTAGGATCGTTAGTAAGCATAAATTATAATGGAAACTGAGGGAAATAATAATCGAAAGGTTATTTAGACCTCACAATAGTCTCGCGCTCATTTGAAAGTTCAGGTCCAGACTTGTTGCACCGAAGAAGGAAATCTAAATGATTTTCGAATTTATTTAAGCTCATTTATCACTATTTGCGTTGCATTTTGTGTTGTGAACCAGTTAGTTCATTATCAAATCCTTTTATGTTCGGCCTCCCGTTGATGCAATGCTGTGCCAAAGTATAACATTCCTTACGAATGAGGCTATTTTCCATTGTTATCTCAAAAGAGTCGATAAATAGAAATTATAACGATAACAATCGTCCACCATTGAGAAGTTCAAGTTCCGAAAAGAAAGATAGGAACTCCTAATAAATAAATGAAAAAAAAAAAAGTTGTTCTAACAAAAATTAACTCCTTCGCAAACTCGTATCGACTACTTGACCGGGAATCAACACGTGCCCCTGATAATGGGATCACAAGGAATGCTAGTTTTCGCTTTGAAGCGTTCTGCATCGACGATTGTTACGTGGTATTGTGTGAGAGCGCTGTGGGGGTGGTAAAAATGTAGGTTAGTATGACGCGGTTTTCTCTCGCATACGATACTAATCGTTTTGCATTGAAAAATAGCTGTCTCATCATACAACTAGTTGAATAGATAAGGAAACAGTCTAGATTTAAATACGTGAAGGTAGAATGTTTCCATTCGATTTTCTTATACATTCATATTCCATATTTTTATGTTTACCAGATAAGATATATAGAGTGATATAATGACATATGTAGTTTTAATAGTGTTACAAATGTATCCTCTGGAATTGTGGGTGTGCGCTCAGGATGCAAGAATTAGTCCCAAATTTCTAGATAACTAACACATTTATTCACAAACACAACGTAAACAGGAACAGTATACGGTTAAAATGCTCTACTCATTTCACAAAATAACGCATGCTATTTTTAAAACATTGACAAAATTCATTTCACAAAACAACAGCTACTCTCAAAACATTAACGTAAGTCACTGTTCAATGTGGCTCGTATCTCGTCAACTGCTCTCCCACTGAGTGATGTCTCCTTTTTATAGATTCATTATAGCAACTTCTCGAAATCCCTCATATCATGTAGAATATTTGTTATTTCGAGGTACTTCTGAAAACTTCGGAAAGTCACCAAATTAGCTATAAATTGTCAATTATGGTAACCCTTCATCAAACTTTAGAGTGTGGTTACACTTGACTCACGTCAAATGAAAGGATGTATGTCCGTACCGGTGTTTTCTCCTTCTGGTCATCGAAAGAGACGACAGTCGAAAGTGAGGGGGGGGGGGGGAACAGAATTCGAAGCATTTTTCAAGTTCGTAACAATTGATTGATACATCTATTGGAATTTATTTCAAAATCGTTTTCTGTTAAATATAGGGTATATTATTTAAATCATCTGTTATACGCATTGCTATTTGAATATCACTCCTTTCGCATATTTCGAATGAGAAAAGATGTGTGCTGTGTGTGGCAATGGTAAAAGTACCCAGGAAAAGGTTTCGATATTTTTAGAGGTTTTGAAATTTTTTTTTTTAATTATACAGTTTTAATAATGCAGCTCATTTCGTTCGAATCGGACCCAAAACGACAAAGTGATCGAAGATAAAACGTTTGGATGTAACGTTTGCTGATACTCCACCGCGCGAGCGTGAGGTCAGCGCTGGCGATAAGCCCCTATGGCGTATATGATCTTAATGCACAGAGAAATATTATTAGTGCAATTCAAATTAGAATTCAATCAAGAATATTCTTACGTATTTCAATTCTTTTTTCTTTTACCTTTCAATTAATTTTTGTCTTCCTATATTCTATACCCTGTTCTACTTATTGCTTCTACTCCAAATGAAGGAATTTTAATTTAAAAATCTGATGTGGGCAGCACATGACTTTCCTTATATAATGCAATGAATTTACTACTTTACAGTAAAAAAAATAGATTATTTTTATAGTAGATATATTTATATTCTTTCCAAGATATTGAATTTTCGTCAGTGAATCGTCATTTTTATCCATTTGGCGAGTTTTTCGTTAATTTAGCAACATTTAAAAAATTCGCCAAGTTGGCGACATTTCTCCAAATTCGTCACCAAAATCTCGCCAAGCGTTATGGACGGAGAAATAAGTTATTCTTACAACAGATAAATGACTATTGGCGTTCAAATACAAAAGTATTACTCAAAGTATCTTTTTTCATGAATGGAACGAGCTAGATCCACGAGAATGATGTCACAAATTTATCGCATGGTATTGCATATGATAAGTGAACATGTTTCTCAATAGGAAATATTTATTTTTTATTTTACATCATTATTTGATAATTTTTTTGAAAAATGGGCAATATCTCGAGAACGGTTCATGTTAGCGTCCTAAAAGATATGTCAATCGTTTTCTAATGAAAAATTACATAAGAAATGTCTATTTGCGTAACTTTATTAACGGTTTTGATTTTTTGACGATTTTTTCAAAATTTCACTTGAAAATTTAGGGGAGTTCTGAACCTTCGATTGCGTATAAAAACAATATACTTCCAGTATTCACGTATTGTTATTTTTGTACCAAATTTTATTCGAATCGCTCCATTCGTTCGTCAGTTATCGTCTCCACAGACTCACTGACACACACACACACACACACAGACATCACTTTAAAAATGTTCGATTCGTGATCAGGGATGCTTGAAACGTGCTCTCCTGTCGAAAACTCGAATTCGAATTTTCGACCCCGTCACAATACTTTCCTTATACATTATGTATATAAGGAAAGTAAAAATGATCAAAAATACATATACTAAACAGAACGCCTTCCTGTTGCGTGCAGTAAGAGAAGATGGAGCGGCACTAACACTAGCAACACTTAGATATATTTTCCAAATTATTAGGGTATTTTTAAGCTTTTCATCTATAGGATCTCATTTTCTCTAACTCCACGCTTTTGTTTTCATCTGCGCTGAAGTCTATTATGGTTATTATAGGATTAAAATCTGTGGTAATAATTTCAATTCTGGTATAGGAGATGAAAATCAGGGCGAATCTTAACGACAATTTCTTTCGTACGTCGTTCTTCTTTCAAACCAAAGAATTTTCAATTCTTTTCAACTATTCATAACTATTCTAGGTCAGTGTTTCGTCTCGTGAAGATACAAGCATGTTTTTTTTCTTTTTTTTTCTTCAGATTAAATATTTTTAAATGAAATGAGGAAAAGTTCGTGGTTTGTTTAAATATTTTAATTGCGATGGATATCAGGTCGGTATTTATGCTTTTGTTGCTACATCCTGATTTTGCAATGGCGGTCGAGCCATTTTTTTAAAATTAGAATGTCTTGTTCGTTATTAATGTAAGGCGTTGATGATAAATCGATTCGGTGTTCCCTATAGTGTACACCGGTTTTTACACACTTTTGATTCACATCGAAATCAGTATACAGAGTGATTAAAAAAAATGGGCCAAACTTTACGAGGTGGTAGCACACACCAAACCAAGCGTTTCTCGTCATAGTTTACCGAGTCGGAAATGAAAGGTAAAGACGCCAGAGGGCGCTTAATGGTGAAACCGATGAGGTGAGGCGAAAACACTAGAATTACTTAGAAGTTATAAAATGACATTTAATAAGCAATAATTACAGTTATGGCTCAAAAGTGCGACCGTCAACCCGAATGCACGTCTCACAGCTGCTATAGAGGAATTGGCGAACTCTCTCGAACAGACCAGGCGTATCGCGCACTTCGGCAGCAGCGGCCGAAATTCTTTCGACGAGTTCCTTTTCAAATTCAAGGGGAGTGTCATAGACGAGACTCTTGAGATATCCCCACAAAAAGGAGATCCACAGATGAAATGCATATAGGCTTTTCCCCTATTTGTAAATTCCTCCATCGTCTCAAAAGTTGGAGCTGCGAATAACTGCTGCAAACTCATAAAGCCGTACATTCGGTGTTACGAAAATTTGTATAAGAGTTCTTTTTCCCCAGATGAAATTTGCATACGTGGTTTTCTTCAACTAGAAAATAACAACCAGAATGGCGCTTTTAAGTTTGCGGAGTGGCCGCTTCCCAACGAGTAAGCGCCCTGTAGTGCCTTATCTTATCGTTTTATTTCCGTCCCAGTAAACTATGACGAAAAATGCTCGATTTGGTGTATACTTCCAATGGGTCCTTCCGAGAGGTTGGTGGTAGGGGAAGGAGGGTATGGTCCCTGTGGATGCCTCCCCCACTGGGTTCCGGTCTAAATTGGGTGGCACTTCCCGGCCGTCCAAACAGTTGCCTTACACCTTTCTGGTAGGTCGGACTGTCTGGGTCTCAAAAACAACAACCCCGTAAAGTTTGGCCCATCTTGTTTGAATTACCCTGTATATCTATATATACTTGTTACGTTTCAAATCTTTGAGGTCCTAACTAACAAGGTCCACTATATTCGTAGTGACATAAAATGTGACAAGCTGTTGTCTTTTGTGGTTCTTTTTAATTTGTATTTTTCAACTTTATCGGTTTAGATTACCCGCCATTGTACGTTCCGTACAAGATTTTTGCGAATTATTCTAGAATTGGAAAAGTGTTGAGAATTAATTTTGCTTCAACACACTGTAAGTTAACTATTAGCAAACAGTAACATGTATGAGATGAAAAATTTGACATATTTTTCTTTTTCTTTTAATGTATTTTAAAATAAAAGTGTGCATCCTAAACATTTTTTTTTTTGCTCTCTTGTCCATTTGTTTCCTCACGTATCTTATCCACGTCAAGAGCTATTTATAATATGAAACATTTTTAATACGTCCTCTTAGGGTTCGAGACACTCTGTGAACCCCGAATAATTTTGTTGTGGTTTCCTCGAAACCCTATTTATTTTTAGCTTATTTTGCCTGGAGAATGTACGTATATAAATTTTATTATGAATTCAAGTTTTTCGAAGTGCTCGAAACGTGTAGCTCCGTAGAAAACTCGAGTTTCGATACGATTCCAATGCTTTTACTAAACATTACCATGTATTGTTGGGAAGTAAAAATCTGATGTACGCATCACATGACTTTCCTTATCTAATGCAATGAATTGACTACTTTTACAGTAAAGAAAAAATAGGTTATTCTTATAGTAGATACTTATATTCTTTTTAAGATATTGAATTTTCGTCAATTTCATTAGTCGTCATTTTTATTGATTTAGCGTCATTTTTATCCATTTGGCTAGATTTTCGTTAATTTGGCAACATTTAAAAAAGTCACATTCCGCCATATTCGTCGTCAAAATCTCGCCAAGCGTTATGGACGAAGAAATAAGTTATCCTTATAGCAGATAAATGACTATTGGCGTTCAAATACAAAAGTATTACTCAAAGTATCTTTTCTCGTGAGTGAAACGAGTTAGATCCACGAGAACGATGTCACCCAATTGATCGCATGATATTACATTTGAAAAGTGAACATGTTTCTCAACAATTAATGTTTTTTTTAATTTATGGGATTTTTTGATAAATTTATTTGCAAAATATGCAATATCCCGAGAACGGTTCATGCTAGCGTTCTAAAGTTTATGTCAATCGTTTCTAAGGAAAAATTATATAAAAAATGTCTATTTTCATAACTTTATTAAAGCTTTTGATTTTTTGATGATTTTTTTCAAAATTTCAATCGAAAATTTAGGGGGTTCTGAACATTCGATCGTGCTTGAAAACAAATAGGCTTCCAGTATTCACGGATTGTAATTTTTGTACCCAATTGCATTCGAATCGCTCCATTCGTTCGTGAGATGTAGTCTACACACACACACACACACACACACACACATCACCTCAAAAATGTTCGATTCGTGATCAGGGATTCTTGAAACGTGCTCTCCTGTAGAAAACTCGAATTTGAATTTTCGACCCCGTGTCAGTACTTTCCTTATACATTATACTATGCATATAAGGAAAGTAAAAATGCGATTTCAGATGAATTTGTGTATGTGGGTTGGATCCCATAAGATTTATTCCCCGACCGTAGCCTCTTCAGATGGTCCAAACGAAGCATTCCCATCTCTTTCCCCATCTGGGTTAGTGTTGATTGCGATGTCTCGTCCAGATACGACTTTTGTTTCGGTTTGAATTCGAGGGAGAAGCGTTCTCGGTTATTTTAAATTTTGATCTGACAATTACGTTAGTGGAGCTCAATATATACAATTAAGGTCGCCATTTCTTTGGAACTTTTTTTGTAGCGTTATTGTTCGAAAATGCCTTTGATTCACCCGTTTATGGGAAT
The DNA here is from genome assembly GCA_951213105.1 of Amaurobius ferox. NCBI lineage: Eukaryota > Metazoa > Arthropoda > Arachnida > Araneae > Amaurobiidae > Amaurobius > Amaurobius ferox. The sequence continues at coordinate 123,987,727 of OX578152.1, forward strand.
GTATTTTTGAAAATTAATTGGACTGCGCAAATTTTGGAGGAATGAAAAGTGGGTCAAGAGTGTTTTTGTCACATCTTTCTCTGTATCTTGGATTACATAAACAATGATTGTTTTTAATATCGGAAAATAACTTTTATCAGATAAATTCATTATAAAGGATTTGAAGGAAAATCCGTAACCTTTTGCTTACGGGTGGGACAGCATCCAATTCGATCCCCCTTTGCAGGCATTGGCGTCGCCAATGCCTGAAAAGGGGGATCGAACTGTTTGCGATAGGGTATGTCAAATACCTGTCTTTTTGAGAGGTTCTTCGTTTGGGATGGATGCTGTCCCACCCGTAAGCAAAAGGTTAAGCATCCCAATAAATTTGTAAAGAAATGTCCAGGAGTGTACGCATTAGGTTTATCTATAGTAAAGTGGCAAAGCCCCATGTAATAAAAGTGATGGCAGCAGCCTTACTGGAAAAGTTCAGATAACGAGCTCAACTACAAAGTGGGACAGATGAAAAATATCAATTATAAAGTGGTAGAATGAATAAGAATCGATAGTAAAACTGTTACAAAAGTTATTTATTTTATCCAATAGGGTTATGTGTGAATGCCTATCCTTTTCAGGAATGCTAAAATAAACAATATTTATATGCACAGGTGTATAACAATATTTACATATTAATATACACTACAGCCTGGTCAAAATAACCTCTGTCAGCAGCGATGCCCATTTGAGTTTGAGAAATATTGAGACTGCATACATTGACTAACATTGAAGCTGTCGCAGTCTTACAATTTTTGATGATACGATTTTTGCTTTCCCTTTGTACATAGTACAATGAATAGGGAAAATATTGTGACGGGGCCGAACATTCGAATTTGTGTTTCAGACGGGAGAGTACTTTTTAAGCTTTCCTGAATTCGAATCGAATTTTTTTGAGGTGATATTAGGATGTGTGTGTGTGTGTGTATGTATTTGTGCATGTGTAAGTATGTGTGTGTGTGTATGTGCGTAAGTATGTGTGCCTGTATGTGTGTGTATATTTGTGTGTGTGTGTTTGTAAGTACTGTGTGCTTATACACCGACAGTAGCTTATACTTCCACAGATCATGTCCATAAGTCTGTGGAAGGGATATTTTACGAATGGAATTCGAATGAAATCTGGGAGAACAATTACAATCAGCGAATACTTGAAGACTATTGATATTAAACGCAATCGAATGTTCGGAAGATTCCTCCCCCCACATTTTTAAATGAAATTTAAAAAACATTATCAAATAATCAGAATCTTCAATAATGTTGCGCAATTTATTATTTTTTATGCAAATATTTATTAGAAAACGAAGAACACAAATTTTAGAAAACTATCATGAAACGTTCTCGAGATATTGCACATTTTCCTAACAAATTTATAAAAAAAAATTCACATAAAATTAAAACAAGAAAGATCAATCATGCATAAAGCATTGATTATGAAACACTTTCCAACTTCAATGCAATTTTATTTAAACATCTCTAAAATTAATTCATTATATTTGAAAACTTAAAACTTCATCGAAAAAAATTAACTTTATTCAAATAACGGCATTGAACTATAAAATGCCTGGTTTAAACATCTCTAAAATGCGATACATTCCTCTGTAATATTTTTAAAATTATCATAATACTACAATAATTTATTATATTTGAAAACATCATCGAAAACAAATGAACTTTATTCAAATGACGTCAACGAAATATAAATCGCCTGGCTCTCTCTATAAAAACAGCATTTTATTCATAAACATTTTTCCAGTCCTATCATTCATCACAATACTATAATAATTTATTTTACTTAAAAACCACGGAGGTGCAAGTAATTTAACTTTATGCTCGTCGAAAAAATCGTCCTCTTCTGTGTGTAAAATTAATGAATGTTTCATTCACATCAGCTATATATTGTAGACTCCATGAGCTGAATAATTTTGCGTTAAAGAAATGCAGCAATTCTTATACAAATATAAATCGTCTGGCTCTCTCTATAAAAACAGCATTTTATTCATAAACATTTTGGAAAACATGCCCTTCATCAGTGGTCGTCACTGATGAAGGGCATAGCGATGCCCGAAAGCGCTTTGGCCGTGTGATTTTTGTACCTCGAGAAAAGGAGATTTTATTAAAAGACTTTTAAACCTAATTTTGGATGTCTTTGATTTTAAACTTCATAAATAGTTTAACTAATGGATTGGAACTGGGTTAAGGAAACGGGGTGCTTTTTTGATCAGAAACGGGTTTAAAGGAAACAAACCTTCTTAACGTTGACTATGCAGGCATTCCTGCTTCATTTCCGTAAACGCCTGTGTCGCAAACTCACGTATAATGAACTCCCGTCTCTGAACTTGACCTCTGCAACGCGTGGTGTCAAAGAAAGATAATTAGAGTCAATTTGTAAAAGGTAGGTATGTCAAGAGAGGGAATTAAACACCAGTCATTAAATAAGTCGACCGTCAGTTTTAACATTTCAAGATTCATCATTCTTATGCTTTAGGTCATGTTTACAGGAATTATTTTGTTGCGACGACCTTTTCCGCGCTTTTTCTAATTTTTTCCTTAAGTACTGGGAATTTTAAAATATGTAGGGTTTTCTTAGACGATAAATGTCAGGAATTCCGTCCCAGTAGCTTAATAATGCCGATAGTTGGGCCATTTTATGGCCAGTTCAAAGATCTGTAGTTTGAGTCTCGAGAAGGACAGACAGTGTTTCTTTCAGACATACCTCCGGAGGGGGAGGGAAGGGTGTAAAGTTTTTGGCGAATGTTTGGCAGCCACGTTTCGGAAATTGTTGCCAAGGTGAAGTAACCCAGACCTTCAAAATATAGCAACGGTTTTCTTGTAAGGTATGCGCAACAATAGGATGTCACTTCCATTCCTCCCATTCATTACGATTTACACCATATTCTGCACCCCATCCAAAAGTTGAAATCACTTTTATAATGACTAAATCAGTCCTTTTAGTACCAGCATGCTATAAAACGACTGATATTCCAATTCCTGTCAAACAATTTAAATGTGTTTAATTTTAATTATGAAAAATATTATCATTAAGATTTTATGACTGATATGAGAATGCATTTAAACTTTATTTAATGAAGAAAATTGTTGTTCACCTGATTAGCTCCCTGTCGTGACTGGTAAAATTCCAGAATGACACTGAACCCACTGATGGGAACACAAACACAGGCTACGTTCCGATGCCGACAACAACAAGAGCGTTGAAATTCAACGACACTCCTTGCTCACGAATTTCATTTGCAGCTCGCTTTTGCAATGAAAATTCACAAATCACGAGGTCTCACTTTGGATAAAGTGGTAGTGGAGAAACAGAAACTTTCTTGGGTCTGACTTCTGTTGCATTGTCACGTTTTAAAACGGTTTAGAATTGGAAGCATCCTATACATTCGACAGTTTTGACAATTTAAAAAAAAAAATGGAGTGTGGCTCAACTCGACTTTCTCAAACCAAGATCTATTTTTTATTTTTCGAATTTTACAAGAAAATGAAAAATCGGTATTGTGGGTCCAAATGATTACAACTATAGCGTGTTACCCTTCATTTTACAGTGCTTGAAAAAATATTCCACTGGTTAGATTGCGGGAAGGGGGGGGGGGTAGCTTTCCCCCAAGGGTGAGGGGGAAAATAACGTCACGAACAAAAAAAATATAGTATCACGGTTATCTTTCCTAACATTGTTTGAAACTATTAAGTCTTGTGATCATTGTGTAACAAATAAAGCTTGATTATGTCCGATTTCGACCTATGCAGCCATGTTAAACAAATATAAAATTTCGAATCCATTTTGAAGTTTTCGCTCGAATTTAAAAAAATTGTACCATTTTTTGCTAACAAAGTTGAATATAAAGTTTCGTGAAAATCCTTTAATTTGTGACTGTACACAAGAAATCGAAAACATACAGGCAGGAAGGCAGACGGACGGAAATCACTCCAGAAATAGTCAAAATGTCTCCCGGAGGTCTTAAAACATATATTGGCATCAAAATATCGCATTTGAAAATTTTCGTGAAAACAATACTTTCTCTATACTACTGACATAGTTTTCTCTATGCTAGATTACATACAAAAATTATGAGCAAGTAAAAATCACTCATGTTAATGGATCGAAAACGTGAAGAACTGACATTCATGTATACCCCTGTGATTTCAATGTGTTCGCGTATATAAAATGTGTTTTTATGATTTAAATGTATTACTTTGATTCAATTGTATTTTCTGTACTTTAAATATCTTCTATCTATCTATTATTATTATTATTATTATTATATATACTAATTGCCAAGTGTCCGTCTGTCTGTCTGTCTGTCCGTCTGTCTGTCTGTCCGTCTGTCTGTCACGCTTTTTTTAGGCACTTCCCGAATAGATAGAGACTTGCAATTTGGTACACGGCTCGGTCGTTCGATAAAACCCCCTGGAAAAATCGAATTTTTCGAAAACGTTCTATAGAGGGGGTGCCCCACACCAAAACGTTCGAAAAGTGAAATGACGGGAAAGCATGCTTTGCGATGAGATAGAGACTTCAAATTTGGTGTATGGGTAAATCGTTCGAAAGGAAGAAAGTGTGCAATTTCAGATTTCCAATATTTTCTACTTAAGGGGGGGGGTGCAGCACACCAAAACATTCGAAAAGTGAAATGATAGGACAGCATGCTTTGCGATGAGGTAGAGACTTCAAATTTGGTGTATGGGTAAATCGTTCGAAAGGCAGAAAGTGTGCATTTTCAGATTTCCAATATTTTCTACTCAAGGGGGTGCCGCACACCAAAACGTTCGAAAAGTGAAATGATAGGAAAGCTTGCTTTGCGATAAGATAGGGACTTCAAATTTGGTATATAGGTAAACCATTAGAAAGGAAGAAAGTGTGTAATTTCAGATTTCCAATATTTCCTACTTAAGGGGGTGTCGCACACAAAAATGTTCGATTTTTCGAATAAATGAGAAACGGCCCCTTTAAAATTTGATAGAGGCTCAAAATTTTAAATATAGACAAATCATTTGATGAAAACACCCAAAACGAATATAATTTTTCAAAAATGTTCGTTTTAGGGGGTTTTCCAGAGGAAAACGTTCGAAATGTGAATTGATAAAAAAAAACATGCTTCGGAATAAGATGCAGACTTCAAATTTGGTTTACAGGTAGATAGTTCGAAAGGAAGAACATGTGCAATTTCAGTTTTCCGATATTTTGAACTTTTGGGGGTGCCTCAAAACTAAATGTTCGATTTGTCGAATAAATAAGAAACGCGAATTATTATAAAATTTACATTATTCAGGGGTTGCTTAATGTGGGGCCGTTGATTTTCAACGGGTATGCGGCTAGTATGTACTAATTGCCAAGTGTCCGTCTGTCTGTCTGTCTGTCCGTCTGTCTGTCTGTCCGTCTGCCTGTCACGCCTTTTTTAGGCACTTCCCGAATAGATAGAGACTTGCAATTTGGTACACGGCTCGGTCGTTCGATAAAACCCCCTGGAAAAATCGAATTTTTCGAAAACGTTCCATAGAGGGGGTGCCCCACACCAAAACGTTCGAAAAGTGAAATGACGGGAAAGCATGCTTTGCGATGAGATAGAGACTTCAAATTTGGTATATGGGTAAATCACTCGAAAGGAAGAAAGTGTGCAATTTCAGATTTCCAATATTTTCTACTTAAGGGGGAGGTTCAGCACACCAAAACGTTCGAAAAGTGAAATGATAGGAGAGCATGCTTTGCGATGAGATAGAGACTTCAAATTTGGTGTATGGATAAATCGTTAGAAAGAAAGAAAGTGTGGAATTTCAGATTTTCAATATTTTCTACTTAAGGGGGTGCCGCACACCAAAGCGTTCGAAAAGTGAAATGACGGGAAAGCATGCTTTGCGATGAGATAGAGACTTCAAATTTGGTATATGGGTAAATCACTCGAAAGGAAGAAAGTGTGCAATTTCAGATTTCCAATATTTTCTACTTAAGGGGGGGTGCAGCACACCAAAACGTTCGAAAAGTGAAATGATAGGAGAGCATGATTTGCGATGAGATAGAGACTTCAAGTTTGATGTATGGGTAAATCGTTTGAAACAAAGAACGTGTGGAATTTCAGATTTCCAATATTTTCTACTTAAGGGGGTTCTGCACACTAAAATATTCGATTTGCCGAATAAATGTGAAACGCGAATTATTAAAAAATTATAATATTCAGGGGTTGCTTATTGCGAGAACGTTGATTTTCAACGGGTATTCGGCTAGTATATACTAATTGCCAAGTGTCCGTCTGTCTGTCTGTCTGTCCGTCTGTCTGTCTGTCCGTCTGTCTGTCACGCCTTTTTTAGGCACTTCCCGAATAGATAGAGACTTGCAATTTGGTACACGGCTCGGTCGTTCGATAAAACCCCCTGGAAAAATCGAATTTTTCGAAAACGTTCTATAGAGGGGGTGCCCCACACCAAAACGTTCGAAAAGTGAAACGACGGGAAAGCATGCTTTGCGATGAGATAGAGACTTCAAATTTGGTGTATGGGTAAATCGTTCGAAAGGAAGAAAGTGTGCAATTTCAGATTTCCAATATTTTCTACTTAAGGGGGGGTGCAGCACACCAAAACGTTCGAAAAGTGAAATGATAGGAGAGCATGCTTTGCGAGGAGGTAGAAACTTCATATTTGGTGTATGGGTGAATCGTTCGAAAGGCAGAAAGTGTGCATTTTCAGATTTCCAATATTTTCTACTCAAGGGGGTGCCGCACACCAAAACGTTCGAAAAGTGAAATGATAGGAAAGCCTGCTTTACGATAAGATAGGGACTTCCAATTTGGTATATAGGTAAACCGTTGGAAAGGAAGAAAGTGTGTAATTTCAGATTTCCAATATTTCCTACTTAAGGGGGTGTTGCGCACGAAAATGTTCGATTTTCCGAATAAATGAGAAACGGCCCCTTTAAAATTTGATAGAGGCTCAAAATTTTAAATATAGACTAATCATTTGATGAAAACACCCAAAACGAATATAATTTTTCAAAAATGTTCGTTTAAGGGGGTTTTCCAGAGGAAAACGTTCGAAATGTGAATTGATAAAAAAAAACATGCTTCGAAATAAGATACAGACTTCAAATTTGGTGTACAGGTAGATAGTTCGAAAGGAAGAACATGTGCAATTTCAGTTTTCCGATATTTTGAACTTTTGGGGGTGCCTCAAAACTAAATGTTCGATTTGTCGAATAAATAAGAAACGCGAATTATTAAAAAATTTACATTATTCAGGGGTTGCTTAATGTGGGGCCGTTGATTTTCAACGGGTATGCGGCTAGTATATACTAATTGCCAAGTGTCCGTCTGTCTGTCCGTCTGTCTGTCACGCCTTTTTTAGGCACTTCCCGAATAGATAGAGACTTGCAATTTGGTACACGGCTCGGTCGTTCGATAAAACCCCCTGGAAAAATCGAATTTTTCGAAAACGTTCTATAGAGGGGGTGCCCCACACCAAAACGTTCGAAAAGTTAAATGACGGGAGATTTCCAATATTTTCTACTTAAGGGGGGGGGGGGGGTGCAGCACACCAAAACGTTCGAAAAGTGAAATGATAGGAGAGCATGCTTTGCGATGAGATAGAGACTTCAAATTTGGTGTATGGATAAATCGTTAGAAAGAAAGAAAGTGTGGAATTTCAGATTTTCAATATTTTCTACTTAAGGGGGTGCCGCACACCAAAACGTTCGAAAAGTGAAATGACGGGAAAGCATGCTTTGCGATGAGATAGAGACTTCAAATTTGGTATATGGGTAAATCACTCGAAAGGAAGAAAGTGTGCAATTTCAGATTTCCAATATTTTCTACTTAAGGGGGGGGGGGGTGCAGCACACCAAAACGTTCGAAAAGTGAAATGATAGGAGAGCATGATTTGCGATGAGATAGAGACTTCAAGTTTGGTGTATGGGTAAATCGTTTGAAACAAAGAACGTGTGGAATTTTCTACTTAAGGGGGTTCTGCATACTAAAATATTCGATTTGCCGAATAAATGTGAAACGCGAATTATTAAAAAATTACAATATTCAGGGGTTGCTTATTGCGAGAACGTTGATTTTCAACGGGTAATCTGCTAGTATATACTAATTACCAAGTGTCCGTCTGTCTGTCTGTCTGTCTGTCACGCTTTTTTCAGGCACTTCCTGAATAGATAGAGACTTGCAATTTGGTACACGGCTCGGTCGTTCGATAAAACCTCCTGGAAAGATCGAATTTTCCGAAAACGTTCTATAGAGGGGGTGCCCCACACCAAAACGTTCGAAAAGTGAAAAGATGGGAAAGCATACTTTGCGATGAGATAGAGACTTCAAATTCGGTGTATGGATAAATCGTTCGAAAGGAAGAAAATGTGCAATTTCAGATTTCCGATATTTTCTACTTAAGGGGGTGCCGCATACCAAAACTTTCGAAAAGTGAAATGATAGGAAAGCATGCTTTGCGATGAGATAGAGACTTCAAATTCGGTGTATGGATAAATCGTTCGAAAGGAAGAAAGTGTGCAATTTCAGATTTCCAATATTTTCTACTTAAGGGGGTGTCGCACACCAAAACGTTCGAAAAGTGAAATGATAGGAAAGCATGCTTTGCGATGAGATAGAGACTTCAAATTCGGTGTATAAGTAAACAGTTCGAAAGGAAGAAAATGTGCAATTTCAGATTTCCGATATTTTCTACTTAAGGGGGTGCCGCACACCAAAACGTTCGAAAATTGAAATGATAGGAAAGCATGCTTTGCGATGAGATAGAGACTTCAAATTCGGTGTATGGATAAATCGTTTGAAAGGAAGAAAGTGCGCAATTTCAGATTTCCAATATTTTCTACTTAAGGGGGTGTCGCACACCAAAACGTTTGATTTACCGAATAAATGAGAAAAGGCGCCTCTAAAATTTGATAGAGGCTTAAGATTTGGTATATGGGCTAATAATTTGACAAAAACACTCAAAACGAATACAGTTTTTCAAAAATGTTCGTTTAAGGGGGTGCTCCAGAGTAAAACTTTCGAAAAGTCAATTGATAAAAAAACCATGCTTTGGAATGAGATAGAGATATCAAATTTGGTGTAAGATAGATAGTTTGAAAGGACGAAAGTGTACAATTTCAGTTTACCAATATTTTCTACTTTAGGGGGTGCCGCACACTAAAATGTTCGATTTTTGGAATAAAGGAGAAACGCTTCTTTAAAAACGTGATAGAGGCTTTATATTTGGTATATAGGAGAAACATCTCATAGAAATCACAAAAAGATTAGAGTTTTTAAAAAATGTATAGTTAAGGGGTTGGGTACTCCACACAAAAGCATTCGAAAGATGGAATGCTAGAAAAGCATGCTTCACGATGGGATAGAGACATCAAATTTGGTGTACGGGTAAAAAGTTGGAAAGGAATAAAGTGTGCAATTTCAGTCTTCTAACATTTGCTATTGTAGGGGGTGTCGATGTCTGTCTATCTATACTTTCGAAACGTTCGAAAAGTGAATTGTTAAAAAAAACAATCCTTCGAAATGAGATAGAGATAATAAATTTGGTGTAAAGGTAGATAGCTTGAAAGGAATAAAGTGTGAAATTTCAGATTTCCAATATTTGCTACTTTGAGGGGTGCGCACACTAATATGTTCGATTTTCCGAATAAATGAGGCACGCTTCCTTTTAAATGTGATAGAGGCTTGATATTTGGTATATGGGCCAATTATCTGATAAAGAACATAAGACAAACAGAGAAAGAAATGCGCAAATTTAGTTTCCCAAAATTTTCTTCTTTAGGGGGTTCTGCACACCAAAATATTCGATTTGTCGAATAAATGTGAAACGCGAATTATTGTAAAATTTACATTATTATTAAGGGATTGCTTATTGCGAGACCGTTGATTTTCAACGGGTATATGGCTAGTTTTATATACTAATTGCCAAGTGTCCGTCTGTCTGTCTGTCTGTACGTCTGTCTGTCACGCCTTTTTCAGGCACTTCCCGAATAGATAGAGACTTGCAATTTGGTACACGGCTCGGTCGTTCGATAAAACCCCATGGAAAAATCGAATTTTCCGAAAACGTTCTATAGAGGGGTTGCCCCACGCCAAAACGTTCGAAAAGTGAAAAGACGGGAAAGCATACTTTGCGATAAGATAGAGACTTCAAATTCCGTGTATGGGTAAACCGTTCGAAAGTGAGAAAATGTGCAATTTCAGATTTCCAATATTTTCTACTTAAGGGGGTGACGCACTCCAAAACATTCGATTTACCGAATAAATAAGAAAAGGCGCCTTTAAAATTTGATAGAGGCTTAAAATTTGGTATATGGGCTAATAATTTGACGAAAATACCCTAGACGAATACAGTTTTTCAAAAATGTTCGTTTAAGGGGGTGATCCAGGCTAAAACGTTCTAAAAGTCAATTGATAAAAAAACCATGTTTTGGAATGAGATAGAGATAACAAATTTAGTGTAAGTGTAGATAGTTTGAAAGGAAGAAAGTGTACAATTTCAGTTTACCAATATTTTCTACTTTAGGGGGTGCCGCACACCAAAATGTTCGATTTTCGGAATAAAGGAGAAACGCTCCTTTAAAAACGTGATAGAGGCTTTATATTTGGTATATGGGCGAATCATTTCATAGAAATCACAAAAAGAATAGAGTTTTTAAAAAATGTATAGTTAAGGGGGTGGGTACTCCAAATAAAAGCATTCGAAAGATGAAATGCTAGAAAAGCATGCTTCACGATGAGATAGAGACTTCAAATTTGGTGTACGGGTAAAAAGTTGGAACGGAAGAAAGTGCGCAATTTCAGTCTTCCAACGTTTGATATTGTAGGGGGTGCCGATCACTAAAATGTTCGATTTGCCGAACAAATGAAAAACGCCTCCTTTACAATGTGATAGAAGCTTGAAATTTAGTATATGGGCTAACCATTTGACAAAAAAACCAAACATGAATACAGTTTGACAAAAATGTTCATTAACGGGGTGCTACCAAGAAAAACGTTCGAAAGGTGAAGTGATAGAAAAAACATGCTTCTCGATAAGAAGAGGCTTCAAATTTGGTGTATGGGTAGATAGTTTGAAAGGAAGAAATCGTGAAATTTCAGATTTCCAATATTTGTTCCATTAAGGGGTGCCGCACACTAATATGTTCGATTTTTCGAATAAATGAGGCAAGCTTCTTTTTAAATATGATAGAGGCTTGATATTCGGTATATGGGCCAATCATCTGATAAATAACCCAAGACAAAGAGAGTTTTTCAAAAATGTTCATTTATGGGTGTGCTTCACAGAAAAACGTTCCAAAGGAGAAATCCTAATATAAGGGCGCCTCGAGATGAGATAGACTTTAATGTGGTGTACGGGTAAATAATTCGAAAGGAAGAAATGCGGAAATTTAGTTTCCCAATATTTTCTTCTTTAGGGGGTTCTGCAGACCAAAATATTCGATTTGTCGAATAAATGTGAAACGCGAATTATTAAAAAATTATAATATTCAGGGGTTGCTTATTGCGAGAACGTTGATTTTCAACGGGTATTCGGCTAGTATATACTAATTGCCAAGTGTCCGTCTGTCTGTCTGTCTGTCCGTCTGTCTGTCTGTCCGTCTGTATGTCACGCCTTTTTTAGGCACTTCCCGAATAGATAGAGACTTGCAATTTGGTACACGGCTCGGTCGTTCGATAAAACCCCCTGGAAAAATCGAATTTTTCGAAAACGTTCTATAGAGGGGGTGCCCCACACCAAAACGTTCGAAAAGTGAAACGACGGGAAAGCATGCTTTGCGATGAGATAGAGACTTCAAATTTGGTGTATGGGTAAATCGTTCGAAAGGAAGAAAGTGTGCAATTTCAGATTTCCAATATTTTCTACTTAAGGGGGGGTGCAGCACACCAAAACGTTCGAAAAGTGAAATGATAGGAGAGCATGCTTTGCGAGGAGGTAGAAACTTCATATTTGGTGTATGGGTGAATCGTTCGAAAGGCAGAAAGTGTGCATTTTCAGATTTCCAATATTTTCTACTCAAGGGGGTGCCGCACACCAAAACGTTCGAAAAGTGAAATGATAGGAAAGCCTGCTTTACGATAAGATAGGGACTTCCAATTTGGTATATAGGTAAACCGTTGGAAAGGAAGAAAGTGTGTAATTTCAGATTTCCAATATTTCCTACTTAAGGGGGTGTTGCGCACGAAAATGTTCGATTTTCCGAATAAATGAGAAACGGCCCCTTTAAAATTTGATAGAGGCTCAAAATTTTAAATATAGACTAATCATTTGATGAAAACACCCAAAACGAATATAATTTTTCAAAAATGTTCGTTTAAGGGGGTTTTCCAGAGGAAAACGTTCGAAATGTGAATTGATAAAAAAAAACATGCTTCGAAATAAGATACAGACTTCAAATTTGGTGTACAGGTAGATAGTTCGAAAGGAAGAACATGTGCAATTTCAGTTTTCCGATATTTTGAACTTTTGGGGGTGCCTCAAAACTAAATGTTCGATTTGTCGAATAAATAAGAAACGCGAATTATTAAAAAATTTACATTATTCAGGGGTTGCTTAATGTGGGGCCGTTGATTTTCAACGGGTATGCGGCTAGTATATACTAATTGCCAAGTGTCCGTCTGTCTGTCCGTCTGTCTGTCACGCCTTTTTTAGGCACTTCCCGAATAGATAGAGACTTGCAATTTGGTACACGGCTCGGTCGTTCGATAAAACCCCCTGGAAAAATCGAATTTTTCGAAAACGTTCTATAGAGGGGGTGCCCCACACCAAAACGTTCGAAAAGTTAAATGACGGGAGATTTCCAATATTTTCTACTTAAGGGGGGGGGGGGGGGTGCAGCACACCAAAACGTTCGAAAAGTGAAATGATAGGAGAGCATGCTTTGCGATGAGATAGAGACTTCAAATTTGGTGTATGGATAAATCGTTAGAAAGAAAGAAAGTGTGGAATTTCAGATTTTCAATATTTTCTACTTAAGGGGGTGCCGCACACCAAAACGTTCGAAAAGTGAAATGACGGGAAAGCATGCTTTGCGATGAGATAGAGACTTCAAATTTGGTATATGGGTAAATCACTCGAAAGGAAGAAAGTGTGCAATTTCAGATTTCCAATATTTTCTACTTAAGGGGGGGGGGTGCAGCACACCAAAACGTTCGAAAAGTGAAATGATAGGAGAGCATGATTTGCGATGAGATAGAGACTTCAAGTTTGGTGTATGGGTAAATCGTTTGAAACAAAGAACGTGTGGAATTTTCTACTTAAGGGGGTTCTGCATACTAAAATATTCGATTTGCCGAATAAATGTGAAACGCGAATTATTAAAAAATTACAATATTCAGGGGTTGCTTATTGCGAGAACGTTGATTTTCAACGGGTAATCTGCTAGTATATACTAATTACCAAGTGTCCGTCTGTCTGTCTGTCTGTCTGTCACGCTTTTTTCAGGCACTTCCTGAATAGATAGAGACTTGCAATTTGGTACACGGCTCGGTCGTTCGATAAAACCTCCTGGAAAGATCGAATTTTCCGAAAACGTTCTATAGAGGGGGTGCCCCACACCAAAACGTTCGAAAAGTGAAAAGATGGGAAAGCATACTTTGCGATGAGATAGAGACTTCAAATTCGGTGTATGGATAAATCGTTCGAAAGGAAGAAAATGTGCAATTTCAGATTTCCGATATTTTCTACTTAAGGGGGTGCCGCATACCAAAACTTTCGAAAAGTGAAATGATAGGAAAGCATGCTTTGCGATGAGATAGAGACTTCAAATTCGGTGTATGGATAAATCGTTCGAATGGAAGAAAGTGTGCAATTTCAGATTTCCAATATTTTCTACTTAAGGGGGTGTCGCACACCAAAACGTTCGAAAAGTGAAATGATAGGAAAGCATGCTTTGCGATGAGATAGAGACTTCAAATTCGGTGTATAAGTAAACAGTTCGAAAGGAAGAAAATGTGCAATTTCAGATTTCCGATATTTTCTACTTAAGGGGGTGCCGCACACCAAAACGTTCGAAAATTGAAATGATAGGAAAGCATGCTTTGCGATGAGATAGAGACTTCAAATTCGGTGTATGGATAAATCGTTTGAAAGGAAGAAAGTGCGCAATTTCAGATTTCCAATATTTTCTACTTAAGGGGGTGTCGCACACCAAAACGTTTGATTTACCGAATAAATGAGAAAAGGCGCCTCTAAAATTTGATAGAGGCTTAAGATTTGGTATATGGGCTAATAATTTGACAAAAACACTCAAAACGAATACAGTTTTTCAAAAATGTTCGTTTAAGGGGGTGCTCCAGAGTAAAACTTTCGAAAAGTCAATTGATAAAAAAACCATGCTTTGGAATGAGATAGAGATATCAAATTTGGTGTAAGATAGATAGTTTGAAAGGACGAAAGTGTACAATTTCAGTTTACCAATATTTTCTACTTTAGGGGGTGCCGCACACTAAAATGTTCGATTTTTGGAATAAAGGAGAAACGCTTCTTTAAAAACGTGATAGAGGCTTTATATTTGGTATATAGGAGAAACATCTCATAGAAATCACAAAAAGATTAGAGTTTTTAAAAAATGTATAGTTAAGGGGTTGGGTACTCCACACAAAAGCATTCGAAAGATGGAATGCTAGAAAAGCATGCTTCACGATGGGATAGAGACATCAAATTTGGTGTACGGGTAAAAAGTTGGAAAGGAATAAAGTGTGCAATTTCAGTCTTCTAACATTTGCTATTGTAGGGGGTGTCGATGTCTGTCTATCTATACTTTCGAAACGTTCGAAAAGTGAATTGTTAAAAAAAACAATCCTTCGAAATGAGATAGAGATAATAAATTTGGTGTAAAGGTAGATAGCTTGAAAGGAATAAAGTGTGAAATTTCAGATTTCCAATATTTGCTACTTTGAGGGGTGCGCACACTAATATGTTCGATTTTCCGAATAAATGAGGCACGCTTCCTTTTAAATGTGATAGAGGCTTGATATTTGGTATATGGGCCAATTATCTGATAAAGAACATAAGACAAACAGAGAAAGAAATGCGCAAATTTAGTTTCCCAAAATTTTCTTCTTTAGGGGGTTCTGCACACCAAAATATTCGATTTGTCGAATAAATGTGAAACGCGAATTATTGTAAAATTTACATTATTATTAAGGGATTGCTTATTGCGAGACCGTTGATTTTCAACGGGTATATGGCTAGTTTTATATACTAATTGCCAAGTGTCCGTCTGTCTGTCTGTCTGTACGTCTGTCTGTCACGCCTTTTTCAGGCACTTCCCGAATAGATAGAGACTTGCAATTTGGTACACGGCTCGGTCGTTCGATAAAACCCCATGGAAAAATCGAATTTTCCGAAAACGTTCTATAGAGGGGTTGCCCCACGCCAAAACGTTCGAAAAGTGAAAAGACGGGAAAGCATACTTTGCGATAAGATAGAGACTTCAAATTCCGTGTATGGGTAAACCGTTCGAAAGTGAGAAAATGTGCAATTTCAGATTTCCAATATTTTCTACTTAAGGGGGTGACGCACTCCAAAACATTCGATTTACCGAATAAATAAGAAAAGGCGCCTTTAAAATTTGATAGAGGCTTAAAATTTGGTATATGGGCTAATAATTTGACGAAAATACCCTAGACGAATACAGTTTTTCAAAAATGTTCGTTTAAGGGGGTGATCCAGGCTAAAACGTTCTAAAAGTCAATTGATAAAAAAACCATGTTTTGGAATGAGATAGAGATAACAAATTTAGTGTAAGTGTAGATAGTTTGAAAGGAAGAAAGTGTACAATTTCAGTTTACCAATATTTTCTACTTTAGGGGGTGCCGCACACCAAAATGTTCGATTTTCGGAATAAAGGAGAAACGCTCCTTTAAAAACGTGATAGAGGCTTTATATTTGGTATATGGGCGAATCATTTCATAGAAATCACAAAAAGAATAGAGTTTTTAAAAAATGTATAGTTAAGGGGGTGGGTACTCCAAATAAAAGCATTCGAAAGATGAAATGCTAGAAAAGCATGCTTCACGATGAGATAGAGACTTCAAATTTGGTGTACGGGTAAAAAGTTGGAACGGAAGAAAGTGCGCAATTTCAGTCTTCCAACGTTTGATATTGTAGGGGGTGCCGATCACTAAAATGTTCGATTTGCCGAACAAATGAAAAACGCCTCCTTTACAATGTGATAGAAGCTTGAAATTTAGTATATGGGCTAACCATTTGACAAAAAAACCAAACATGAATACAGTTTGACAAAAATGTTCATTAACGGGGTGCTACCAAGAAAAACGTTCGAAAGGTGAAGTGATAGAAAAAACATGCTTCTCGATAAGAAGAGGCTTCAAATTTGGTGTATGGGTAGATAGTTTGAAAGGAAGAAATCGTGAAATTTCAGATTTCCAATATTTGTTCCATTAAGGGGTGCCGCACACTAATATGTTCGATTTTTCGAATAAATGAGGCAAGCTTCTTTTTAAATATGATAGAGGCTTGATATTCGGTATATGGGCCAATCATCTGATAAATAACCCAAGACAAAGAGAGTTTTTCAAAAATGTTCATTTATGGGTGTGCTTCACAGAAAAACGTTCCAAAGGAGAAATCCTAATATAAGGGCGCCTCGAGATGAGATAGACTTTAATGTGGTGTACGGGTAAATAATTCGAAAGGAAGAAATGCGGAAATTTAGTTTCCCAATATTTTCTTCTTTAGGGGGTTCTGCAGACCAAAATATTCGATTTGTCGAATAAATGTGAAACGCGGATTATTAAAAAATTTACATTATTCAGGGGTTGCTTATTGCGAGACCGTTGATTTTCAACGGGTATTCGGCTAGTCTATATATACTAATTGCCAAGTGTCCGTCTGTCTGTCTGTCTGCCACGCTTTTTTCAGGCACTTCCCGAATAGATAGAGACTTGCAATTTGTTACACGGCTCGGTCGTTCGATAAACCCCCCTGGAAAAATCGAATTTTGCGAAAACGTTCTATAGAGGGGGTGCCCCACACCAAAACGTTCGAAAAGTGAAAAGATGGGAAAGCATACTTTGCGATGAGATAGAGACTTCAAATTCGGTATATGGGTAAATCATTCGAAAGGAAGAAAGTGTGCAATTTCAGATTTCCAATATTTTCTACTTAAGGGGGTGCCGCACACCAAAACGTTCGAAAAGTGAAATGATAGGAAAGCATGCTTTGCGATGAGATAGAGACTTCAAATTCGGTGTATGGGTAAATCGATTGAAACGAAGAAAGTGTGCAATTTCAGATTTCCGATATTTTCTACTTAAGGGGGTGCCGCATACCAAAACTTTCGAAAAGTGAAATGATAGGAAAGCATGCTTTGCGATGAGATAGAGACTTCAAATTCGGTGTATGGATAAATCGTTCGAAAGGAAGAAAGTGTGCAAATTCAGATTTCCAATATTTTCTACTTAAGGGGGTGTCGCACACCAAAACGTTCGATTTAACGAATAAATGAGAAAAGGCGCCTTTAGAATTTGATAGAGGCTTAAAATTTTTTATATGGGCTAATAATTTGACGAAAACGCCCAAGACGAATACGGTTTTTCAAAAATGTTCGTTTAAGGGGGTGCTCCAGAGTAAAACGCTCGAAAAGTTAATTGATAAAAATACCATGCATTGGAATGAGATAGATATATCAAATTTGGTGTAAGGGTAGATAGTTTGAAAGGAAGAAAGTGTACAATTTCAGTTTACCAATATTTTCTACGTTAGGGGATGCCGCACACCAAAATGTTCGATTTTCGGAATAAAGGAGAAGCGCTCCTTTTAAAACGTGATAGAGGCTTTATATTTGGTATATGGGCGATTCATCTCATAGAAATAACAAAAAGAATATAGATTTTCAAGAATGTATAGTTAATGGGGTAGGTACTCCACACAAAAGCATTCTGTTTCTGGTAGGTCGGACGGTCTGGGTTTCAACAACAACACAAAAGCATTCGGAAGATGAAATGCTAAAAAAGCAAGCTTCACGATGAGATAGATACTTCTAATTTGGTGTACGGGTAAAAAGTTGGAAAGGAAGAAAGTGCTCAAATTCAGTCTTCCAACATTTGCTATTGTAAGGGGTGCCGCTCACTAAAATGTTCGATTTGCCGAACAAATGAAAAACTCTTCCTTTACAATAGATAAAAGCTTGAAATTTAGTATATGGGCGAGCCATTTGACAAAAAAATTAAACATGAATACATTTTGACAAAAATGTTATTTAACGGGGTGCTACATAGAAAAGAGTTCGAAAGGTGAAGTGATAGAAAAAACATGCTTCTCGATAGGATAGAGACTTCAAATTTGGTGTACGGGTAGATCGTTTGAAAGGAAGAAAGCATGAAATTTCAGATTTCCAATATTTGCTACATTAAAGGGTGCCGCACACTACTGTATTCGATTTTTCGAATAAATGAGGCAAGCTCCTTTTTAAATGTAATAGAGGCTTGATATTCGGTAAGGCCAATCATCTGATATAAAACCCAAGACAAAGAGAGTTTTTCAAAAATGTTCATTTATGGGTGTGCTTCACAGAAAAAAGTTCCAAAGCAGAAATACTAATATAGGGGTGCCTCGGGATGAGATAGACTTTAATGTGGTGTACGGGTTAATAATTCGAAAGGAAGAAATGCGGAAATTTAGTTTCCCAATATTTTCTTCTTTACGGGGTTCTGCACACCAAAATATTCGATTTGTCGAATAAATGTGAAACGCAAATTATTAAAAAATTGCATTATTCAGGGGTTGCTTATTGCTAGACCTTTGATTTTCAACGGGTATTCGGCTAGTCTATATATACTAATTGCCAAGTGTCCGTCTGTCTGTCTGTCCGTCTGTCTGTCTGTCTGTCTGTCTGTCACGCTTTTTTTAGGCATTTCCTGAATAGATAGAGACTTGCAATTTGGTACACGGCTCGGTCGTTCGATAAAACCCCCTGGAAAAATCGAATTTTTCGAAAACGTTCTATAGAGGGGGTGCCCCACAACAAAACGTTCGAAAAGTGAAATGACGGGAAAGCATGCTTTGCGATGAGATAGAGACTTCAAATTTGGTGTATGGGTAAATCACTCGAAAGGAAGAAAGTGTGCAATTTCAGATTTCCAATATTTTATCCTTAAGGGGCGGGGGGTGCAGCACACTAAAACGTTCGAAAAGTGATATGATAGGAGAGCATGCTTTGCGATGAGATAGAGACTTCAAGTTTGGAGTATGGGTAAACCGTTTACAACAAAGAAAGTGTTTAATTTCAGATTTCCAATATTTTCTACTTAAGGGGGTGCCGCACACCAAAACTTTCGAAAAGTGAAATGATAAGAAAGCATGCTTTGCGATGAGATAGAGACTTCAAATTCGGTGTATGGGTAAATCATTCGAAAGGAAGAAAGTGTGCAATTTCAGATTTCCAATATTTTCTACTTAAGGGGGTGTCGCACACCAAAACGTTCGATTTACCAAATAAATGAGAAAATACGCCTTTAAAATTTGATAGAGGCTTAAAATTTGGTATATGGGCTAATAATTTGACGAAAACGCCCAAGACGAATATAGTTTTTCAAAAATGTTCGCTTAAGGGGGTGCTCCAGAGTAAAACGTTCGAAAAGGGAATTGATAAAAAAAACCATACTTCGGAATGAGATAGAGTTATCAAATTCGGGGTAAAGGTAGATAGTTTGAAAGGAAGAAAGTGTACAATTTCAGTTTACCAATATTTTCTACTTTAAACGGTGCCGCACACCAAAATGTTTGATTTTCGAAATAAAGGAGAAACGCCACTTTTAAAACGTGATAGAGGCTTGATATTTGGTGTATGGGCGAATCATCGGATAGAAATCACAAAAAGAATAGATTTTTCAAAAATGTATATTTAAGGGGGTGGGTACTCCACACAAAAGCATTCGAAAGATGTTCGATTTGCCGAACAAATGAAAAACGCCTCCTTTACAATGTAATAGAGGCTTGAAATTTAGTATATGGGCTAACCATTTGACAAAAAACCCAAAGATGAATACAGTTTGACAAAAATGTTCTTTAACGGGATGCTACACAGAAAAACGTTCGGAAGGTGAAGTGATAGAAAAACATTCTTCTCGATAGGATAGCGACTTCAAATTTGGTGTACGGGTAGATAGTTTGAAAGGAAGAAAGTGTGAAATTTCAGATTTCTAATATTTGCTACTTTAAGGGGTGCGCACACTAATATGTTCTATTTTCCGAATAAATGAGGCACGCTTCCCTTTAAATGTGATAGAGGCTTGATATTTGGTATATGGGCCAACTATCTGATGAAAAACGCAAGACAAACAGAGTTTTACAAAAATGTTCGTTTATCGATGTGCTTCACAGAAAAAGTTACAAAGGAGAAATAATAATATAGGGGTGCCTCGGGGTGAAATAGACTTTTATGTGGTGTACGGGTAGATAATTCGAAAGGAAGAAATGCGCAAATTTAGTTTCCCAATATTTTCTTCTTTAGGGGGTTCTGCATATCAAAATATTCGATTTGTCGAATAAATGTGAAACGCGTGAAATAAATGTGAAATTATTCAGGGGTTGCTTATTGCGAGACCGTTGATTCTCAACGGGTATTCGGCTAGTATATACTAATTGCCAAGTGCCCGTCCGTCTGTCCGTCTGTCTGTCACGCTTTTTTTAGGCACTTCCCGAATAGATAGAGACTTGCAATTTGGTACACGGCTGAGTTGTTCGATAAAACCCCCTGAAAAAATCGAATTTTTCGAAAACGTTCTTTAGAGGGGTGCCCACACCAAAACGTTCGAAAAGTGAAATGATGGGAAAGCATGCTTTGCGAGGAGATAGAGACTTCAAATTTGGTGTATATGTAAATCATTCGAAAGCAAGAAAGTGTACAATTTCAGATTTCCGATATTTTCTACTTAAGAGGGTGCCGCACACTAAAACGTTCGAAAAGTGAAATGATAGAAAATCATGCTTCTCGATGAGGTAGAGACTTCAAATTTGGTGTATGGGTAAATCGTTCAAAAGGAAGAAAGTGTGCAATTTCAGATTTCCAATATTTTCTACTTAAGGGGGTGCCGCACATCAAAATGTTCGATTTACAGAATAAATGAGAAAACGCTCCTTTATAATTTGATAGAGGCTTGAAATTTGGTAATTGGCTAATCATTTGACGGAAACACGCAAGCAGAATATAGATTTTCAAAAATGTTCGTTTAAGGGGGTGCTCCAGAGTGAAACGTTCGAAAAGTGAATTGATAAAAAACCATGCTTCGAAATGAGATAGAGATATCAAATTTGGTGTAAGGGTAGATAGTTTGAAAGGAAGAAAGTGTGAAATTTCAGATTTCCAATATTTGCTACTTTAAGGGGTGCGCACACTAATATGTTCAATTTTCCGAATAAATGAGGCACGCTTCCTTTTAAATGTGATAGAGGTTTGATATTTGGTATATGGGTCAATCATCTGATTAAAAACACAAGACAAACAGAGGAAGAAATGCGCAAATTAATTTCTCCATATTTTCTTCTTTAGGGGGTTCTGCACACCAAAATATTCGATTTGTCGAATAAATGTGAAACGCGAATTATTATAAAATTTACATTATTCAGGGATTGCTTATTGCGAGACCGTTGATTTTCAACGGGTATTCGGCTAGCATCTAACCTAATGTTCCAAATTCTAAAATTCTTTGTGCTCTTTTGCATTAAGTTTATACCATATTGATAATAATTAATTTTTTATATTTTTAATTTATTTGTTAAGTTGCATGATGTTTTAGTGTGAAATCTTTTACAGATAGCACATTTCATACGCGCGAGTCCATTTCGAATTCAAAGCCCTACTTTTTGCTGGTTGTAAATATATTAAATATTTCAGATAATTGCACTTGGCTATATTATTTGGATTCGTTAATGCTGTAAAGCGCAAGTTTTTCTACTTAAACTTTTTTTGTTAGAAACACAACATGAAATAAATGGTTAACCGTATAAACCGATTTCAGAGGGCAAATAAAAAAATCTGATGTGGGCCGCACATGACTTTCCCTGCAGACTTAGATCCACGGTCTCTTTATTTTAATCAAATTTAATTCATTTTTAATTCAATTTTCGTTCTCATTTGGTAACTGGGCTTATTTTCAAAGGTGGCGTAGAGAAAATACGAAAAAACTAAAATATCTTGAGAATGGCTAGTTTTAGTGTAATGGGGTTGGTCTTATTCTTTTCTTCGCTAAAAATTGCGTTTAAAACAAGCATTTATTGGATATATTTAAGTATACGTAGTTTCTACTTTAGATTTTGACTATTTTTGCGGGCCATTTCGCAAAAAAGGCAGGTTATTTTTCTCCGAATCGTATCAAAATCTAATCAGTACCAGGGTGACCCACAAGCGACTTATATACCGAATTTTGTGAAATTCGGTCATTAGTTTTTTAGCTAGAGTGGATACAGGCCATTTTTGCGGGCCATTTCGCAAAAAAAGGCGGGTTTTCTATCTCGAATCGCACCCAAAACTAATCAGCACCAGATTCGCCCACAAGTGACTTACCTTTCAAATTTTATGAAATTCGGTCAATTAGTTGTTTAGATAAAGTTGAAACAAAATCTGCACAGACAGACAGACAGACATACAGACAGATAGACACACACACACACAGACATCACGGTTTTATCGTATTCTAGAGGTCCTGAAACGTGTAAATCCCGAGTTGCGATTTTCGGTACGATTCCAATACTTTCCCTATATATTACCATGTATTGGTAATATATAGGGAAAGTATTGGAAAGAGTATTGGAAGTGCAGGGAAAATAAAAACATTTCTTCTGCTGGTTATAAAGACAGATCAACCACTAACGATTTCATACGCCACACGAAAAACATTTCTTCTGCCGGCTATAAAGACAGAGCAACCACTACAGAAAAGGTATAGATGCATCTGTCAATAAATAAATGCATCGCGTGACCCAGGAAGAAATATGTTGCTACTCGAAAATTAGAAAAGATAAAACCTAGGAGGATGGGAACAGATCAGAAGAAGGATTCAAGGTATTTTTTAGTTAATAAGATTACGAACCTAAGTGCCGTAGAATAAAACAGAGATCTAACCGGCTTTAGAATCGACTAGAAAAATATATCATTCGAACCACAATAATTTTATTTATTTATATACATATATTAGAAGGTATGCTCGACATATGACTGAATTAAAAATTCGAAAAGCATTGCCTCAGACTGCAAACCTTGCACAAGGCATTGGTGTAGGCAATTAGTGTAGGGTCCGCAAACAGTTGGAAATATCAGCTCGAGAAAGCACACGCAGGTGCTTGACAGTGCGTATTGCCTACGGCTTACGTAGCCACCCGGCCGATTAAAATATTATTGTTTTTGAGTTCCCTGAGTTTGTTTTATAATTTTATATAGTTAAAATGTCCGTCCAATAATAATTTTTATCTATGTACACAATCACTTTATCTATGTTTATCTATGTACACGATCACTTTATTTTTATCTATGTACACAATCACTTTATCTATGTTTATCTATGTACACGATCACTTTATCTATTTTTATCTATGTACACAATCACTTTATCTATGTACGCAATCACTTTATCTATTTTTATCTATATGTTCACAATCACTTTATCTATTTTTATCTATGTACACAATCACTTTATCTATTTTTATCTATATGTTCACAATAACTTTATCTATTTTTTCTATGTACACAATCACTTTAACTATATTTATCTATGTACACAATCACTGCGAATTGGAGTGTTTGTATTGTGTGGTGTTGTATTTATGAGATAAACTTCGTTAACTTCCCGGTAATAAGTGACGTTTTTAATTCTTGCCTGTGTTGATGAATTATTCAGAACTCTGTCAGTTTAGAGGGCCATACTGTCTGTTACTGGTGCTTTAACATGGTATCTGTGCGTCAGTGGACAGTATGATATGTAGTGAAGTGGGTCGCCGACATCCCCACAGACACAAAAGTCCGTAACGCTATTACCTATCTGATATAGGAAGGGCGGAAAAGGACCATGTCCAAAGAACATTGTTGTTTCTCTGTTTGCAGGTTGTCTGTCTGTTCTGACTTGTGGTGTAAATGGGTGTGTTTTACTGCCCATTTCTGATGCCGTCCAGCGTTCTTGCCACTTTTTCATATGGTATTGCTTTAAGTCTCGCTTAAGGCTTGATATCGGGAGCTTGACACCGGTATGAATTATATCTTCAGGATGTTCCGTTGCGTTCTTTGCTGCCTCGGCTGCACACTCATTATCCTCTATTCCTGTGTGTGCCGGAACCCAAGTTAACTGCACTCTGCAACCCACGTTTCTAATTAGATTCTGAACATCCCTAACCTGCCCCGATGTCGTTTGATGCTTCTTCAATGCTTTAAGACTTGACAGGCTATCTGTGGCACTGACCGCCGGTGGTGACCCGTGTTGTATCAACCATGTTAGAGCCTCTGAAATCGCATACATTTCTGCCTGGAAGACTGAGTTTCCATTTTGAAGTCTCTAGTAAGACTCCAACAAGTTATTTTTTTTTCCACATCGCCAAATCAGCGATGAAGACTCTGCCGGCAAGCATTTTAAGGGTTGCCAGAGCAACAGAGCGAGAGCCGAGAAGAGCGAGAAGATATAGTTGGTGAAGGCGGAAAGCAAGGCGCATTCTGCGTCGTGAACATTTTAAAGAGTTAACCAGTGAATTAAATGTTTTAGTGTTGTTATGTTATGTGCTTTCGTCTAAATAAATGTGGTTTGTGTTAAATGCGGATGTTTAATTACAGTTGGCTTTTTGTCGAATGTTCTATTCAAATATAATGCAATGGAAGTTGCGAGGTTAGTGTTCTAAAAAGAAATGGCGCACTAAAGAAGAACCTCGAAAGTTTACTGGCGTAGTCGCGGCAGGATAGGTTTATTACGGAAGTAATAATCGTTCCTGGAATGAAAAACAATTTGTATGTTTCTGGTGAATAGATGAAGATACGTCCGGTATCAATTAATTAATGCACCAGCATTATAATACGTGTGGATACGATATTGATTTTTGAAAAATTACGTTGTTATATTAACATGACATATGATGATTACAATTTTCATTTATATTGTACGATTAAGATACGTCCGGTATCAATTAATTAATGCACCAGCATTATAGTACGAGTGGATATGATACGTCAATTTTGAGTGTATTTGTTACAAAAAAAAAAATTAGTACGTCAGTGCTATTGAATACGCCAGTGTTCATGATAAAGTGGTTTCCTGTTAATACTGTTATTTGATAATTGAATACGTCAGCGTTCATGATAAAGTCATTTTCTGTTAATTTAATTGATAATTGAATACGCCAGTGTTCACGATAAAGTGTTTTTCTGTTAATACTGTTATTTGATAATTGAATACGCCAGTGTTCACGATAAAGTGGTTTTCTGTTAATATTGCTATTTGATAATTGAATACGCCAGTGTTCGTGATAAAGTAGTTTTCTGGTAATACTGTATCTTTTAGTAAATTTAAACAATTTAGAGATAAATCAGTTAACTTCCCTCGTGATCAGGTATGGCATTTCTTGCGAAAGGTAGAAAAGAGGATTTGATGGTTTTGGCGGAAGAATTGGGGATAATTACTAAACCTGAATTTAAAATTTTGGATTTGCGTAGAGAAATTCTTGGAAGTGAAGATTACGACGAAGAATTTACGAAAGAACTCCTCTTTACTATTATTAAAGAAAGAAAAGATCAAATAGAAAAGGAGGAAAAAGAAAGAAAAGAATACCAAACAGGATACCATGGAGTAGAAAGGAAGAAGATGCGTTTACAAAGTTGAAGCAATGTTTAACTGAAATGGCGGTTCTTTACACCCCTGAACTTAACAAACCCTTTCAGCTTTATACCGACGCGTCCGGTACCGCGGTAGGAGCTTGTTTGGCGCAAGAAGATGATTCCAAGAAGGAAAAACCGATCGCCTTCTACAGTAAAAAGCTCACCCCCTGTCAGACTCGTTGGTCTACGATTGAAAGGGAAGCATATAGCGTCATCGCTGCTCTTAAGAAATATGAGACTTGGATCTTCGGGTCAGAAGTACAAATTATCTCGGATCATAATCCGCTGACCTATTTAACCCATACAGTGCCGCAAAGTGCAAAGTTGGCTCGGTGGGCCTTAGCCCTCCAGCGATACAATATTACAATCAGTTATCGAAAGGGAGCGTTACACGGAAACGCGGACGCTATGTCTAGAATTCCCATGACTGACTAATTAGGTAGGGTGGAAGAACATTCATTCTTCATTTGCAGTAAGACTATCACTAGAATTGCAGAAATCGAGGACTGAAATGCTGTGAAAAGAGTTATTAATGTTTTACTGTTATTGTGTTTTGATATATATATGTGACTATTCTTTAAGTTATAACATTTCTTATTGTAACATGGTAGGAAATATTATTACTAAACTATTAGATTTTTTTTTGAAAATATTAGGTGTTTTGAAATATACTGTAATATTGTGTTGTTAAATCAGTATGCTCATAGACGTAAAATTTAATGTATCAGTATGCACTTTTTAAGTTGTTAGGACTGTATTTTCAATGTGCATATGCCCATAGAACTCTATTTTCAACAACATTGTCTTTAAAGAGACGAATGTGCTTTTTTTTAAGGGGGGAGTAGTAAGACTCCAACAAGTTATTTTTTTTTCCACATCGCCAAATCAGCGATGAAGACTGCCGGCAAGCATTTTAAGGGTTGCCAGAGCAACAGAGCGAGAGCCGAGAAGAGCGAGAAGATATAGTTGGTGAAGGCGGAAAGCAAGGCGCATCCTGCGTCGTGAACATTTTAAAGAGTTAACCAGTGAATTAAATGTTTAAGTGTTGTTATGTTATGTGCTTTCGTCTAAATAAATGTGGTTTGTGTTAAATGCGGATGTTTAATTACAGTTGGCTTTTTGTCGAATGTTCTATTCAAATATAATGCAATGGAAGTTGCGAGGTTAGTGTTCTAAAAAGAAATGGCGCACTAAAGAAGAACCTCGAAAGTTTACTCTCTGTGTCTGCGTAAGTGTTTGTATGTTGTATATGAGGTCACAGCGAAGTCATTTTCATGGTCGTTTGTGACGTCACATATTAACTTGTTTGTGACGTCACATTGTAATTGCCATTGTAATGTCGTCACATTGTTCGCGTTAATTAAATTGTGGAAACGTCACAGAATATAGTCACAATGAAGTTACAAAATTACTAATAAATAACGTTGCATAGAAATCACAAATATGATGTCACATTGTGACCCAGGTGTCACGTGACTACAACGTCACTGTCACACATGTGACGGTCTTTGCTGTGAGGGTGTAGACGAAGAAGGCCACTGCCGTACCCAGGCTTATCTTTGAGCCATCTGTGTATATTGTTATTTTGCTTTTTGTTGGATATTCTGTTATATATTTGCTAACACTGTCCGTGGTTGGATGTGTGGTCCAGTTTGATATTATTTGTACATAATCCTCCGGAACAAGGTTCAAACCTTTCTCCTCGTGGGCCACCCTGAGTCTGCTGACTTTGGATGTTAATCCTTCGTTTGCGAGAGTAAGGTGGATGGGCATGACACCCGCCAGCACCTGCAGGACCTCCGTCGGAGTTGGGCGATAGGCACTTGTCATCAGGAGCAAGAATGGCCTTTGTGCGGATGACAGTTTCCTTTCATGATATCTCTTCAGATTGGTGCCCCAAACACCCGCTGCATAACAGAGGACCCTCCCAACAGCTGTCAAGTACCACAATTTGAGCAGTGTCGGTCGAATACCCCATTTTAGCGTTATTTTTATTAATTTGGTGACAGTTTTATCAATTTGGCGACATTTTCGTCAATTTGGCAATATTTAAAAAAAGTCGCCAAGTTTCAGGCATCCCGCCAAGTTTTTCGCCAAGCGTTATGGACGGGCGAAGAAATGGGTTATTCATATAGTCGTTTGTTATGTTATTTCCAAGATATTGAATTTTCATCAATTAGTCGTCATTTTCATTGATTTAGCGTCACTTTTATGAGTTTGGCGACATTTTTGTCAATTTAGTAGCATCTAAAAAGACTTGCCAAGTTGGCAACATACCTCCACAATTCGTCGCCAGAATTTCGCCAAGCGTTACAGACGGAGAAATAGGCTATACTTATAGTAGATTCTTATATTTTATTCAAGATATTGAATTTTCACCAATTAGTTGTTATTTTTACCAATTTGGTTACATTTTTATCAATTTGGCGACATTTTCGTCAATTTGGCAACATTTAAAAAATCTCGCCAAGTTGGCGATATTCCGCCAATGTTGACACCAAAATTTCGCTAAGCGTTACCCAGAGATAGATAGATAGATAAACAGACAGATGAATCAAGGTGCTTATATTATAATTTTTTTTAGGGGGGGGGGGGGTGCTGACTGTATTTGTAACATGAACCTACAAATGGCCAAGCTTGATTTCGAATTCAATAATTTTGAACTATCAGGGTCGATAAAACTCTTAAAATCACCGAGCCGGTTGAATAGTACCATAGTTAACTCCTGGAAGTATGTGTTTAAAACCAATTGCAAAATACGGAAACGAGGAGACAGCTATGATGAAATATCCTCTATAACAATCTTAGGCAGACAGTAAATAATTAAAATTTTGGAATAACGAATATTCTAATTTCAATACTATATTGTAGCCTAATAAATCCCCAAAATATGGATATATATTACTTACTCGTTCCTTCATTCTGTTGTGAGATATTTTATGAAACGCTGAATCTGCTAGGATGGGTGTTTATCTCAAAACACGGTTTTTTGTTCTTTCACGCTTGGTATCTCGTGAACAAGCAAATAAAATCTCTCGAAACGCAGAAGAATAGTATAAAGATTCTCCAATTGAACTAAAGTTACTTTAGCTTATACTTTAGCTTTCTTACTTTATTTCTTTAGCTTTCTTACTTTATTTCTTTAGCTTTCGCTAGTATAATAAAAAGTGTGTTGCCTCTAATGTGTAAAAAATTGTAAAAGTAAAAATAAAATTATTTTAAAAGAAAAAAATAAGTTTCACCCATGAAGTTAGAAAGAAGGAGATAAAACTCCTATAGATGAAACGTTTGAAAAGCCCATAATGTTTTGAGAATTATATCTAGGTGTCACTTGTGTTAGTAAAGTAGCTGTTATTGTTAGTTGACACAACAGAAAGGCGTAGTATTGCGTATATGTATTTTTGATTATTTTTAAATTAAAGGCTACCTTATTATGAGTATAATTAACTAGTATTTTTTCATACTTGTAGGATAGGATGCAGAATATAGGGAGATAAAAATAAATTGAAAGATTAAATAACTTTGAATATATAGGGATATTTTTTATTGATTCAGTTCAATTTTGCATTACGAAATGGGCTTTTTAAATAAATATTTCAGGTCTCTCGCCATAGAAAAGCATACAGTGCAAGGCTACTTATCTTATCCTAGCGCCACCTGAATGATTGCCTCAAATGATATGTGTTTTTTTTTAATATGAAGTTTTAACTCCTTACTTTCACCTCCATGGTTTCATCTATAATCAGTTACTTAATTAAAGCACTATAAATGAAAATAGTGTTCCATCGTTCAAAAATTAAACGCTGACAAAATACATCTTTGTTTAGATGCAATAGTATTGGAATTATGAACCATGCCAATAACTATTCTCCTATAATACTAGCACACTAAATACTAGCACATCCTGCGCGTCATAAAATATAAATATTTAAAAAAGTTTTAAGCATATGAATATTATTATTTTTCCTTTATGAAAAATTTTCTGCGATGCAATATATATGTTTTAGTAGGTTT
Source organism: Amaurobius ferox (assembly GCA_951213105.1). NCBI lineage: Eukaryota > Metazoa > Arthropoda > Arachnida > Araneae > Amaurobiidae > Amaurobius > Amaurobius ferox. Next base: position 124,017,572 of record OX578152.1, read on the forward strand.
AAAAATGTTACGTATTGTCACGAATACCCGAAATATCTTCACTGCCTGTTGCCTGTCCCCGAGGAAAAACGACATATACAGGCAACCATTGATATTATTGGAAGGTCTGGGTCCTTTGACTGGGGCGGCAAATTGGGTGCCCTTGGAAAAAAAAAATATCGCCAAAGTGGCAATTTGTGGAAACTTCACGAATTTTGCAATTTGGTTAAATATTTCAAGAGTTATCTCGGGTCATCATTCCGTTGGATTGAGTTGACGAGTCAAAGTGCAAACGCCCAGTGTTTTGAGAATGTAATAGTTTGTTTTGTGGATGATTTGATTATTGATTATTGTGCCTGACATATCTTATACCTATAAGACATGTCTTAAAACAATTAACCTTTGAATAAAAGCGTTTGTTACCCAGAAATTCAAACTTATCCTTGCATCCTGTGAATACATCTACAGGATTTATCTGAAATATCTGGTTATATATATATATATATTACGCTTTGTAATTTCCTCTTTATGTTTTAATTTCTTTTATTTCTTTGTATTTTGTAGAAAATTTTGGAATAGTGTATTATGAGTTACTACTTACATTCTAACATTGGATTTACTAATTTATATTTATATATATATATAATACAGAAATTTTAAATCTTTCCCAATAATGCGCCCTTTTCTTTCATAATTATTATTCCAAATTCCTATTTCATGTCCAGCACGTACTGCAACTATATTAAATTCTATCCCACGCCACTATTATTAACACAGTCTGCCAGCACTTCCTCTTTCCCTCGACCATACCATATATGGTTACTAATCTTAACCTCTGTACAAACTTTCTCATATGAAACTGCATTCCCAATCACATTTTTAAAGCATAATGAACGCGAAGGCAGCATCTTTCCCATACCACCCTATGCCCCCCCTCTGGTGTAACTGTACATTGTGAAAAAGGACGCAGACTGCACTGAGATTTGGTGAGAGCTGGTCATCGATCAGGAATTCGGCCAGGCTATGTAAGTACTCCTGTTTCCAGTGATATGTAATGAAGTAGATTTTGGTAATGTGAAAATGTCTCTTCCCTGGATTTTCAGCCAATATCACACACACACACACACACATATATATATAATTAAAATAGGATGTCGATACGGTAATCCGTAACTACGTGACAGAAAACAAAGGTATTTGAATTTTTCTTGTGCATGTCGTGGTCAAGCAAGAGAAGAGATAATTAGTAGATGATAATAGAGGGTGCAAATGAGGCCCTCAATGTGTTTACATTCCATGGTCGTTATACGCCTTAAACCTATTTTTGATTACATGTGGTCAGTGGTGTATAAACAATTTTAGAAGACTTACGCTAAATTTTTTTGAAAAGGGCACCTATGACGTCATTAACTTGACTTTCGTCACATTATAGCAGTCATATATATTTTGCTACTTGCTTCTTTTGTAAATTTTGAATTTTAGTTTATTGGGATATATATATATATATATATATATATATATATATATATATTTTGTCCCCCCCCCCCTTTTGGGATCTTTGGGTGGTTGGAAGTATTGCATAAAGTGATTTCAGGGTTTTTTATATTAATGACTTGGTTTTATTGTATTAATAACTTGATTTTTAGTGTGTTTTACGTTTTTTGAGGTAATGGTGAGCGTCTTGTTGGAAATGGTTTGAAGGTTTCGGCTACCGGGAGCGTTTCGCCATGGCAGTAAAAGCTTTAGCCGGAGAGTTGGGGGTCGCCACTCCCCCCCGGCCGTCACTTTATAAATACTCTTTTAACATCTTTATGGGTATATAAATACTTTTCCTTTTTGGGAATTTATATATATTCGTTATATTCTGTCTGAAGATATACATCTTCAGACAGACATCTTTTGTATGAAATACAAAAAACTAAATCTGTTAGGAATCGATATTATGAGTATTTAATTTAAATTAATTATTGTGTTTGTTAGTGCTGTTATATATTTTTATTATATTCGTTAGTACTGTTTATTAGTAAATGGAGATATTTGTTTTTAATGGGTGGGGTCACGAGTTACTGTTACTCGGTGCGGTGGGTCCTCTGTAATTTTTAAAAGTGAAAGGGAATCGTGAGATCAAAAAGTTTAAGAACCACTACATTATAGAATACTTGTGATATTAGTGCTTCCTGTAGTTCTGTGACGCCATCATGAGGATTAAGGTTTTATTTTTAATGTAATGGTACTTTATGTAAATGCAACATTTCTAATTACTTTCTTGGTTTATACTTTTCTAGAATGGAGGGTAAATAGGAAGTAGATTTTCTTATAATATCCCCCATGAACAGCATTCCTACTTGCCATAACTGTCTTATCTGTTGGTTGCTGGAAAAAAAAACCTTTCTCCCTTTTTGCTGAATTAAATACTTATATTAGTTTAAAGATGTGAACATGAAATCTGAGATAATGAAGAGTAAATTTGTAAAAGGTTATTGTGTAAAATTCTCTTGCAGTAAGGAAAGTTTTATCTAAAATTTTTTGGGAGTCCTCTGTTTGGCTGAAGCCCATAGATCTTTTCCTGGGGGAGGGGGGGGGGAAGCAACATCAATGATGTAAACTCAAGGATGAGATACAACATCGATTAGCTTTATGTCCATTTTTGCGACCTTGAACATCCAGGAGAGGCAAGTGCCCCTCTTATGGGCGTTTATGGAGCCTGAAGCTGAATCTTTATTAGCTCCATGGTAAATACGCTACTGGATATGATAGGGCTTGAAAGGAAAAGTTCTTCTTCTTCGACCCAGACCGCCCGACCTACCAGAAAGGTATAAGGTATCTGTTTGGATGGCCTGGAAGTGCCACCCAATTTAGACCAGAACCCAGTGGGGGAGGCATCCACGGGGACCGTACCCTCCTTACCCTACCACCAATCTCTCCGAAGGACTTACGGACCCACATGTTTAATGTGATCGTACTCCACGTGAACAAGGGGGCAGTTTTGGCAGTGGCCGAAACCGAATCCGGGCCGTCCGAGTGCAATTCCCGTGCGCTAACCACTGGGCTGTCACGCCCCGAAAGGGAAAGTTCATACATTTGAATGTCTTAGCTTATTCCCTGAATCTGTAAGATAAAGGGATTGAGAGAATAAACTTGACTCTGAAATACCCGCATGCCTTCCTCCCATCAGCCATATTTCTCAGTCAATTTTCGTGTATCGCATTACCCTATAACTGACGCGGCGAAATGGATATTGCTCTCAAGATTATTCAACCCCATTCTAAAAGTGTTAAGTATCACGCAGCAATCTGGCAACCTCTAATCTGCCCAATCAGGAAGCCGGATCGCCCGGAGACGTCATCTTCCGAGGGAAGAGGTCATTAACGGTCATTGGGTCATGGTCACGGTTGTTAGCAGGAAACGAATCTTCCCTTTTGTTGGTCTTTTTCCTTACCTACTGACCTAACTATGAAGAAATTATTATATAAATTAAAAAGCCTAAAAGAGAAGCAAACAATTCCGTCGGAGAATTCGAATTTTTTTTTCCCACCACCTGCTATTTTCTGTGTCAGTGGCAACGGAAGCGAAAAGACGTAGAATGTAAAATGGAATTACTTACCGGTATTCAGTCATGGTCATGGTCGATTGGAGGTAGCCGAAGTGTTGTTCTATTTTGGAAAGTCGTTTTCGGTTTTCATACGATTTTTTTCTTTGTCGTAAATGAGGCATAGAGCCGCTTATGTACTTTGCGAACATTATTTTCGCTTTTTTAAAAAATGGTTTTTAAGATGATATCTCCTCTATACAACCGGTATGCAAATGAACTAGCAAGTATACACAGCGTTGCTCAGGATTAAAAATATGTGCGAATTATATTTGTATTCTAATTTTTTTTTTTCAATTCTAATAAAATTATAATATAATCTTCCTACAAAGAAGCACAAGAATATATGTTCTAGCTTTACAAAATTATTTTCAAAGGCAGATCTTGAAGTTTGAAGATGCTAAAATGGTGAAAAGGTAAACAGTGCGATCATTTTTTCTGTCATTGATTATATCTATTGGAAAATGTTATGATGTCTACCGACTGTGACGTACATTCAAAGTAGTTATTTTGGAAAGTCGTTTTCGGTTTTCATACGATGTTTTTCTTTGTCGTAAATGAGGCATAGAGCCGTTTATGTACTTTGCGAACATTATTTTCGCTTTTTTAAAAAATGGTTTTTAAGATGATATCTCCTCTATACAGCCGGCAGGGCCGATCCTAGCAGGTGTGCAGCGCGTGCGCCGCACGCGGGCGGCCAAAACAAGGGGCGGCCGCAGGCCGCATATAGTTCTATCAATCAAGCAAAATTTTTTAAAACTTATAATAAGTCGAATAAATATGCTGAATTTTAAATAGTTATTAAAAAATCAAAATAAGTCCCATAGTTTAAGAAAAATAGAATGTTAGTGCACAGTGTGTTGGTCCATTGTTGGTCCATTGTTGATCCTTCATTTGATAGCAAAATTCGTGGCAGAGCCGGCAATACGGCATAGAAAAGGATACCAAATTTTAAATTTCTATCTAAACAAATAACCAAGGGGCATATTTTTGAGACGCCTAAGGATGTTTCGTTCCACTGTGCGGCAGCTTATTTATGTATACCACGGTCGGCACGCGGCTCGCAGATCAATGGTCAAAAGAAACTTTATTTTAGCGGTCTCCTTTGTAGATTAGAACTGAATTATTTATGCAAAGTTAACCCTTTCGCGACGGCCCAAAGGACGGAGCTCTTCTTTTTCGAACTGTTCCCAGGAGACGGCAATTTTATTGCGCTAAGCCTAACTCTCGAAAAAAATTCACTAAAAATCACCCGTTCAACACATCATTCTACTATTTTCAGGAATAAAGGAAATTCTTATTTTCTATTTGATGTATATTTTTCTTTCAAATTTTCTTTTATCAAAATATTAAAAATTTTAGCGTATTAAAAATGATAACTTTCCTTGAATAAAATAGTTATCAGTTAATCAGGAGTGTATATAGATTTAAATCAGTTATCAGGAGTGTATACAGATTTAAATTTTGAAACTACTGCATCTAAAACGGGTTTCAATTTATCTAGTTTTTGGGCATTACTATCAAGAGTAAAATGAAGGTAACGTAATATTCTTGGCCTAACATTTTAACGAAAAAAATATTGATTTATTGGTAGAACATGGTCCCAAACAAGTAGCAAATTTTAAATTTCCGGTCGATGAGAGTGGCAGAAAATTTGGCTGTTCATATTATAACAAAACTTTAGTGAACGGGGAGAAAATAAATCGCGCGTGGCTCTGATATTCCATAAAACTAAATCGTATTTTTTGTTTTGCATATAAATTGTTTGGTAAAGATAGTTCAACACAACTTGTAAATACTGACTTTTCTGATTGTCGTCATTGTTTGGATTACCTAAATAAGCATGAAAATACTCTAAAACAAACTCTATAAGATCGTGGTGCGAAATAAAGACGAGGCTGGAAAAAAATTGTACTATTGACGCGGAACAACAAAATGTTTACAATCGAGAGAAAAAGCGATGATCCGCCATCATTGAAAGAATTATTGCTGTAGTACAATTTTTAGCCAGTTAAAATTTGGCATTCAGAGGAACTAGTACGAAGTTGTATCATAGAGATAATGGTAATTTTTTAAAGGCAGTGGAGATGTCGACCAAATTTGATCCAGTTATTTCAGAACACCTTAATAATGTCAGTAAATATAAAGATCACGTATTCCACACGTATTCCCACGTATTCCACACTACGTACGGCAGTATTTTCAAAATGAAATAATTAATATTTTAGCCGAATCTATTCGTAATGAGATAACACGCATTGTCAAAAAAGCCAAATATTACACTATAATTCTCGACTCTACACCAGATATTAGCCACACAGAACAAATAATGTTTGTAATTAGATGTGTGAACACTACTGATGGTAAGATAGATATTTTAGAATTTTTTCTAGGATTTTTTTCCAGTAACTAATACCACTGAAGAAGGTCTGTGCAATTTTCCATTAGAGAAGCTATTACCTAGTCTGCAGCTCGAAATTAAAGATATACGGGGTCAGGGCTACGACAATGGATCGAACATGAAGGGGAAAAATAGAGGGCTTCAGAAACGGATTCTCGATATCAATCCTGGTGCATTATACGTGCCGTGTGCGGCTCATACATTAAATCTCGTCGTTAATGACGCTGCCAGCTCCAGTGGTGAAATTTCTGGTTTTTTTGATATGGTACAAGAGGTATATAATTATTTTTCTGCGTCCCCATATCGATGGGATTTACTAAAAAAACACGTGAAAAATCTAACTTTAAAACCATTAAGTGAAACAAGGTGTGAAAGTCGTATCAATGCTATTAGACCTCTAAAACAAGACCTAAAAAACATTATTACCGCGTTAAATGCCTTAATTGAAGATGTCAACAGAGACACGAAAACAAAAATGGGTGCTGAATTAATAATTAAAAGTCGTGAAACATTTAAATTTTTGTGTTCAATTTTAATTTGGCATGATTTATTATCAAGAATTGATGTATTGAGTAAAATGCTTCAAAATCTTAAATTAAACATCGCGGAATGCATTGAAGGCTTAGATAATC